>JARFIW010000816.1:4615000-5215000 GCA_036346225.1 Platerodrilus igneus | reverse complement strand
AATTTCAAGTAAGTTCAAGTAGTAGTAGTAACATACATGATCATTTTGAATTGTCTTAAGGGCGGTGATGCCAGAAGCAGAATTTGATGAAACATAAAACGCTAATTGTGCAGAAAACAAGAATGCTATTGGTACTTAATAAATACTTTTTAACATGCAAGATCATTCTAACTTAGTTTTAAGAAGAGCTCTGTCGCTGTTACATAGAAATAAAGTTATACCACTCGAACCAGACCAGCCAAAAATTTTCTATTGTAAATTTTGCGCTTTCAAGATGTTATATTCTACCTGTGAATAAATTTTCAGGAACACGATTTTTGTTGTATATAGGCCTCATTATAATAACAATAGATATGCCGTCAAAAATTCGATTTTTGGAGATGTATGAGGGTTACATTGTAAAATTCTCCGCAAAGCAGAATTCTCACATCTTTGATATGCTAACAAGTTTCACGAAGTAGCAATTTCTCCAAATTGCGCGAAAGCTTCAAAAGTTATATCACCCTAACGTAGAGATAAGTATAAAACGAAAAGGGTTAGCGGATATTTTAAAGCAGTAAAGCCTATAATGAATTCAGAGCGACTACACCCCTGAAAATGTTGTTGAATGAGTGCACACATAAAACTTGTACAAATCAGTTATACAGCTGCAGTTCCTTGGCGATTATCTGGAATTAAATTCAATAATATTATTTAATTGTATTGTTCAGTACCACCTTCGAATATAAAAAATTTGAATATCTGGCATCAGATAAGTAATCCTTAAACACAAATAATGTTCACCACGTTCTTCTGCCTGCATTACGTGTTGTAGTATTATGCTAGCATTGTTCATACACACCTTAAAAACAAAGTATAAATTTTGAAGATGTTACTGATAATAAAACAATTTAGAGTTTAGAGTACACTACATTCGATTTTTTTCTCCAATGCTCCATCCGAAGGTACTACATTGGCCAGAAAGCGAGTTATTTTTTACCTGGAAATTTTGAATTTCGTCGAACTGAGCAAGCAAGGTGCGTGACAACACTCACATCCGGGACCTTCGTTTGACTCTCATCCAAACGAGGGCGTATATTTTTGTGAAAAATGCTCGCCTAACATTTTTCAAGCGGACCGTGTCGCAATTTGAGCCCGGGAGTTGGGGTATAGTAGTCACACGCATACCAACCATGTCACAGAGCCGCCTAGTTTAGAGTGCAGCGGTATTAGACTTTAGGTTCTTAACGGGAGCAGTCTGCCTCCCAGTGGCTGCTGTAATTTTTGAAAAAGGCGGTAGCGGGTACAGAGATAAATGCGGACCATGAAGAAAGCTAAGAGAGACAGTCGTGATGTACCTGCTTACTAAAAAAATTAATATATAAAAATACTTTGAAAAACCATACTGTTTTCATGTATAAACTGTCTAAAAAATTTAATCTTCTTGTTATCGCATACATAAGCATGAAAAAATTTAAATTAGCATTCGATATACGAATATTTAATTCGGTTTAGTGTAGTTGGTAACAAATCCTTGTAAGTTGGTAAGCAAAAACGCGATTCACGCAATCGAACAAGCTTCAACCAAAATATGAGAGATTATAATGACAGTGCTAGCAAGCAAAGACATGCAAGTTGATGCGTGTAGAAATGTAGTAGGTGATCTACCTATATGTGGCGCAAAAAAAAAGGTTTTCTTTTGGAATTTAACATGGGAAATCCTTAGACTCGTTTTGCACGTTTTTGTACCTTTCAATGTCGTTCATTTGAGAATCACGTGACGTCATCATGGACGAGATCCTTTCAGTTTCTCATACGGCAGGTTCAAATCTACACCAATTTCATCATATTCTCGTCTCGACTATTGGGAGAGCAAATAGTACAGGCGTCACTGACTAACCATGGGAACAGAAATAAATCTACAATTAATAAATTAAAATTGGACCTAGTGCAATTATCTTCTGAATGATGGTGTGAACATTATGTTTAGACGAGTGAATTAGTTTCTGTGCTACAAAAACTTATTAAAATCTTCTACAGAGTCTACACAATCATTGAGCGTAATTCTATTTTTCATTACTGGTTTTTTAACTCGCTTTATCTTCTTGGTACAAAAGCATGTAGGATATGGTAATGGCGAAGCTGCGACGCCTTTATAATAAAAGTGTAAATATTGATCAGGTTGTTGGTTATTTTTTGAAAATAAAGGTATGTATTATTGTGTACGTGTATGCGTGTGGTTTGTGTGTGCATTGTTTTAGCCTAAGGTGAATATTGTAACGGCTGCGGAAGTTGCGGGAATGTCTTTTAAGAATGCGGTTTTTTGTATTGTCATCGTCGTGTGTGTGTGTATGCATGTAATTAGTTTAAGAAAATATAAAGGTGTATGTATTGTAAATTAAATTGTTCAGTAAAGATGGTTTAGGACATGTGTATTTTTTGTTGAAAAGAAAAAGGTCTCCTCATTAATTCGTATACATTGCATATACGACGAAAGTCTGCTGGATGTATTGGTAATAGAATCGTTTATTTTTGTGGGGTCGATATAAAATTAAATATGTGTAGATAATTATTTTAATATTTGAAAGGCGGCATCGTTTTGAGGCAACTTTGTATGTATGTACGTTTGTAATAATTTAAATAACGCAGAGATTCCAGACTGCCGGCAAATACGGGGTCATGATCATCTTAAGAGGTCAGACACGTGCACGACGTTCAAGTAATCTTTTAATAATTGAAAATGTACAGCTCGACATATCATAGACAATTATGAAGAAGGCAAGGAATAACCGCAAGATTTTTTAATTACAGGTGTGTGATTAATAAAGTGTTAATGAAAATAGCGTGCTGCGTTTGTACCTGAAAATTTTTTTTTCCCTACTACGAATAATAATTTTTTTATTTTAGTAAAAAGTATATCCAAAATATTTTTGAATTTATTATTGTGCAATTATTCGAACGGTAAACATCGTTGTCGGAAGTGTAAAACGTCTCAAGCTTCGGACGAATTAAAAATTCCAGACGCACCTACCTCAACGCGTGCAATTTTAAAACAATTCAAAAGTGCTTGCAACGTAGGTCGAAAACGTCACTATGAATCGTTGCTGCTAAATCTGAAATGTAATCAGATTGCATCTAATGCAAAAAGTAAGCGTGATAAAGTGATCAGAAGGACAGGTATTAGTAAAAAATCGGATCCGGTGATAATACTAGTGCAAAGGACGAAGGTTGTGCGATCGACGTCGATGGCGACGACCATACTGAAAATTTCGGTAGATTAACATCAAAAAAGAATGTCAAAAGACGTAGAACGTCGAACAATATCGTGTGGGTCGATTCGAAATCGGCTTTCGCCCGCAGGATACGTTCGAGTGCTGTAGTCAATTTATATCACATAGATCCCATGCAATTTTTAGAAAATGCATTCGCCCTAATAGAGCGACGCTTGAGAAAATGCTTGAGAAAATTCGGCTCTCTTAAAATTAATTTCGTGTTTAACGGTGAATATATAAAGCCCAACGGATCAACATCATCATCTTCAGAAGCCGTGGAGACATCATTATCGTCATCATCGTCATCGCTTAGACATTTTACTACTAAAAATTTAAAATTTTTTTTAAAATTGAAGACTTTCAAACCCAAGTTAAACCCGAAGCCATTCAGGAATTGAACAATAAACTGACGCGAATACACCGAAAAGCAAAGCGGGTTAGCGCTTTCAAGGATATTAAATTTAGGCGTCAATATAAATCATGCAGGATCATATAGTATGCATTCTTAAGGAGCGGAAGAAAATGGTCTACGATATGATATGTTTATTTTTAATCATAGACGTTTGTAGTATAGTAGAATGTTGAGAGTCGAGAATCTTACGAAATTACCGCTCGAGTATATCGAGAGGTATGCAAGTAAAGACGTCGCCAGAAATTTCGATAAATTACCGGAGTATTTGCAAAAACAATTATGGATGCATCGCTATTGTTTAGCGCATGGTTTACAATCATCGTCGTATGCAGATCAGATAGATGGTCCTCCTCTGCAAATAAAATCGTGTCCTGAATGCGCATGTTCTACCCCATAAATACGCACACGTACCCACACACCACAGCCCTGCAAGAAAAACCTATGAATGAAATTAAAAATGCTCATTGTTCGAAATGACTCCTAAAGGACCGCCCGCAGCCGTCGCTGCATATCTCGCCTACTCTTTAATATGTAATAATTACCTATACATATTTATATCCAGCGTGCCCTCCTGGCAAGGAAATCCGGTCCCTGTAGGTCCTCCGAAAACATTCGCATGTTTTGAGGTTATTCAAAATTAAGACGTTTTGGCATTGTCAAAGTTTGAGTCGTCACAACAAAGATTGGAAACGTATGGAATTAGTTACCATGCAGCTGCAACAGCAATGGCAGCAGCAGCAGCAACAACAACAACAGCAACAAAACCATTCGGAAGAGGCCCCCATATCGCAATCATCTGAGACATCGACATCATCGTCGTCCGCGGTATCGAGAGACCTTTTAATTTATAAAAGTTATTTAGGAAGAGGACGAGGAGGAGGACGCCTTCAACGACGAGAAATTGAAAACGTAGACGGAGACGGCGACGAAGGCGGCAACGGTGACGAATGGTTGAATAATGGATGTGCGGGCGACTGTGTCGGAGACGGAGTTGACGTTGATCCTTTTCTAATGTTTAAAATAAGATTCAAACATAATAGTAGTTTTACTGAGACCGAATGGCACGTCATGCCATAGAATCATAAATGAATCGCCTTCAAAGGAGAAAGAGAGCGAGAAAAAAAAAGATAGAGAATTTGATACTTCAGATGGTGTATGTTCGTATTTAGAGCACATCGTACTGCAATTAATAGGAGCGTGGGTATACTACATCTATTACAAATATAAAAATAAACTATGTTGCCCATGAGCAACATCGTTTGCGCTCGAACGAAGACCTGCGCATGCAAATTAATTTTCAGTTCTAACTGGCGGTATCTTCGTTCAGGGTGTGCGTGCGAAATTTTACATTTAATTAAATAGCAATTATGGTGAAGTATATTCAAGACGAAAATAATCATACAAACGATAGTGGTTACGACAGTCAAGTATTTTTAAATAACGATGATGATGACATAATTTCGTCATCATCATACCTACGTGTGCAGTATCTGGATCGCCGCACACGTCGCAACCGTCAGGAAATAGTTGGAATATTTTTTCAGGCATTCATGTCTACAATAACGATCACGTGATGGATCTCCTGATAAGTAGCACCGAATACCGATTAAATTCCCCCAAGGAGAGCGCACAATGGTGCGTTCACCGCCATACGATCGAAGTGGACTTAACCAAACAAAAGAGCAATATGGATTTTAGCCCTGCTATCAGACTTATATGCCCCAACAGATTTTGTAAAGAACGCGAATTGCAAATGGACGAAAACGAGTGGAAAGATTTGTCGTCTATAACTATCCAGCATAAATTTAGAAAATTTTTTACCGACCACTCCGATACTACCAAGGTTGCATCTGCAGACGCTACCGCCGCCTCCGTAGTTGCAGACGTATGGCACTGGAGGCGTGAAATGCATCAGACGATCGACGGATACTTGGAAGTGGAATTTAAAGACGAATACGAGTCTATTGATAGAGTCGAGGTGCAAAAAACTGCTGCGGCTCTCGCCGCATTAGAATCAATAAGCTCCGAATCCAATATTGCGCGAATTTCTCTCTCCCGCGAAGAATTTGCAAGTGTTTACTCTAGCGCCGCTTATAATGCTCAAATTAGAAATATTGAAAGGACAAGATTTTCAAGAGTTCTACGCTAGAAATATAGAGTGCGTTGCCACTTGCCTTCCCGAAGAGTTCGGAGCTTGCGCGTATAACAGCAGCGACGGCGATGGAGGTGGAGGCGGCCCCGTGGATGCTGGACTTTATTCAAACATGCAGGATCAAATCTTATGTCGAGTCAAAATGATAAGCGAATACGTATTTGGAAATCCATCCCTAAGTGCCCTAAACGTTCATTACGATACCAACAGACTCGGCTTGTTAGAAATCACGCGCCATTTCCCTCACAAAATTGTCGATGACGTATTATGTTTATATCAAAAGAATTTAAATGTCGAAATGAAACTTTTGTATTTTAAAGATAGTTTATGATCCTTTTTGTAAATAAAATTTATTCTGTATGCAGATTTTTATATATATATATATATATATATATATTTAAATTGTTACGTTATTGCAGGAGAGATGTTAGTCAATGTTGGCACACGGGGGTGAAGGGTTGTTCAACAACCTCTTAAATAAATTACCCTTCGAACTGCACCTTCCTGGTCATAACTTCTGCGGGCCCGGAACTAGGCTGCAAGAGCGTTTAAACCGCGGAGATAAAGGTATTAATTCTCTAGACGAAGCGTGCAAGCAGCACGACATCGCGTATTCGCATCACAAAGACGTGGAGCGCAGGCACGAGGCCGACAAGGTCTTGCAAGAAGCGGCTTTGCGGCGACTCAAGGCCAAATATTCTAAGTGGTCCGAGTAGCTCGCAGCGTTGGGCGTAACAGCTGCAATGAAAGCAAAACGCAAACTAGGAATGGGAATAGACAAGAAAATGGTTGTGAAACTGGATCGTCGACAGCGACGACGACTACGACGACAACAAAAACGACGAGGTCGACGTCCAGTACGTCGATGCTCGGGGAAATTCAAAAACAATAATGGCAACACCGGTAGAAAATGCTCCTTCAGAAAACAAAGCACCAAGAGTAAAAAACACGAGAAGCTTCACATAATCATCTCATTTCGAGCGCGATGAATGCAGCAAAAATTATAGTCAACAGGATAGGAGGTCGTTCGAAAATTAAAGTACCATGCATAATACCGGTGCCCAAGCGAAGTGGTTTACTGCCCTTGATTCCGATATTTGCAGGTCTTTAAGCCCTCGGAGCACTGGCCGGCGGAGCGTCGAGGGTTGCAAACGCCATCAATAAGGCTAAAAATGCAAAGAGGTGTTTCGACGAGAACGCGCGTCACAACAGAGCCATGGAAGAGCAAAACGGCGTCGACGGATTGTATTTAAAGCCTCACAAGAAAGGTAGCGCATTGTACTTGAAACCTTATCCGGGGGGTTCAAAAAACGGATGACTACGACGGTGTCGAAGAATGCTAAGTTCGCCACCACCACCACCTTTACACCGCCCATACGCGCATTGACCGATCTCGATCTGCACAAATATGCTAAAGGTGTTCCGTATTATAGAGGCGAAACGAAAGTGGCATTATAAATTTAGCCGATGGATCCGGTCCAGGCACGCATTGGGTCGGTTATAAAAAAAGGGCCAATACAGTGATATACTTCAATAGTTTCGGAGACCTGTGGCCTCCCGAGGAAGTCTTAAGATATTTTCACGGTAGTGATATATATTATAACGTGGAAAGGGAGCAAGACTTTAACACGATCGTGTGTGTTACAGGTTCTACTTATTATAAAAAAACTTTAATTGATTGTGTTAATTTATGGTTAGAATATGTAATTATGTTTACTAATAAAAAAACTAAGGTATGTGCATTAAATGTTGATTATTTAAAATGTCTACTAAAAGATTAGTTTATTAAAAACTTTCAGATTAAACTACAATTATGAATAACCTCAAGAACTAGAAAAATGAACCAGATTAACTTTATCAATAAATACCTGCAGTTTACGTCTCAACGAAAACAAACATCTGGCGGCCACACATACACGTCACTTGACTGGATCCTTGAAGGCCCCGCTGTGGGAGTTCATAAACCTGACTGTTTATGAAATTCAGCCAAAATTGCAGACATCCTGAAATGGGGTAGATCCGCTGCAGCTAATACTGTCATATTTGATACGTGGAGATTCGCCGAACTCCGTGAGTTTAACCATAGGTATGGAAGAACATCAACTTCTTCAAGTCATTTACAGTGTTAAATCTTCAGTAAGATATTAATTCTTGCTATTAGCAGAGGTCGTCCTCTTGCTAGATATCCTGTGTGTAATTTTACTTACGGTTCGTTCAATCCTTTTCTTATAATTCCGCGATCAATTAATCAAGTCATAATTGGAGTAATAATTGGATCTAAAAATTTGTAGACGCTCTAGCAAATTTTTTAATTGATATACTCAGATTACTCACCCTCAGCCTGCATCAAAAATCAATCTGATTTCTAATTATAATTTGAGTCGCACACTTTTCCACCCAAAAGTTAATTTCGCAATAATGTACTTGCAGTCAACCATATTGCTTAACGGTTTAATTCTAAAAAGAAAGGTTCGGTATTCGATCGGATCGTGGAGCATCAAATTGCCACTCCCGACTCCCTTCTACTATTGATTCGTTCCGTAACGAATACCTTTAGATTATAACCACAATAGATTCACCGATAGAGTGAACCAGGTTTAATTTAAATCATATATAATATAGATACGAGAGCAGAGTACATTGGGTTGCCTAGCGTTATGATTTGTATCGGGAATTTATCCTGTTAGAAGACGATGTAGTCTACCTCGTCATTTTTATCATCAGATTGTTTGTATATGAGGATATTTACTTCAGGAAAATCGATGTATATTGCCTCTACCGCTAGGTTATCTCTATAAGTAACTTGTGCTTTCTCAAGTGTGAATCCTTTTCTATAAAGAAAAGACAAATGATTTTTACTTCTGAAATCAACATTCCAAGATGAATTAGTACTGAAACTAACAGTACATATACGTAACCCAGATGTTTTAGACGGCATGTTGAAAAATTATATTATTATTTTATCAATTAAATAGTGAAGTAAAAGATGAGTATACACAAGTATTAGATAGTAAGATCAAAAAGATAGATACAGAACGGAACGTAGAAAATAGATGGAAAAAAATAAAAAGGGCTGTACATGATACAGCAACACAGACTATATGTAAGAAAAAAATAGAGGCGAGAAAACCCTGGGTAACAAAGGAGATATTAGATTTAGTAGAGAATAGAGGAAAGCTTAAACCTTTCAGAGAATCGGATAGTGAAAGCACGCAAAAATATAATAGAGTTAGAATTAGTACATGAGTGTAAAAAAACTAGAAATAAATGGATGGAGGAGAATTGTAAGAGAATACAAGATGATTTGAGAGTAGGTAAGACAGACAGGTTTTACAGGGCAGTTAAAAAATTTTTCGGGGAAGATAGGAAAAAATATATTGGTATTAAAGATGAGAATAATCAGCTTCTAATAAATAAAGTTGAGGTAGTTGATAGATGGAAAAGATATTTAGAAGATTTATATAAAGGAGAGGATATGGATGAGTTAGAGAACGACCAAGAAGAAGATGCAGAAATAGGATTCTCAATATTAAATGAGGAATTTGATAGAGCTGTTAGAAGATCTTAAACTAAATAAAGCTCCAGGGATAGACGATATACCCACAGAATTAATAAAATATGCAAGTCAGAAAACTTTAGACAGGTTATATGAACTAGTAAAAGTAATATATGACATAGGTGAAATCCCAATAGATTTCGAAAAAAATATTATTATCCCTATCCCAAAAAAGTCAGGAGCTGATAAGTGTGAGAGTTTTAGAACGGTTAGTTTAACTTCTCACGCTTCCAAAATACTAACCATAATAATTAAAAATAGAGTAGAAGCTTTGACTGACAATTATTTAGACGAAGACCAATATGGTTTTCGCAAAAACAGAGGGACTCGAGAACCGATACTAATGATTAGGGTAATTATCGAAAAAAGGTTACAAAAAAATAAAAGGACTCATTTCGCGTTTGTAGATTTAAAAAAAGCATTTGATAGGGTTAATTGGATTGTTATGTTGAGGGTTTTACGAAAAATAAGAATCTCTCATAGGGATAGAAAAATTATTTACAGTCTATATAAAAACCAAAGCGTAGTAATTAGATTTGATGAAATAGAAAAGGAAGTTAAGATTAGAAATGGTGTTAGACAGGGCTGTATACTATCTCCCTTGATTTTTAATGTTTATATTGAGGAAGCTTTAAACATAGCTAGAGAGAGAAAAGAGATAGAGACTGTATAGGGACAAACAATAAACATGTTACGTTTTGCAGATGATACAGCCATTATAGCAGAGTCTAGAAGAGTTATGAGAGTTTTTAAATATTTTAGATAAAATACTACAGAGTAACTATAGTATGAGAATTAACTCAGGTAAGACAAAGATAATGACAAATGAGTTACAGCCTAGTTCTAAACCAAAATTAAAAATAGGTAATACTGAGTTAGAGGAGGTAGACGTATTTTGCTATTTAGATAGTATAATTATAAAGGACGGAAATAGCACAAGAGATGCAGTAGCTAGAATAGCTCAAGCTAAAAAAATGTTTTTAAAAAAGAGAAACTTACTAATAGCTAATAGTATTAGTTTAAATAATAGGAAAAGTTTTTTAAAGTCGCACGTATGGAGCATTCTATTATACGGTAGTGAGACTTGGACAATTAAAGAGGTAGATAAGAAAAAGATAGAAGCTTTTGAAACTTGGTGTTATAGGAGAATGTTAAAGATTAGTTGGACAGATAAAATAACAAATGAGAAAGTTTATAGATGGATAGGTGAAGAACCCTGCATGTGAAAACAATTAAAGGTCAGGAGATACAATGATAGGGCACCAGTTAAGAAATGAGGGACTATTTAGTAAGGTCTTAGATTATAGACTACCAAATAAAAATAGAGTAGCAAGACCTAGACAGGACTATATTAGTCAAATTATTAGAGATTTAGGTTGTGAAGAGTATGCAGACCTTTTTAGACTAGCTCAGAATAGAAAAGAATTTAGAGCTGCATCAAACCGACCTTAAGTAAGTTTGGAAACAAAACAAACAAAAAAAATAAAAATCAGTTAACTAAATGGCACCATGACATAACTCACAATTAGCTAGCGGTCTGGCATGTTGGCAGCGATTCGCTGCTTAAGCCTTACCATAACATTTAACTTAATAAACGTCTCCATGACATAACTCACCATTAGTTGGCAGTCTGGCATGTTGGCAGCGATTCCTTGCTTAAGTCTTACCATAACATATAATTTAACACTTTTCTTTTTTTGGAGGGGATAACCAGGTAATAAGTCATTTCCTTATAAATGGTATTCATGTAAACATGTTGGAGTTCTTTAACAACCATCAGGTGGCTAATATCTATGTAGAGCAAAGTAGATAGGAAAAAAATAGAAGAGTATAGGAAAACCTAGATCAAGCTATACTAGTTAAATTATTAGAAAATTGGATTGTGAAGGGTATGTAGAGCTTTTTAGATTACCACAGAATAGAAAAGAAGTTAGAGCTGCGTCATACCGACCTTAAGTAAGGTCGAAAACAAAATGATGATGATCAATTAAATCAGATAAAGCATAAGCACATGGTCTGTTAAATGTACTTTCTGCTAATATAAATAAGAAGTTTATTATAAATAAGGCTGTAGTATTTACATTGAATTGATGTCCATATTTTATCAATTTCCTGGCAGCAGCTCCGTTGTAATGTTCCACAGGTATAACTGATAAATTTATTATTCGAGCTGTTGAAGAAATGTCAGATAATAATACTGATGGTGCCACAATACAACTAAAAGCAAAGGTTTTCTGCAACGTCTTATTTCATTTGCTTCTAAATCTGTTATACATATATACAACGCTGGGTTTTCATGGGTTAATCGTCAACATTTGGTGGCAAAACTTCTGAATAAACGATTGTATTACGTTACTCCGTTACGGACCTAGAGCAATCAATAAGATTAGAAGTAATTTATTGCATGACAGATTATTTGGCCAGTTTTGCAGTGAATATGAAGATTATAATCACTTCCTACTGCCCATAGAAGTTTTCGGTTCTGAAAAAGCATTTGTCTGAATTGTTTTTTTAAATTATTTGACCCAGTATTGAACTTCCTTCAAAATAGAGAAAAAACAGCGCAAAAACGTGATTACATTCAAAAACGACATCGCTTATTTGACAAGGCTGTTTGAAATATTTAATGAAGTCAGTTTACATCGTGATCAGTTGAATTTAATTAAAACAAAAATGCTTTTGTGGGAACACTGTTCAAAGGAAATTTAGCAGAGGCGAATACAGCTACTTTCTCACACTATAAGCAGACTCCGCAAAACATGAGTATTTACTTACATACTGCCAATACTTGATCGTTCTTGATGATATTATAAATATGAATATACTGGATATGATTTTAGATCCCTTCACAAATGCAGATCAGTATAATCATGAAATTTGGAAGAAACTCATATAACTCGCAACTAACGAAGAACTAAATAAAATTCAGAAGCGAATACCAGGAGTTTAAGCTTCAAATATCAATACCAACTCTCTACTATGGATTGTGGGCAAAAGTACCAAAACTTTTAATTGCATTTCCTTCATCCTATTCAGTTGTGCGTAGGTTCAGTGCAGTAGTTAATTTACTGTCTAATAAAAGAAACTGACTGCACATCACTGAACGTGTGGATTTGCGACTAATGTTAACTAAATTGGAGCCTTACGTTAAGAAATTGTTCAAACACCACCAGCTTTAACTAGCTCCTTAATTTTCTTTTTATTTATTTTGTTCATATTTAGATTTTATATTGACAACTTTCTACTACATTTGATGGTCGTTCTAATTAAGTTCTACTTTGTAATTTTTAGTAGAAAGATAGATAGATAAATAAATAAGTTGCAAAAATATTTTAATATTTGGTATAATCAACTATTATGGTCAAGGCTAGATTTTTTTTCTATAAAGGAGGCGGTGATTTAGAAAAGGTTGGGAACGTACGATATAGAAATTCACACAATAACCGGCAGAGAGGTATTCCATAAAAGTAATTCTATTTTATAAAGCTCCTTTAAAAGAAATGAAATATTGAAACTGAAATATTAATTGAAATATTCTGTTACAGGAAATTTAGTTATTAGGTAATTAAGTTGTAAAAATAAATTAAGACTAAGATCGATTGATCACAAAACAAACGATTTAAATTTACCGAACTAGTTATCCAGAGAGAGTGGATTTTGTGCTACTGAAATTGGGTGGTTAATAATATTAAATAAATAATAAAAAGGTATTATAGTAAACATTTAAATCAAATATTTACTTTTCCCTGCGCAATTGATGACACTTCTGACATGGTTGATTATATTAATTACGAGATCACCAGTTGAGCCAAAGTTAAAGCAAATACATTTTTAGCAGTCTCATAGGACCCTAACTTTCACCAAAAAACCTCTGTACTCGTTAAAAAAAAATGTAATTCGGTCAAACAATACTTCCAACTTTTAAACTAGGTCAACTTTTATATACCACACCTTGTTAATTTTTGATACGTCATTAAATCTTTTTAATTGTGAAACCCCAAAATACTCTTAAAATCACTGTTCTATAACAAATTATGATACCCCCTCAAATTGTATTGGGTTACATTAAACAAATGGGGTAACTCCCAAAACTAAATTAAATTTACTTCAGTGAAATTTCAATAACAATTAAAGTTCAATGGATAACTGGGTTAATAATAACAAGAATAAAAATTTACTATTGTAAACTGCTCAACCCTATCAATAAAAAATAATATAGTTTTAGGTGTTTCTAATTATTCAGAAGGAAAGTCTAAATTATTACATAATCTGTGGCAACATAATTCACAATTAATAACAATCATTTATTATTTACGTTACTATAATATTCCATCGACCTCATAACTATAATTAACTATAATTAATTTACTATACTAAATAATTCATAGTTTATCTTATTCATGAAATTTCTACCGCTTTCAGTGAGTATTAATAGTCTTCGCAACATTCACTATATAGTTTGGTCAGCAAATGAAATATTGTAGCATATGTTCATGTTCTCCAGGTCACTAGAACTCAATATCATTATGAACACATATCCCAAAGAAAATGGTTATTATGCTCTGAATAAGTTAGAAATTCAAAACGGTATTCGTATTATATAGTTGGAAAGTTGCTGAAATTTGCTAGTCGTTTTGTTTATGTTGAGTTAGTAGCAATGCCCATGTTTACGAATACACAGATATTTAATTCAAGGTTGAACGCACTGTTACTGTTACAGAATATCTCCGAATACTTCTTAACCATAGCCGAGTATTTAGCGGTACCTATCTAAATACTTGGACATTTGGTGGTGTGCCGAACAGGAAAATTAGAAGAAAAAAATTACAAAACCGAACACCCTTACAATAGAGAATTAAGTGATAGAGGCATTAGAGGATAGTTCCAACACCTGCTTGACGAATTTCCACATATCCTGAAACTTCCCAAACAAAATTATTTCTTTCGCCTAAAACTTGTCCGTGAATTGCAATCCAGTCATTACTTTGCTCCCGAAGAACTTTTTGCAACCAAGAACTATGCAACAATATCTTGTTCCCCCACGATGTTTTGTTTCATGTGAAATTGACGAGAGTGACCTTTTTAAGTTACTTTACCACGGAAACGTAACAGAAAAATTTGCACCAGCTAGCTACGATGGTGAGGGTCGAATTTTGTGAAAACAATAGGAATTCTTTTCGGGATATACAATTCTGCTTGCACCTATCTGAAGAGGTCGCTAAACTGCCGGTTTAACAACAATTGCTAAAAGCCAACTCTCTTGGAATGAATCTTATGGCCTTGAATTGATGGTGAGTTACAACACGATTGAAAGATTATTTCTGATTTCGACAGACTGATGGAACCCCGTTTACATCGACTTCCTTTTACTTCTTTAACCTAAGCATAAATAATAATACACCACGCTAGTTATTTAACCTATATTAAAACATAAATATCGTACAACTAACATAGGTAACCCAAGCTCTACGCTAAGTGACGAACTTGAGTATATCTAAAAGACAAGAACATCTTAAATTTATTTCAGTTTAAGTATCCAACAAATCGGATGTATATGTAAATTGTCATGAATATACTTGTGGTACTGGTTATTGGTTACATTACGGTTTTATTAAACAAGCATTAACGTTGATGTCTGAATACTAGTAAATTCGTATGCCAACAATAGAGGACACGTCAACAAAACCTGCAGCGGTAGAAAGTTAAAATTTTATCGCTCACAGCTTTCCTCTGAGTATAAATTTCGACCGCCCTGTTCAAAGGAAGGCAAGCTTTGGGATCGGTAAACCAGAATCCAAAAAATTGTTGACTGAAACCATTCACTGCCTAGCACTTCAACCAGGTAACGGTAATTTATTTATTTTTGCAATCAGCTGCGTGTTCGGGACCTTTTATTCGCCAGAAATTATAACATCGCCGTTACGCGGATTACTGTGAACCAGCTCATATGCTTGACGAAAAGTACAAGTTTGTATTCAACGATTCGAACGAGCGTTCGTGAATTATCCGAATTACCCTCTTCATTATGCGATAGAGGTACTTGTAGCTGTATTATTTTAAGGAATTCCCCAATTTCAACTATTCACATGGTCCGTGCGATGAGAACTGACCTTGCAGTTAGGGTCAAGGGTTTCTCGGTACATGAGATGGCTCTCACGGCTACTAATTACTATTGAACATCTGTGCATGGGGTACGTCCAATACGTTGAACATCAGAGACATTCCAATTATTGTTTATTTTAACGGAAACTTACAAACTATCCAACATTTGACTATTTATTTCAAAAACTATTTTGTTACAACAGTTTATTAAAAAATTATTTTGACATTAACTATTTTTTCATGATCGTCACAAATTGTCTAAAATCACTAAACTGTTGAGCAACAGGTAATCAACTACAGTAAAATAGCCCATCACTAAAATGGCAATTTTTGTATGTGTCGCTTAAAATTAAAATTATTTCTCAACAGTGCGCTCCAATTCGAACGGAATTTGATATAATTCATTACCAATAAACTAGTTTTTAATCAATCATTGGTTTTACTAAATTTACTAGTTATATCATCATATTTATTGACGACAATATAATGTATTACTGAGCTATTAATACAAAAAAGAAACAGCTTATTGATGATTTGTTTGCATGTTAGAACTTTAAGGCTATAAGTTCTTAGTTAAATGCATTATATTAATAATAAATACGTAAATATTTTACATAGAGCTCTAAGTACAAACGACAATTAATATGCAAACGAAGATTATAACAGTGCCTTCAGTGCCAATGCAACAAAATGGTAAGAACTTAATATCCAAACAAGAGGAGTAGAGAAATACTGGAGGAAATAAGCGAAATAAGATAAATGAGGAACGAGTCGGGCAGCTGCCAGCGGCGGATACGGACTGGCAATTGGCATAAAGATTATTTACAGAGGGGACCATTTCATGGGCGGTGAAGGAGTTTCAACCCTTTAAATCGCTAGAGCCCAGATGGAATATTTTCAGCTATGGTCCATAGGGCCTCGATAGCAAGAATCTTTACGGCCCGTCTGGTATTGGACTATGTTCCGTCTCTATCGAGATTGACTAGGGTGGAGTTCATTCCCAAAATGAGTAGGAGCGATTACATCACTCAGGCCAATTCTTTCAGACCAATTAGTTTAATATTCTTTCTGTTGAGGACAATGGAAAGGTTAATTGGTATAATTCTGTTGGAAGGTGTTTTGATGAGACATACATTTCACCAAAACCAACACGCTTACCTGCATGGTAGGTCGACAAATTCGAGCCTACGTAAGCTTAATGTTAAGGAAGTTGACTTAGTAGTTTTCACTGACATAGAAAAAGCATTCAATAAGGCGCAAACAGATACAATCTGCAGGGTCCTTTATACCATAAGTATCCCAAGGGTTGTGGTAAACTGGGTACAGTAAGCGTTAAGGCACAGTGGGGCAGAGGTAGACCTAGGTGGTATCCAGGTACGGGTGGAAGTTGCAGAGAACTGACCACATGGAAGTAGCCTATCGCACCACTTGTGGTGCCTAATAATGGACGATCTTTTAGAAGGTCTAACCACGGAAGACTTTTAGGCGCAAGACTGCACAGACGATGGGATTGTCCTAGTATCTGACAGGTTTGTGAGCATAGTCTGCAAACGAATGCAGGTCACATGCTCCTTAATAGAAAGATGGCGAGAGACAGAAACGATGCTCTTCACTAGAAGAAAAAACCTCAGAGTATTCCGGGCTCCACTCTTGTACTGTGGACCACTTGTTCTTAAAACAGAGGTTAAGTACCTAGGTGCGACCATTGATAATTAAACTGAAGGAAACGCGTAGAAAAGGCAATAGAGAATGCGGTATCTACTCAAGAACTAGGGTAGAACTCCCAAGCTATATACTTGCTATACACGGCAGTCGTAAGGCCTAAGGTCAAATATGGGTCAATCGTATGGTAGCTTCGGACCCGAATTGTCAGTGTCTTCCTTAGACTGTCCAGAATCTAAAGGCTAACCTGTCTGGAAATCTCAGAAGCATTGAGGACAACACCTACCAAAGCTCTAGCAGTTATACTGAGTCCCTGCTCTACCATCTGGAAACAGAATAAAATTTTTGGCCGATGTATTTCAGGCTTCGTGATACGAGCGGGTGGCTAAGCATGGAGGAGGTAGTATGGCATGATATAGTCAATTCCATTAAAATACATCCAAAAACAGTATTCATGCCTATGGGTGTATGGTGTTCAACAGAAAAACTATCATTTATTAAAATTTGTGGAAATACATCGGCCCCAAGTAATAAATCTATAGGACCGGATTTTAAAAACTGTCGGTTGGCTAACTGAATGTTATGTAAGGCGGTAACTGTTTGACGTTGACGCAAGTAGTAGGCAGGTTTTCACAAATCTTAGGTAGAACTATTGCGTCAATGTTAAAAAAATGATTCATTTTGTTCACTGGTTTAATAAAAGCAGAAACAGTGCCGTGAGTAGCCACGGTCTACATAGAGCCAAACCCGTTAAGGGAAAGAGGTAACGGGGTCGGTTTTAAACCTAAGCGCTTAACACATTGTTGTGTAGTAAATGAAGTCATGCTACCGGTATCTAACAAGCAGCGAAACTTTTGAAAATTATCGAAACGATCACAAAATTCAATTTGCGCAGTAGACAATAAAACCACCTTATTTGGGGATTCGTGTTAAATAATACAATATTGGAATTTTTTGTAGCAGCGGAGAAACGACTTACTGGTGGAAATTCGCAGGTACTCAAAGCTGGGGGAACAGATGGCTTGCAAAGATCTTGTTCGGCGTTATCAAACGAGTCGGCATAAACTCTAGTAGAAACACTACGTTTTGAAAGCGATTCGAATGGAGGTTAAAGTATAATGAGGTATGCTGCCGCTGGCGACAAGTGCAAAAAGTCATAATCGATTTACACTTGGAAAAAGTATGCGAACGGCTTAGACAGTTAATGCAAAGCTTGCGTTCTTTCACAAAATTATAGCGGTCGTTAGGGGTTAATTCTAAAAAGGCGAGGCATTTATACAGCGGATGGTGAACTTTGCAATGCGGGCACTTAGCAATACGATTGGTAGTGCGGACTAACACTGAAACACTGGACCGTGAACCTGGTCGGCTCTGCGCCTGAACAATTTTGTCCATGTCTGATTTGTGATTTAGAGATAAGTTGTTCAGGGATTGTCTAGAAATGTAATTATTTCAGTATAAGTAGAAATGGTGGTGGGATCGTACTGCAACTCAAAACCTCAAGCAGTGTGTATGTCCAGTCGATTAAAGAGCATCTGAGCTAAAATAAAGCTCCACTCCTCAAACGGAAGATCAAACTTTTTTAAGGCTTCCAAATTATCGGTAAAAACGTCGACTAATTTTTGTAAAGCAGAAGGGATATCAGAGTGCAGTTTTGGAATTGTCCAAATTCATTTGCCCAATATACACTCGTAATCTGGCAGATATTTTCAAATTTACTGCGCAGTTTGTTGTATGCGAGTGTATAATGACTTTCGGTTAAATCAAAATTTTTAATGGTGAGTAAAGTCGAACCTTGCAGAAGTGATTTTAAAAACGTGAATTTATCTATTGGCGACAATTCCGGGTTAGTATGTATGAGGGAGTCGTATAAATCAATGAAACCTCTGAACATGGAAAAGTCGCCCCAAAGGAGGGGATCTGCAACAAAGGTAAATTTATTTTAAATTTTAGGTGAGCTGCAGAAACAACAGCGCTAAGTTGTGGCGGTTTAAATTCAAAAAATTTCATTTTGCGATTGACTTGATTAAATAAAAAGAACGATCAAACGCTTTTCTGATTTTATCTTCAACCTCAAACAAATCTTCCGCGTTTTCATCCGGTGTCGATCAAGGAGATAATGTTACTGTAACTTCAGATGGCTTCTTCTAATTTAACCGTATGCTCAAGGTGCGATTTAAATAAATTAATATATTCGGCATTATAAACGGCCGATTGCGCAATTTCTTGTATCTCCTGTAAACGTTGAATCTGCGTGTATCCTGAAAATTTCAACTTTTTAAGTTTCTCTGCCATTTTAAATAATAACTAAACCACACATTTTCTTAAAAATTTTATAGAAAGTTAGTAATGCAAAATGCTTTTAAGCTTTATCAATTTAGGTACAAATTAAATAATCGTAGGTAAATGTAAATAGATGGAAATACAAACAAAGTAATAAACTTTGTATCAAACACGATAACTAATGGGAATGAATGCAATTCAAGTAATATATCCTTTGTATTACCAAGACAATATGTGTGATAACACAAACTTGACCTCAGGTAAATGATTAATACTTATGTTTTGAATTATAGTACTAATATCTGCTACTGATAATATCCGACAATTGTTGATTTTCCTTATCTTCCAGTAATTTATAAATCTTGGAATTATTTTTTAATTTTATTTTTAAGCACCAGCATCAGCTGCTAATCAGGAAGACCGTGTAGTCTACCGCGTCATTTTTATCATCAGATTTTTTGTACATGAGGATATTTACTTCAGGGAATTCGATGTATATTGCCTCTACCGCTAGATTATCACTATAAGTAATTTGTGTTTTCTCAAGTGTGGATATCCTTTTTATAAAGAAAAGACAAATAATTTTTACTTCAGAAATCAACATTCCAAGATGAATCTGTATTGAAATGACCTAGCATAACATATACGTAACCCAGATGCTTTAGACGGCATTTTGAAAAACTATATTATTATTTAATCAATTAAATCAGATAAATCATAGGCACGTGGTCTGTTAAATGTACTTCGTGATAATATAAATAAGTTTATTATAAATAAGGCTATACTATTTACACAGAATTGACTTCCATATTTTATCAATTTACTGGCAGCAGCTCCGCTGTAATGCTCCACAAGTATAACTGATAAATTTATTATTCGAGCTGTTGAAGAAATGATACTGATGGTGCGACAATACAACTAACAGCAAAAGTTTGCTGCAACGTTTGCTACATATATGCAACGCTGGGTTTTCATGGGTTAATCGTCAACATTTTCCTGCAAAACTTCTAAATAAACGATTGTTTTACATTACGGACATAGATCAATCAATAAGATTAAAAGCAATTTATTGCATGACCGATTATTTGGCCAACTTTGTAGTGAATATGAAGATTACAATCAATTGCTACTGCCCACAGAAGTTCTCGGTTCTTAAAAAGCATTTGTCTCAATCGCATTTTCAAATTATTTGAGTCAGTATTGAACTTCCTTGAAAATAGATAAAAAACTGCGCGAAAACCCGATTTCATCCATAAACGGCATTGCTTATTTGACAAACATCTTTAAAATATTTAATGAAAACAATTTACAATAGTGATTAATTGAATTTAATTAAAACAAAAAATTCTTGTGTGGGAAAACTGTTCAAACGAAATCTAGGCAGAGGCGAATATAGCTACTTTCTCACATTGTCACATTATTAGCAGCCTCTGCAAAACATAAGGATTTACTTACTTACTGCCAATACTTGATCGTTCTTGATGATATTATAAATATGAATATGCCGGATATGATTTTAGATCCCTTCGCAAATGCAGATCAGCATAATAATGCAACTTGGAAAAGGAACTCTTATAACTCACAACTAACCAAGAACTAAGTAAAATTCAGAAACGAATACCAGGAGTGCAAGCTTCAAATATCAATTGCAACTCTCTACTATGGATTGTGGGCAAGCGTACCGGAACTTTTAATTGCATTTCCTTCATCCTATTCGGTTGTGCGTAGGTTCAGTGCAGTAGTTAATATACTGTCTAATAAAAGAAACTGACTGCACATCACTGAAGGTGGGGATTTGCGACTAATGTTAACGAAATTGAAGCCTTACGTTAACAAATTGTCAAAACCTTCTACTGCATTTGATGGTAGTTCTAACTAATTTCTACTTTGTAATTTTTAGTAGAAAGATAGACAGATAGATTAGATATACGTAAGCTGCAAAACTATTTTAATGTTTGGTATAATCAACTATTATGGTCAAGGCTAGATTTTTTTTCTATAAAGGAGGCGGTGATTCAGAAAATCTTGGGAACGTATGAAATAGAAATTCACGCAATAGCTGGCTGAGAGGTATTCCATAAAAGTAGTAATTCGTTTATTCAAAAGCTCCTTTAAAAGGAATTCACTATTAAAACTGAAATATTAATTAAAATAACCTGTTACAGGAAATTTAGTTATTAGGTAATTAAGTTGTAAAAAATAAATTAAGACTAAGATTGATTGATCACAAAACAAACGATTTAAATTTACCGAACTAGTTATCCACATAAAGTAGGTTTATTGCTACTGAAATTGGGTGGTTATAATGAAATTAAATAATAATAAGAAGGTATTATAGCAGACATTTAAATCGAATATTTATTTTTCCCTGTGCAATTGATGACAATTGTCACGTGATTGATTATATTAATCAAGAGATCACCAGTTGAGTCAAAGTTAAATCAAATGCATTTTTAGCAGTCTCTTGACTACTTTTCACGAAGAAACTACTGTACTAGTTAAAAAAAACAATGCAATTAGGTCAAACAATAGGGTCCATAATCAAACTTTTAAACTAGGTCAATTTTTATATACCATACTTTGTTAATTTTGGATACGTAATTATATCTCTTTAAATATGAAACCCCAAAATACCCTCAAAATCACTGTTCTATAACAAGTTATGATACACCCACAAATTTTGCCGGGTTACGTTAAACAAATGGTGAAACCCCAAAAATAAATTAAATTTACTTCAGTGAAATCCTAATAACAATTAAGGTTCAATGGATAACTGAATTAATAATAACAAGAATAATTTGCAAAGTAAACTGCTTAACACTATTTATTCAGAAGGAAAATCTAAAATATTACATAATCTGTGGCAATATAATTCTCAATTAATAACAATCATTCATTATTTACATTACTATAATATTCCATCGACCTAATAACGCTTGATCAATATCATCCTAATAATCTATAGGAACACTGTGGCACAATTTGAATAAAATAAAATGAAAAAACCCTTACCACAAAAAATATTTAAAATACCAGATACGTATTTCGACCACTATGTGGTCATCATCAGTATGAAATTGTCACAATTCACTTGTTTGTTGTGAGTAACACCAGCCTGCGGGTGAGGAGAATATCCTCGATAGTGTTTAAAGCAACAATATAGTAAATTGTATGTTGGGAAGGTTCACTTCAGCCTAAGTGGTGAGGAGAATATCCTCTGAAGTGTTCCAGAACAACAGCTAATTATTATTTAATTACAGATTTCACATAGTGGTCGAAATACGTATCTGGTATTTTAAATATTTTTTGTGGTAAGGGTTTTTTCATTTTATTTTATTTAATATCATCCTAACTATAATTAATTTACTACACTAAATAATTCATAGTTTATTTTATTCATGAAATTTCTACCGCTTTCAATGAGTATTAATTAACTTCGCAAATGAAATATGGTAGCATATATTCATGTTCTTCAGGTCACTATAACTCAATATCATTATGAACACATATCCTAAGGAAAATGGTTTTTATGCTATGGATAAGTTAGAAATTCAAATGGTATTCGTATTAAATAGTTGTAGAGTTGCTAGAATTTTCCTAGTTGTTCTGTTTATGTTAAGTTAGTAGTAATGCCTACGTTTACGAATACACAGATATTTATTTCAGGGTGGAACGCACTGTTACTGTTACAGAATATCTCTGAATACTTCTTAACCATAGCCTACAAAGTAACCGAGTAACCGTGTATTTGGATGTTTGGTAGTGTGCCTAACAGGAAAATTAGAAGAAGAAAAAAACAAATTCGAACACCATTGCAATGGAGAATTAAGTGGTAGAAGCAATAGAAGATAATTCCAACAGCTGCATTTGACGAATTTCCACTTGTCCTGAAACTTCCCAAACAAAAGTATTTTTTTCGCCTAACACTTGTCCATGTATTGTAATCCAGTCTACTTTGCCCACGAAGAACTTTCTAAGTCGATTTTTTGTGAAATTGACGCGAATAACCAAGTTACATTACCACGGAAACGTAACAGAAAAATTTGCACCAGCTAGCTACAGTGGCGAGGGGCAAATTCTGTGAAAACAATAGAAATTCTTTTTACAACTCTAGTACTTGCACCTACCTGAATTGGTCGCTAAACTGTCAGTTTAACAACAATTGCTGAACGCCAACTCTCTTTGCACTAATCTTATGTCCTTGAATTGATGGTGGATGATCTACAACACGATTGAAAGATTATTTTAAATTTCGACAGACTGATGGAACCGCGTTTTCATCGACTTCCTTTATTTCTTTAACCTAAGCACAAATAATAATAAATATAAATATAAATATCGTACAACTAACACAAGTAAACTACGGTCTACCCTAAGTGACCAACTTGTGTATAAATAAAAGAAAAGAACATCTGAAATTTATTTCAGTTTAAGAATCCAACAAATCGGATGTATATGTAAATTGTCATGAATATACTTGTGGTACTGGTTATTGGTTACATTACGGTTTTATTAAACAAGCATTAACGTTGATGTCTGAATACTAGTAAATTCGTATGCCAACAATAGAGGACACATCAACAAAACATCCAGTGGTAGAAAGTTAAACTTTTGTCGCTTACAGCTTTCCTCTGAATATACAGTTCGACCGACGGCCCGTTCAAAGCAATGCAAGATTTTGTATCAGTAAACCAGAATTAAAAAAAATTGTTGACTGAAACCATTCACTGCCTAGCACTTCAACCAGGTAACAGTAAATTATTTGATTTTGCAATCAACTGCGTATTCGGGAACTTTGATTCACCTGAAATTATAACATAGTCATTACGCGGAGTACTGTGAACGGGTTTAAATGCTTGACGGAAAGTACAAGTTTGTATTCAAAGATTGAATGAGCGTATGTGAATTATTCGAATTACCCTCTCCATTATGCGATAGAGGTACTTGTAAGCTATATTATTTTAAGGAATTCCCCAATTTCAACTATTCACATGGTTCGTGCAATGCGAACTGACCTTGCAGTTATGGTCAAGGGTTTCTCGGTACATGAAATTCTCCCACAGCTACTTATTACTACTGAACATCTGTGAATGGGATACATCCAATTCGCTGAATACCAGAAACATTTCAGTTATTGTTTATTTCAATGGAAACTTACAAACTACTTAACATTTGACTATTTATTTAAAAAACTATTTCCTTACAAAAGCTTGTTAAAAAATTATTTTCATATTAACTATTTTTTCGTGATCGTCACGAATTCTCTAAAACCACTAAAGTGTTGAGCAGCAGGTAATCAACTACAGTAAAATAACCCATCATTAAAATGACAAGTTGTGTATGTGTGTGGTTTAAAATTAAAATTATTTCTCAAAAGTGTGCTCCAATTCCAACGGAAGTTGTATAATTTATTACCAATGAACTAGATTTTAATCAATCTTTTGTTTTAGTAAGTTAATAGTTTGATTATCTAATTTATTGACGACTTTATAATGTATTACTGAGTTATTAATAGAAAAAAGCAACAGCTTATTGATGATTTGTTTGCATGTTAGAATTTTAAGGCTGTAGGTTTTTAGGTAAATGCCTTGTACTAATAATCAATATGTAAATATTTTAACTACAAACGACAATTAATATGCAAATATGAAAACGAAGATTATGACCATACCTTCCGTCCCAATGCAACAAAATATTAAAAAGTTAATATCTAAACAAGACGAGTGGACAAATTTTGGACGGAAATCCTACGGTTCATTCTAAACACTTACTTTCCCATAGGAAGTAAGATAAATGAAGAAGAGGGCGGCCAGCTGCCAGCGGCGGATCCGGATTGGTAACTGGCACAAAGAATATTTACAGAGGGGGCCATTTGATGGGGGGTTTCAACCCTTCAAAGCGCCAGAGCCAGATTGAACATTTTCAGCTCTGTTCCATAGGGACCTCGATCTGATACTACCGTAAATACCAAGGATCTTTACGGCCAGCCTCGTATTGGACTATGTTCCATCTCTATCGAGATTCGCCAGCGTGGAGTTCATTCCCAAGGTGGATAGGAGCAACTACACGCAGGCCAATTCTTTCAGACCAATTAGTTTAACGTTCTTTTCGTTGAGGAGAATGGAAAGTTAATTGATAGATTTCTGTTGGAAGGCGTGCTGATGGGACATCCATTTCACCAATACCAACACGCTTACCTGCATGGTAGGTCAACAGAGTCGACCCTACACAAGATGAAACTTAAAGTGGAAAAGTCTGTCCTAGTTAAGGAAGTAGACTTAGTAGTTTTCATTGAATAGAGAGAGTTTTAAAGAAGGCGAGAACGGATATAATCAGCAGATTCCTTCATACCATAGGAACCTCAAAGATTGTGGTAAACTGGGTACTGTAAGCGCTAAGGCACAGTAGGGCAAAGGTTAACCTAGGTGACATCCAGGTACGGGTGGAAGTTGCAGAGAACTGCCCACAGGGAAGTAGCCTATCGCACCACTTGTGGTGCCTAATGATGGACGAACTCTCAGACTGCCTAACCACGGAAGGTTTTTATGTGCAGGTGTACGTAGAGGATGAGCTGATCATAGTACCTGACAGATTAAGATACAGGGTCTTGGTCTCATAAAACTTGACGCAGAAGTCGTTAATCTCCTTTTCCTGACTTTCAATAGATAAACGGGCAGGTTTGCAACTGGAGGACAGAATAGGGCTGAAATAGAGGAACGTGATAGTGAAGATTAGGGGAGGTCATAGGATTTAGTAAGAAGAGCCGGCCAAAAGGCCTATTTGATGAACTACTTTTGTCACCCCCTAATTTTCTACTAGTTCTAATACTAGTATCTAAACAACCTTAACCGTTCTTACAACTTGCTTATAGCATCTTGATGAAGTTGAAGCAAGTGAGCGAAGCGACAATGTGGTCACCTATCAAACAGCAGCTACTAGCATCACCGAAAAACCTCCAGTCCGTTCGCCCGTACCATCACCACTTTCTTCACCTAAGACAGCGTCTCCACAACCGACAGTCACCACCGAACCAAACCCTCCGGGGCACTCGGACACTTCCACATAAGTCACACAAATTCTCTTACTTCACACAACCAACAGGGGTTAGAGAGTGTAACAAATTCAAATTCCTAGACAAATATTTGAATGTAATTACAATAACGATACGTTAAATCATGCCGTCTTGATATAACATTTCGTCTTAAAGTGTTAAACGGTTTATATAAACATTATTGAAATATGCATCATTATTGTGTATTCTGTTTTGGTTCCATATCAATAATTCGCGTTTCTGTATTGAACCTAAATGGTATTATATTTAAATAGGTGTGGGTTTGAAATAATGCGTTTAGAAGAGTCATTACAAGCTAATACGTCTTGTAAGGATAACGAAGGCGTACAGAGTCTTGTTTGTTAATAAGAGCAAAGACGACGTAAATGCAGCGGCCATTTTTAATACTCGTGTTGAGTTCTTGAAAACGTTTTCCAGGCGCTATGCTTGAATATCTTAAGAGTTTACTAATTTTTGGTCTTTAGACTTATTATTGAAATTAAAAAGCGTATACCTTCATGTTATAATAATTATTTAAAGTTCTTATAAAATAAATACTTTAGTAGACCTTATATTTTCTTTTCAAATACTTATTTTTTAATTTATGAGTCCGAGTGATTTATGAAAAAGATTGAGAAAGTTAAATTCTTTGTTGTGATGCAATGCACAAATAAGAGCTTACATTTATTGTAAGAACAGTAAAAGAAATAAATATTGCTATTGAAATCTGCTAAATGGTTACGTGTTGCAAATCTATTAGAGTGATATATTTGATACTTTTAAAAAAGTAGCGCATTACTAAAATGTGGTTCTTTTTGATTTGTTCAATATGCTTCCATATAACAAAAGTTGTTAATGCGGCGGTTAACTTCAATAACCACAGATGGAAAAATAAGTGGACATGTATCCGAAAACAATAAGAATAGCGGAAACCTTCAAGCATTTACCTGAATTATTAGATTTAGCGGTGTTCGAAGAACTAGTAGTAAAAAACGCCGACTTTGTTACAGGAGGTCGTATCTGTCTAACAGAAAACCTTTGCGACGCACAGCACACTTTATCTAAGTTTTAGCGGTACATCAATAACACAGAGCAGCTTGAAGGCTGAATCGCGACAAAATCTAATGACAGTGAATGTCCACAAAGCGGATGCGAGTTTACCTGCAAGATAACATTGAACTCACGTGCAAATTGAGATTATTGAAACACGTAACAAAACCAATTATCATAGGTTAGATAAGGTTATTACAAAGCACATTGTGCATTTTTATCAATTATTCATATACTATAATTATGTTATAACTAACAGTAAATTAACTATAAATACAAACGGAACAACAGTATTGTGAGAACACAAACAGTGTTCTCTCATTTATAACTTAACTGTGCTGTTCTATCTTTCAGGTTTAATTTAATAGTGTTTTTATATTGAATTGAATTCATTCTAAGCTTTGTAACGCGCTGGCGTTACATTAAATAGAAACCAGATAAAAAAGGAAAAAATTATCGCAACGGATAAAATAAATGTTGATATACCCTTATTCCGATTTTATGAGAGTGTTCATTAAGCATGATATTTCAATAAATTTTAAGTTTTATACGGAGCGATTTAACTTAAAAATACAAAAGTGTAGGTTTGTCTCTGTGTAGTATATATTTAAGTGTAACTCAGATCCATAAATTATTTCAAATTTACAAAAAAGATAGCAGATTTCAATATTACGCATTTTCACATAAAATTAAAAAAGCTTATGTACACCGTTTATTAGAATAATTCCATTTAATAATATTTCAAAGTAATTCCAGCTATAGTTTATATTGTAGCAAGAAAAAATACAAATAATGTTATTACGGCGTAGTGAAATACAAAGAAATAGCTGATGGTCTAGTGAAATCCAAAGATATTAGGCTACGAAGCAAACATCATCATAAAATGCAATGTTATAGTGTATTAACCCAGTTGCATGAGGAAAAATTAGGCATGTACAAAATCATAGGAAGTCATTCTTTTTCTACGTGTTTTAATACAAAAGCAATAGCAATGTTGTACAATGACATAATCCTCCCTGAGGGTACGAAGAGTAGGAGAAATTGCAGAAGCTAGACTGCCGCCGGAAAACAATCAATTGCTCACGAACTTGTCATAGAAAGGCATATAAAAGGTTATCCCAGATACGGGAAGTCAAAGAACCCTCTTAAGAGGTAACAACTGCGCATGCAATGTAGTGAATCCGCGCATAATCGACAAGAATCCGATATCGAATTCGGACAGGCTAGCTCCTTACCACTTTGATGTAATTTTAAATAATCATTTTTTAATGTGGACTCCAGCTGGTGAAATTGATGGCTTTAATTAAATTAGTACTCAGTTGTAGGTTTAAAAGATAGGTATGAATTGTTCTTTTGTTTTGAGGTGGCATGTATTTGTGAAACCTGTTTAACGGGACATTAAAAGTTTAGGACGTCCACCTGTATTGTAGGTATAGGTATGCCGTTTACTTTATTAGACTTACGAAGTCTGGACATTGGAATTAAAGTTAACAAAGTGAATAATGTGGTTAAATGGTTATAGGTAAACTGAAAAGCGTTTGACCGCTCGAAAGCGACTAATTTATGCGATTTCAAACGCTGTATGCGTACTGGTTCACAGGAATATTGTTGCATTTAACTGTGTGTGGGTAAATCTTAAATTCTATATGTACATGCTTTCATGAGTATTAGTATTATTATGCGACTTGTGATGGAATTTATTTAGGCAACTTGGATCTGCATGTACCTGTTTCCAGGGATACTGTGATGTGATATGTTTTGAAATCCATTTAGGTAATCTTACAAATTTATCTATCTCTTTACGGGAATACATATATGATACTGCATTAAAAATAGATTTTAGGTGGCGGTGTAAGACTGTGTTTCTTCTTGACTGAATAGATCAATTGATTGTAAGAGGAACTCCATTCCACCAAAAGATCAACGTAATTAAAGCCCTAAGGATTACGCGCCGTCCAGCAAATATTCACTAGACAAATGGTGTGTATAATTTAAGACAGATTGAAAGCCGTTAAATGTTACCTTTTTCAAAATGTGGTACATTTCCTTAATTGTTTCTATAGGGATCCACTTATGCACTGCTGTAGTTAGTCAGTGCACTCCCGCCCTTCCAAGGTAATTCCAAATGTAATAATTGAACACTTCATTCACCCGTAACAGATCGCTGCTAAAAGTATAGTAGTTTAAGATTGAGCAAGTTGGTATTTTATGGATTAACGAAAATTGAAGCCGTATACGCTCAACAGAAGTATAAGCAGGCATTGTTATAGAAACCTTTCATATTAGATTCTGCAAATTTTTTTGTACAAACTTGCGACACTGATTTCATGTTCTGTAACACCTATTTTACACCTATAACTAGTTCTGCGGTTTTGAATATTGAATATAAAAATCTTTACAAAATGCATTCAAAATCTGCTAATGCTAAAAGGAATAACATATAGAATAGATTTTAGTATTTTTATTTGTATTACCAGTACAAAATTGCCCAGTTCCAAATCAACCGTGACACATTGTTTAAATATAAACATGTATTTAAATCGGTTTGTACTAATATGGAACTTAGCCAACAATGAATTATTTTATGAATGCTACTTACTACTCATTTACTAATATACCACTTGAAAAAACGAATCCACGGCACGTAATTCAACGAAACGTGCTTCATGGATATAAATAATATAGTTTTGCCATGCATAACCTGTTGCTAGAATACTAGGCGATGTATATCTTGTAAATTATTATAATTAAATTTAACCGAGTCATTTGACTTTAACATCAACCTTCAGGCTCTCTCCTCGACAATTTCTTACCATACCAAGTAATTTTAGGGTTCAAAGTAAGTTAGCCTTTTGAAGATGTTGAAACCGCGGAGTTCATCCAACGAAAGGAAATAGCAAAACAATTGAAATTGTTCCGGTGGTTTAAACGCAACTGATAATTTCTTCATAAACATATACATCAAATCAATTATTGAACTATTATCAAAAAACTTTCAAGGCTGCTGATGCAGTCTCGTAGTAATTTGAATAGACACATTTTTACTGATCGAATGAATAACACTAATTTCTCACTGGTTCTGTGATTAGTTAATTAAATCTCAAAGAATTAACAAATAAATTTGACGTACTATTGTTCACCGTTTACTTTCGACTTTTGAAAATCCAATACGCTTAATTGGCTTACTCTCTGATGTAGTCTACTATATCTTTTCCTCAAACTTTTCTAATATACCTCAACAACTGCAAGAAGGACTTAGAACAATTCACACGTCAGGGTCTTTTACGGGTTATTGTTTGGGAAAGATATGGGGGCTAAATAAGAAGTTTAAAAAGCTTATAGATATTCGAAATAATAGCCATGGCACCTTAAAGTTTTGGGCGTATTCGTGCCACATGGTTAAAATGCTGCTTAACTATATACTCCAGTCACTATGTACATTTAAAAAAGGACATTGCAGTACGCAATTTTTCTTTTGGTAGTTACAGGAGAGGTCAAGAGAAGCTTAACTAGAAGTTTTCGAACTCGTTTAGTCTGCCTTTATATGAGAGGAAAAAAACGTGAAAAAATTGTTTTTTCGCGATAATTCGGGGTTCTAATAAAGTCACAACGTCGACTAGAAGCTTGTTTTAAAAGATTCTTTGTGCTCTACAAGTTAGGTGCTACAACTTTTTTACGTATGATCGATTACTTTTGAGATATCGAACGACAGATCAGAATAAAAAAAGTATTAGTTCTAGTTTATGCTTTTTACTCATTATTATCGTCGCAAATTGCAAAAATGCTTTAACAAAAAGTTATAAAGAACAAAAAAATTACAACGTTCATTTTTATTCGTTTAATTTCCTTGAAAATCATTACGCCTTGTAGAGCGCCTTAAAGTAAAAAGTCGACACTAACACGTGGTCACATCGATCGCGCCACAGAATCGCTTTTGCTAAGACGTTTGACTTCATTGACGCAAAACGAAACACGATATGAGTTTTTGTATAGTTTAGTACTCAACTATTTATTTTATATGTCATTTTGGCGTATAATGGATAGTTTTCGAGATATTGAGCAATGAAACAAAATATTGGCATTTCTGTTCGTTTTTTTCTGTTTTATTGATTTTATCATACGAATTTTAATTGACGCTTGAAATGAAACTTATATAACAATAAAAATAGTAAAATTTTCTTATATCGCTGAAAATTCCATATTGTACTACGCTTCGACGTCGGAAATTGATCTCAAACAGCTCGAAATTATTAAAGTGATTTCGAATATCGCTAAATTTTCTTATGGGAATCAAAGGCGTAGTTGCCATTGCAGACTGAAATAAAAAACACACTCACCGTTTCATCAAAGTGTATATACAAGCGTGCAGTGTTCTATGGAGGTATCGTTAATCTAGGAATAAAGTTTATAAGTAATACATACATGGTACGGAATTCACGACATTGTATAGGAAAAAAATATTAAAAATTTCTTTCCTACACAAAAAACCATTCTGAATGATTCTTTAAACAATTATCCAAAACATAAAACGATATTTGAAAATATATTGAAAAATCTGTTTTGTATGAAACAAACAAGTTGAATAATAGCCCATTATCAATTTTCTTACTTTAATAAGGCGCCTGACTCCAATTCGTCTCAACAATGCAAAAGATAGACGATTTACCTCGGATAAAACCATGCTACGTACAATGACGTAGCCGGAAGAAAACTTAAATATACCAGGCTAACTACCAATCCGGGAGGGGAGGGGTTCCTAGCAACACAAAAATAATACATCGCCAACGATTTTCTATTTACAATAAAAAAACACAAATATAGAAATTTCTATCGAAACAGCAAAACAAAATTAACTAAGGTTACTATTTAATAAAACAATTTTACTCTATGGACAAATTCACTAATTGTTGCACGAAGTGCGCAATTCGTAGCTAACATGCAATAAATCTAATGAGTACCAAAAAGAATAACGCTGATACTTTTGTATAAGCGGATGGGTTAATTAAAAAACATTACAATTAGAAACCTTTCTAGTAAGGATTTTACCATACTAAGCATTTGTTATAACTCTAATCAGTAAAAAAAGAATACTACTGATACTTTCGTATAAGCAGATTGGTTAAGTACAAAAAGTAAAAGCATTAAAATACGAAACTTTTTTAGTAAGGATTGTCACGGAAAATTTAAGTCAAGTTGACGGCCACTGGAAAAGTGCTTAGGTAGCGGCTTTTGGGTTGGGGGTGGTGACAACTTTTGCTCCGGCTTAGTCAGGGTGAGACTCTAATTCAGGGTAGATCAGAAAATGTACTGCACAGATTATATTAATAAGGGTTAGTATTGAATCAGAGCCTGGACAGGGAATGCCAAGGCACCAGGAACTGATAACAATTAAGGAGCGTATGAAACCTAAAGTCCTATTTCCAACAGACTTCGAAGGAACCCCCTTCCAGATCATAAATATAAAACACGCAACTTCACAAAATAACTATCTTTAATATCGCATCGGAACACAAAAGCAATTAATAACAAAATTTCCAAATACCAGTTGAATTTCAATATTACATCAATTATGATTAACACAAAAATAGAAAATACAAAATTAGTAAATATCACCGTAAGGAACCCCGCACGAGTGCATATCAGGGAAGAAGAACTTTTAATTTCTTGCTCACTTTAAAGTTATTTATTACTCACGTACCCATATACCCTTGGCCAAAAAAGCATGTAATAGTACGTAAAATGCACCATAAATTAAGTGCTAGGTGTTCTAACCTCAATTTCAAATAAGCACCTCGTGGGAGCAATCTCAAACAATAGTGTAAATATTAGATACCTTAACGTACTGTTGAAATATTTCACAATTATCTCAATGAATCACCCTAGGCAGTAAAGAGGGTGCCTAGAAATATACTAAATGTTAATTTTTAAATATTAAATTTTGTATACAGAATTTTGAATGAAGTAGATGTACTTCTTATGAACAGCAATAGCTCAAATTATTAATATTAAGTACTAGTAAAGGAAAATAATAAAACCACAATGGCATCAAATAAGCACAAACACTAACAACGAACAATAAATACATGGAATAATCTTACTCAATGATTAGCTTCTGTACGTAGTTATCTCACATCAAAGGTCGTCGAAGTCCTAGGCTGCTGGAATGGTAACCCAGAGTAACGACAGCTGGTCGGCAACGCCAATAAATGATAAATAATAAAGTTGATAGTGCGACAACGTTCTTGAGATAAAGGAGACAGGAGCATAAACAGAATGAAGAGCATACGTATAACGCACAATGAGAAGGCGTAGGGAGGAAAAGAAGAAGAACCCTAAAATTTAATATTAGAAATCAAGTTGCAAACAAAAATTGAGATATTAATTACCACGTAAGTGGGTCAATTAAATGTGCACTAACTGATTTAGAGATAACAGGACGTTACAATATTTAGATTTCAATAACGAACATCTGCACCTAGAAAAATTAAAATAATAAAATTTAATCTATTTTAATTCATACCAATTATGAACGATGATGAATTTAAATCCACTACAAGTGAAAATCGAAGCTTGCAAAAGATATTCTAGAACCATAAATCCCAAAATTGCCAAACTCCAATAATTATTTGTCGGTTCTACCTAAATCCGTAATCAATACGTTTATATCGGCAGAATCCAACTTTCACCAACAACGATCGAAATAAGAATGCCTCTTATCCGCAAGGACAAAAGCAAAGTACAGCTTATTATCATATTTGTAATTTCCAATGCAGATAAGTAACGTAAATTTGAGTATACGGCAATAACTTGTAATTATGAAGGTTAACACAAATGAAGCGCAAATGTAACAACGATATAGATAGCAGGACAATGCCATCAGCAGACAATTAAATTTAGAAATATTATATAAATAGAATGCTGACACAGAAGTGTTGACCGGAAGGTTACATCCCCCCTTCTCTTTGTAAGGAAGTAAAATCCATTGAAGATTGAGTTTACTGACAAAACTCTCACATGAATTAGATCACCGCATGAGGAATCCATTTTTGAAAAGTTCGGGCCTCACAACATACGTATGTTCCACACAACAATTTCAAAAATAAAAGTGAAAAAAAACAAAGCCAAACAAACATAAAGAAAACATCAACCTTGATCTTCAATAATTGCAGGTTTTAGTTCTTGAACATGCCAAGTCCCTGCGGGTTCGCCATCACTATCTTCCAATTCATAAACATAAGCACACTATGACAGGTTCGCGAAAGAGGGCAGCAGCTTTTTCGGTACTTAGATTGGCAGAGACCATAGGGAGTCGGTACGACATTCTAAGACACACTACTGCGATGTGGAAGGCAACGCGAAACCACGACATTACCTCCCTAGTACACAGAGTACTAAAATAGTTATTAATGATAATGGCATCCTTCAAGGAGTTTAAATAGCCCCTCATTCGGATCTCTGGGAGGGGACTATTTCGGGGGATGAGGCCGAAAAGTATAAAAAAAGAGTCCGTGAACCTCCTGCGAGTCCGAGTGTGGAATGTTAGAAGTATGAAGCAAGTAGGTAAACTAGAGAACTTGAAAATTGAAATGGATGGGGTAGCACTAGACATAGCAGGGATCAGCGAAGTTCGCTGGCCAGAGGCGGGGGATTTTTGGAGTGAAGACTTTAGGGTAATTCATACAGAATCAGAAAAAGAAAATTCGGATGTGGGGACAGTTATGAGAAAAAATATAGGACAACGGGTAGAAAACCACCTACAAAAGAGCGAAAGAGTGCTCATGGTTAGATTAGAATCTAAACCAATAAATACAGTAATAATACAAGTATAAATGCCCACATCTAGCCACAGTGAGGAAAAGGTAGAGGAGATCTACAACGATATCGAAGACATACCAAGATACTTAAAAAAAAACATGAAAATTTAATAATTACGGGGGATTTTAATGCAGTGGTAGGTGAGGGTATAAAAGGAACGGTAGTAGGTCTAGTTGGCTTAAACACGAGGGAAATAGGGGAAATAGGCTGGTAGAATTTTGCGACAAGAACAATTTAACCATTCCAAACACATTATTTCATTACGCTAGAAGACGAAACACGTGGAAGATGCCAAGAGATACGGCAAGATATTAAATAGATTACACTCTTGTTAGACAAACGTTTAGGAATCAAATAAAAGATAGTAGAGGCTACCCAGAAGCACATATAGACACAAACAACAACATTGTAATTATAAAGACCGCTCTTAAATTTAAAAATCTGAAAAAAAAGAGAACCGAAAAAAGCACTTTGACTTTGAGAAATTAAAAGATAAAAATATTCACGAAAGATTTGAAAAAAAAGTCAAAGGAGTTGCTGAAAGATATCGGGAAAATTTCTTATAAAGGAAGTAGAAACAGAATAGAATAACATACAGCTTAGACATGGCGGCCAAGGATATTCTGGGGGTATACACAAAAAGAAAATAAGAAACCATAGATAACAAAAAATATCTTGAATTTGATAGAAGAAAGCCGAAAATACAAAAATAAATCAGATGAAAAAGGAAAACAGAGATACAAAGCCATAAAATGGGAAATTATTCGCAAATGCAGGAAAGCTAAAGAACAATGGATTGATGAAAGTGCAAAGAGGTACAAACTAAGACGGAAATAGGAAGCACAGATGAAGCATACAAACTAATTGGAATCAATTTTAAGGATATAAAACTGTATAGCATAAATATAAAGGACGCGGGAGGATAAGTCATTATAGAAAATATAGAGAAAGCGGGTAGATGGCAAGAATATATATGAAATTTATATGCAGGAGAGGAACTAAGAGCATTAGAACAGGAGTCAGACATTGACAATGATGACTTAGTATATTCTATACTTAGAGATGCATTTGAATTAGCATTAAAAGGCCTGAAAAATGGTAAGTCGTCGGGTACAGATAAGGTGCAAGCAGAAACTCTAAAATCCGCTGGACAAGCAGTAACAGAACGTCTTTTCCAACTTGTAAACTATATGTATGAAACAGGCGAGATACCCAAAGATTTCAAACGTACCATCATAGTAACTATACCAAAAAAGAAAGGTGCGAATAGATGCGAAAATTTTCGAACAATAAGTTTGACAGCACACGTGTGAAAAATATTAACTAGAATTGTACAAAGACAAATGGAAAAAAGAGTAAATGAAATACTAGGCGATCACTTTGGGTTTGAGCCAGACAAGGGAGCACGGGAGGCTATTTTAGCATATAATTAGAAAACCATAGAAGGGGATCCGAACTGTATATAGGCTGTGTGAGAATTTCAGGGAACTGTGTAGGCTAGCTCAGAATATAAATAAGTGGAGGTACATGTCCACCCAGTTTTGGGGCGGAAAACCTAATGAAAAAATATAGGCGCAGATAAATCTAGCGATTTTTATAAACAACTACAAGGGTTGGTTGTGAAATATCTGCAACTATTGTTGACTCTGTGAAAAGGTATACTAGAAAAAATTTTAAATCGGCAAATGTTCAAGTGCTGGGAGAACTTGGCAGCCACAGGCTGCTTACCCCCCTTCACAACCACTTAATGTCGGAAAAATAAAGTATGCAATTGTAAAACAATAGAAGGGGACCGAAGTGCACCTAACAAGTTAGAACATCGCCCGTGATCAAAGGCAATAAACATAGAAACAAGAAGAAATTTGTTGAAAGCATATGTGAGGAGCACAGCACAGTATGCCGATGAAATAGGAACGGTAAGAAAAGCAGACAGAAAAACGATAGCAGCCTTTTGGAATGTTGCGCTTCAGATGTATGAGAATGATAGCATCGACACAGTTAATAAGAAATAGGTTATAGAAATAGTAGAGGAATAAAGATGTCTGTGGAAAAAATAAGAGAAATAGAAAGGCAGAAAACGTTCTAAGGCATTTTTGGAGAATAGTATAGGATATATTACAAGCAGAGATAGGAAAAAGGAGGTAGAGGTAGACCTAGATCAGATAGCGATAAATGTGGACTGTGCAAGTTTCAGGGAAATGTGTAGGTTAGTTCAGAATAGGAAACAATGAGGGTACGCGTCTAAGCAGTTCCAGAACTGAAGACCTAATGATGATGAGGTTCCAAGTTTGATATGTGTCGCAATGCTATTACCTTGAACTTTTGGAATGACCGACCATCTCGTGCTTACACGTTTGCATTTGTGGTTATGTTGAAAATAGTCTATTCAATAGTAAGCTTCTTTTATTATGCGCATCATGGCATAGGTACATGTTTATTTTTAAATGTTGTTTTTGTCGATGTACCTGTAGTTGTACTTTTGTAAATGATAGAAAATCGACTAGCCCTTATAAAATATATTGCAAAACGGTGTGGAAATTGTTAATGTCTTGTATGTTAGGTGCGTATATATGAGCCTTCGTTGAGAATTACTAAGATTTTACGTATGTGTGGGGTAGAACATTGGTAGTCCAGGTCCTTATCTTACTACTGTTTTTCTTTTTTATCTTCAAAAGGGTGGTAGTGGCTCAGCCGTCCTCATTACCTTACAGAAAAAACTAGTTCGACTACACTAATATTTCCTTCTTCAATCACATGTAGCGTATTTAGGTAAAGTTGATATCCCGTTATATTCAAGTTTGAAAACAAGTACTTGTATGCCACCTGTCCTTAGAAGGATGTGCAAATATAGTTGTATGTGTAAGGGCTGTTTGGAGCTTTTTCGGTCGTGCTGTTTTCTGAATCGCCCAGGTTGGAGTTAAATATGTTATACCATTGTTTATGTATACGATTGTTTAAAATTATAGTACATATTTATTTTTAAAGAATTCGTTTTGTTTCTCATAAATATTTGAGAAATCTTAAATAACCATATCATTTTATTAGAACGTATAACGACGAAAAATTGAACATAGTATTTATTATATTAAATAATATTTAGGTTTTTAAGGTGGTGAAACCTCAATATCAGAGGCATTATTTGCAGTAACAAATCACATAGAGATTTATCTCTAGAGTTTATCCTCTATTGTTAGACACAAATTGTCTTCCTCTTTCAGGTGATTTTGGTAATCTGTTGGTCTTCCCTAGATGCAGCGGCGGCTCCCTTTTACTATAGCTTTAATATACAGTCAAACCAACGACCGGTCTCTATACCCTCCTGGGGTGAAACCTAATAGTATCAGCAATCTGGATTGTGTTCCTTACTCTCCAGTCAATATTTTATTTGTCTCAAGCCTGCAAACTAAAAATGGTTTTCACTCTCCCACAACATAAATATTGTATCAAGTTCATCTTTAGTGATTTCTTTGGCGATAATGTCAATAAAATAAGCACGAACTATCACAATTAGTGAAATAACGCTATACATCAAAATTGCGTAACGACAATTTAGAGGTGTTTTTTGGTTTTAAAAGCACCCTATGCTAATTATTTATTTAAAATGCCATTAGCAAAAGGAGCTTCTAATGAATAACTTTTTATAGGTTAAAATTTTCTTAAGGATTGTTTAAAAAAGTATAGATATTTCAATTCCACATCAAATATTGTAAAACATCCATTGAATCATCTTAAATATAAGAAAATTAATGAACATTAATTTTGACATTTAACATCCTGTGCAAGTGAGTATCACAAAATTATGTCTACTATAGCTAGTTACCTATACAATAAATATCCAGCACTATTTTATTTATAAGCACTAACTATATTTATTACTAATATTTTACAACTACCACAATATTTTTAAAAACCCTCATAAAATTTAGAAGCTCACAAAAATAGTAATACCCCAAGAATTTCATGGACAATAAAAGTATAAAAACCGACCAGCTGGTTTTCTACCTTTATCATTCCAATCGTCCTTCTAATTCTCGCTAGTTGATAGGAGACATTGTAGATTGAAACTAGCACATCAATATCATGCAACAGCACTCCAGTTTTTTCATATTTTTCTTTGACCAAATATTTTTAAAGTGTTTGCAGATACCCAATTTCTCTAGAGCGACTGATAAGTTGCAACTTACCCTAAACGACTGCTTTCATACGATCAATGGCTTACCTGCAAAAAATTAATAATCAGTGATTTCATTTAACTCCAAATTACATAAGATATAATTTCTGGATTTGTTTATGTGCATATAGACTTATGTGCGCGCATGTGCGCTTGCAAGTGTGTATGTTATTTTCTATGACGTTAGCATATATGGACAGGGTTGGCAACCATATGTACTTCAACTAGATTGTCATTTGATGTTTAAAATTAAGTTGGCAGTTATGTTTAAATTAATGAATTCAACGGCAGAGTTGATAATGTAATATGAATCTGCAGTAAATTGTAATCGTATAAAGGTGTTGTGACGTAGGGTTGATGTGTAAGTCTCTCGCTGTTGCACTCATAAAGTTGTCACACAGAGACAATTACATGTAAAATGCCACCGGATGTAGTTCTTGTTAACAGATAGAGTAAACCGTCTGGTGAAGAGATGGCGATTGCGTCATGTGATGCAAATGGAGATAGTTAAGGACAGAGATGAAGTACTACCCTACTTGAATTTCCAATTCTCCACACGAAGGTGCTACATTCACCTGGAAGCAAAGTTTTTTTAACGGGGAATTTTGCCAAACTCTTGCTATTGCAAGCATGATAGGAATCGTTTGCGTTCAGTTCAATGTCTTCCTTAGCATACTCCAGAAAAAGAAGTCAAGAGAACTATAGTCAAGAGAACGACAAGAACATTCCGATTCCACATAACTACTTCTTCAAAACTAGTTGGCGAAGCCGTTATTCAATAAATTTGTTACCACCGTGGCGATACTCGCGGAGTCACAATCCTGTTGAAATTGTTCAGTACGTTTTTTACTTAGACCTTCAAATGGAATCATTGTCTGATCTCTGAACATTGCGAATTAAGTCTTACCAGTTACAGTTCAGCAATAAGAAGATTTCAACGCATGAGCATTCCGAAAGTCACATCGTGAGTGTTTGATGTATGTTGTAAATGTTGAGCTACTTTTGAAAGTGATGCATTATAAGATCCAGAACCACATGGTGAGGAGGCTGAGGGGGTGCTTGTCAATGTTATGTTGCCATTAGAACTGATGAATTATTGGATCCAGAACCACTTGCGCCAGATGAGATATTACAATATTTCGAGGACATGGTACTGTTGATATTACGAAAACTATATATTTGTTGTTTCTTAGTAAGAGAACTGGTAAAACATAAAGGAATACATGTAATTTTATATGGCAATGTTAGGTTAATATAGTAATTGTTTCACTTATGGTATTGTAGTTCAAGATCACTTCTAGTTTAATTGTTTAACTAATCATTCATGGTACTGAAAGCACTATTGTGATTAAAGAACCAGATTTGGCAATCATAATGTATAATGTTCCTGTACGTGAATTACAAAATTTGTGAATATGTCACCGCCCCTGTCTTGTCCAAATCATTGTCTCCACAAATACTTTTTTATGTAGTCTGGTAGGATATGTGAGCTTAACACCGACAAGCGCCGATAAAAGCTGTTTAATTTACTCTAGTATCCTTATATTTGATTCGTGCACAAGCCGGTTATGGAATTCACGAAGTTGTGTAGTGTGTGTAGTGGTTAACTGTTGTTTCATGTGTACATCGCAGTCCGGCTAGAGCTCGATATGCAAACCACTCATCCTTACAGAGTATGGAGCGTGGGAGTTAAACTAGACTCAGGGGTATGGACTCTTAGTTACGGGTTCTTTTCGTAGGTTACTTAAAAACATGAAATGAAAAATTACTGGATTCCAGTTACGTGGTTTTATTCTTCACAATAAGAAAAATGAACATCCTAGCTAACGCGTATACCCCTAATAAAAACAAAAACCTAAAAGGGTACAAAATAACCTTACTGCATCCCTCCTATTCTAGCTAAAATATTCTTAACTATTCAGGCTCAAAGAACTACCGAAAATAGGTAGAATAAACTTAGGTATTATTAATAATGCCATCAACCACTTATCATAAATTATGCTAATATTAGTAACTCGAATTTTTCCGCGCCAATAGTATTTCACTTTCTCAACGCCCCTTAAGTTTATTAATGTAGTTCTTTCCCCAAACTCCGCGGCTTAGCAACGTCGGCGAGGTAAAATATAATACCAAACGTAGATAAAATAATGTTAGATAGGGGCCCCTTTCTGTACGAGGTTGATCGTATACAAGCGAATCATCGTCTTACAAGGCAAGCAACTACCTTTTCACAAAACACACGTGATGGTTGAAAGCAGTGCTGGATAATATTTGTAACCAGATCACTACTATCTACAAACCGTGAATTCTAATATTTCTTCATAACAAAAAGTTGAAACATGTTTAGTACCGGAAAATTATACGATACCTACAGATCGTTCTCTGTTCTGACTTCCAACTTAGCACTTCGTCACTTTTTCAGTTATTCTCTAAGCTTTAATTAATAAAGCATCACTTTCACAACGAAACCACATTAAATTCTATTCACCTAAAAACCACGTTTCTAATGAATATTTCGCCTGACATCTTGCTACAAATTTCTTATTGAACATTATTACACCAGCCCTGCACTGGGTGCCAGTGAAACGAATAATGTTTTTTGAAGCACCTGCCCTACGTTTATAGAAAGCCAGTCAAGCGAATCTTTCCTACATACAACTGGTCTCACGTTATGAGCAAGTGTAACGAAGTCTTCCGACATAACTAGGGGTCTATTCTTCGGGTAGAGCTATGAGAAATGGGGGCGGTAAGTCGAATTCTAATTGTATACTGAATCTAATCTAAAACAAATAGGGCGCCACCATGTCCTGACTTAATTAGGGTAATTGCGTAGTGTAATTCTAGGGGCGGACGTGAAAACCCAAAGAATAAATATCGCCTTCGATGACAGGGACCCGTCTTAACTGAATAAGACGCTGCTCCTGAAAGAAATGGTAATAATTAATTTAATAGAAGGGTGGAACACTATTTGTGTGCCACAAATATACCTAAAGAAACATCAAAATAAATAACTCCTATATAAGTTGTCATTAAAATTCTACTCATATGGATGTTAGTTTCTTGTAGGTAGTTTTGACCATCTTTGATCAAAATAAAAACTTTAATTTTGAACTACTAATTTACTCAAAAGATTCTCTTTAAAACAAAATTCAATACTACAAGGTTTCATAAATAATTAAATGAGGTCAAATATTTTAAATAAAGTTTCATCAAAATAATTTCTCAGCAAACATTTTAAAAGTTAGTGTTTACATGTTACAAAGAAAAGCCGACTCTGGCAGATCTGTCGAGAGGGTTACAAAATAAAGCATATTAAATCACTTTTTCTTAATCTTAATTAATTGTTTCAGTTTTAGTTCTCATAAAGAAAGATTGTAAAAATATTCTTATAAGTTCAACTCATGCAAGCATTATTTAAAGCATATGTTATTTGAACACAGGTGTCAGCATTAAACTGCAAGCAAACAAGTGACGTAACAAGACATCTGTCGTTGTTACTAACAGAACAAAATGAACCACGTGTATGGTTTCTCAAATCATTATAAATGCTGAATTATAATTTTAACACTGAAAATTCAGTCCAACAAACAATCTAAAATTTATATTATTCGTGCTTTTATGCACTAAACAAAACTAGCGTGTTTCTCATTTAGAACACGAACAAAATTCTTAAAGCTATCTACGAACCAGAACTGTATTAATTGGATGTTAACAAGTGTTGCAAAATCAAACATAATCGCCAAACTTCCATCAGGTTTGTGGTAATATGCTCTTCTACCAATTATTCAATTACTAAATTACCAAAGCCGCTTCTTACAAAACGCAATACAAAGTCGTTCTCCATCAGTAGTTGGAATTGTGGTTACTATAGTTGGTTTTATGGTGGTGGAATACGCGCTAAACAAAATACCTTAATTAAACAAAATTTAAAGATGGATCTCTAATCGTCGAAATGTAACCGCAAGTTCGCGGCCTGCCTCCAATTGTACATCATTGTTTAACAAGCTTGCAGGACCAACTCCTCTATCACCTCGCACGAGCGACGGCGTAACCCCCAGCAGAGGCCTTCAAGCAACTCGCGCCTGCGAAACGTTTTATACATAGAAAACAATATGTAGATACGACCTTAGCGTATTACTAAACTCGTTGCTTGTACTTTACTAATAATTTGAATAAAAGCGCTTTATGACTTTGCCTTTTATGATTGGATTTAGTAACTGCGAAATTAACTTGTTACACTACCCCTTTCCAAAAAAAAGAAAAAAAATTTCCAACTAAGTAAAACTTTAAATGTAAATACAAGAAAAATTTTTTTATACTTATTCATACTAGCCTTTCCTACATCCCTAATCATCAAAACAAAATCTTATGAATTTATCAAAACGAGGGAGGCAAATATTTACAAATTGGAGTGTGTCGGTAACTACGTGTACCTAACGTCCATAGGGAGACAAAATCGGGGAGTCGCAATCGGTGTAGGTCAAAATTGGGAGGGGTCAAAGTAAAAAGTCAAACACTCCACGGGACAAAAAAATTAATCCAAAGCTAGACTCAAGGTAAACCTTTAACTAGAGGTTCTTGCTCCTACTGAGGCTAGTATTTACTAACTATACCAAACATATTAGAAATTATCCTAATTTCCACAAATAAAGACTCCACTTCCTGGAGCTCAAGCAGTTCTCTATACAAAAAAAATTTGAGTGCTACTACCTCAAAAATAGCACAACTCTTCAAAATATTATCACTATCCAGTGACAATCAAAAGGAGGACACCACCGATAGGTCCAAATCCATAACACCATCATCGCAAAGTGATAATCAAAACAAAGGCAACCTTACCAAAAGGTTACTTACAGAACTCAAATTCAAACTAACATCATCACAAAGTGATAATCAAAACAAAAGCAACCTTACCAAAAGGTTACTTACAAAATTCAAAATCGAAATTGAACCAGCCAGGGCTGTAACATCCTACACCCTACTGACTATCCTATCACTAACCTTCAAACAACACATCTCATTAGTGATGGAACAAATGGTGGGGTTCACCACTCAAACCTTTGACCTTGACAAACCAAATTTCTGACAGGTCATAGATAAGGGAAAGAATAAATTAATATTCTCTCGACCTAAATGTGTAGAAATCAGGACTTGAATAGCCCACATACTTCTACATCCTGAAGACATCTGTCAAAGACATCTTCTAACCACATCTTTAAATAACGCGCGACCAAAACAATCCTTATGCACAATAATGCACATCTCAAAACTACCACCAAAAATCTCTAACCACTTGCTTCAATTATCAAACAAAAATTTCAAAATACTAGATACCAAACGGCAGTCTGCATTTAGTAAACATCAAAGAGATGACTAGACTGGAACTAATAGTCAGGGTCATCATTTTCATTTGGACATGATGCTCCGATGGGCTTTAAATCCTTGACATGCCATCTTCCGGCTTTTGTCCCATCTTCATTTTCTAGCTCGTAAACTAAATTAGAGAGTTTTTTCCAAACTCTACTCAAAATAAACTTTGGAGCTAACTTAGCGGAGAATTTATCACCGGCGCTTGAAAGCACCTTATTAGTTCTCCAAACTCTTTCTCCGACTTGAAAAGAAACGTCTCTTCTTCTAAGGTTGTAGCGTTTACTCGCACGCTGATATGCTACATGCAGATTTTCACGGACATTTCCAAAGATATCAAACAAAGGTCGACGATCTAAAACATAGGAAAGTCTACTACTTGAAACAACATCAACATCCTCACCAGGTTTAAAATTATCTCTATACGCTTTTCCACTACGTACGAACGGATAGCAGTACCAACTGTCTTAACAATTCTCACCACAAAATTGCCTTGAGGAGCATACACAGCATTGTACCAAATCTTTTGATTTCGTACCTTGCACACAAGGCCTTAAAAACACGTCCTATCAAATGTGGACCATTATCACAAATAACGAATTGTGGTACCCCGTAGACAAGAAATACCTTTTCTTCTAAAAAGTTCTCAATCAAATGTGCTGTGGCACTACGCAAAGGCTGCAAAACCGAATACTTGGAAAACCAGTCCCCAACAACTAAATGCCATTTACTTGCTTATGAGTCATCAATAAAAAAACTAATCACGACGGTAGCTAACAAAAAAAACAGTGTACAGGTACACTCTCATCCTACTACCAATTGAACTGTCGAAACAACTACCATGCTTCACAACGCCTAAATATGCTAGAGTGACAAACTCTCTACGAGTCTCACCTAGACTAACAATACCAAAATTTACATCAAATCAAAACAAAATATGGTGCAAAATTCTAGAGCGCCTAACTCACCTCGAGTCTCGTCTAGACTTACGCAATGCCGAGCGACCAACTGTTCCTGAGTCTCGCCTGGACTAACATACTGCTGAGCGACCAACCACGACGACAAGTTCCGCCTAGACTAAATTGCGTTGCAATGCTGATCTAAACAAAATCTGCTAACAAAATCAAAAACGTGCTTATGCACAAAGAGCAATTTTCAAACGACACAACGACAGCTCACTCCAATGTACCTTCAAAATAGAATCTCTAGCCTTATCATCAAATTTCGACAAAGATGTTCTTTATAAACTCAAGCAAATCAAACAACAGGCTTATCAGCTTCTTTAGCTGACAGTCTTCCTAAAATTTTTTCCAAAACTGGTTTCTCACTCACTTGAACCTTACAAAATTATCAAAACAAATTCGGGCAACTAAAGGTAAAAGTCAAAAGTGTATTTGCAAAATAAACTTTACCAAAACGATATCAAAAATATTATATTGGGTCAAAACAGAATGAAAGTTAACAATAAATTTGACTAAGTTAATTAATTGACTGTATGGGGGGTTAACGTTTCAACCAAACTTTCAAACAACCAAATCCCAATGTCAACTAGACCTTGAGCTAACAAATTCCGAAGCGAAGCAATTTCCGAACAAACAAATTTCGAAGGAAAACAATTTTTGGACAGACAAATTCGAAGTGAAATAAATTTTGAATAAACAAATTCGAAGCAAAATAATTTTTGAATAACAAATTCGAAGCAAAATAATTTTTGAACAAACTAATTCGAAGTAATATAATTTTTGAATAAACAAATTCGACGTAAAATAATTTTTGAACAAACTAATTCGAAGCAAACTAATCTTTGAATAACAAATTCGAAGTAAAATAATTTTTGAACATACCAATTCGAAGCAAAATAATTTTTGAATAACAAATTCGAAGTAAAATAATTTTTGAACAAACCAATTCGAAGCCCCAAACGTTGCCGGCGCCAGTGCTACGAATTTTTTCTAATGGGCGCAGCTAGCCCCACGTTGGGCGCCAGTGCTACAAATTTCTTATTGAACATTATTACACCAGCCCTGCACTGGGTGCCAGTGAAACGAATAATGTTTTTTGAAGCACCTGCCCTACGTTTATAGAAAGCCAGTCAAGCGAATCTTTCCTACATACAACTGGTCTCACGTTATGAGCAAGTGTAACGAAGTCTTCCGACATAACTAGGGGTCTATTCCTCGGGTAGAGCTATGAGAAATGGGGGGGTAAGTCGAATTCTGATTGTATACTGAATCTAATCTAAAACAAATTAGGCGCCACCATGTCCTGACTTAATTAGGGTAATTGCGTAGTATAATTCTAGGGGCAGACGTGGAAACCCAAAGAAAAAATATCGCCTTCGATGACAGGGACCCGTCTTAACTGAATAAGACGCTGCTCCTGAAAGAAATGGTAATAATTAATTTAATAGAAGGGTGGAACACTATTTGTGTGCCACAAATATACCTAAAGAAACATCAAAATAAATAACTCCTATATAAGTTGTCATTAAAATTCTACTCATATGGATGTTAGTTTCTTGTAGTTAGTTTTGACCATCTTTGATCAAAATAAAAAACTTTAATTTTGAACTACTAATTTACTCAAAAGATTCTCTTTTAAAACAAAATTCAATACTACAAGGTTTCATAAATAATTAAATGAGGTCAAATATTTTAAATAAAGTTTCATCAAAATAATTTCTCAGCAAACATTTTAAAAGTTAGTGTTTACATGTTACAAAGAAAAGCCGACTCTGGCAGATCTGTCGAGAGGGTTACAAAAATAAAGCATATTAAATCACTTTTCTTAATCTTAATTAATTGTTTCAGTTTTAGTTCTCATAAAGAAAGATTGTAAAATATTCTTATAAGTTCAACTTATGCAAGCATTATTTAAAGCATATGTTATTTGAACACAGGTGTCAGCATTAAACTGCAAGCAAACAAGTGACGTAACAAGACATCTGTCGTTGTTACTAACAGAACAAAATGAACCACGTGTATGGTTTCTCAAATCATTATAAATGCTGAATTATAATTTTAACACTGAAAATTCAGTCCAACAAACAATCTAAAATTTATATTATTCGTGCTTTTATGCACTAAACAAAACTAGCGTGTTTCTCATTTAGAACACGAACAAAATTCTTAAAGCTTTCTACGAACCAGAACTGTATTAATTGGATGTTAACAAGTGTTGCAAAATCAAACATAATCGCCAAACTTCCATCAGGTTTGTGGTAATATGCTCTTCTACCAATTATTCAATTACTAAATTACCAAAGCCGCTTCTTACGAAACGCAATACAAAGTCGTTCTCCATCAGTAGTTGGAATTGTGGTTACTATAGTTGGTTTTATGGTGGTGGAATACGCGCTAAACAAAATACCTTAATTAAACAAAGTAAATATTCATTATAGAATACCAACCGCTATTTAAAGATGGATCTCTAATCGTCGAAATGTAACCGCAAGTTCGCGGCCTGCCTCAATTGTACATCATTGTTTAACAAGCTTGCAGGACCGACTCCTCTATCACCTCGCACGAGCGACGGCGTAACCCCCAGCAGAGGCCTTCAAGCAACTCGCGCCTGCGAAACGTTTTATACATAGAAAACAATATGTAGATACGACCTTAGCGTATTACTAAACTCGTTGCTTGTACTTTACTAATAATTTGAATAAAAGCGCTTTATGACTTTGCCTTTTATGATTGGATTTAGTAACTGCGAAATAAACTTGTTACAATCTCACTCAGCCAATAGTCCAGGCGCAACTAACTGGTTATGTTTCTGCCCGCAACCCGCAGGATTATACAAGTTACACTCGTCCTCACCCAACGATGCGCTTAACACGCGTAATCGTCTTAGATATAACTTACTTCCGAGAACACAACATTGTTTTTGATGCAAGGACAGAGTTTATGAAGAGGGAAGATTATAAATTAATAAAATAAACTATGTATACCGGGCGTGCCTAGCACATAGTACATGATCTTGAATTAGGGGTAGTACAGTAGCAGTAGAACTGTTGGGCACAAAAACTACCTACGCTCTCTTGGTTGTCGTGTTCATACATTTTACGAATCCGCCACTGTTCCACTACACGGCCCCTATTGCTTATCCCATATCGAAAGAAAATTACACAAATTGACGTCATAAACTACGCGATTGGTCAATATGGTCATATACACTACTTCTTTTTTAAAAAAATACTTCAAAAACCCAGACTTTTTTTAGGTTTTTTTGAAAATTAGCCCTAAAATTAAACTATTTCCAATATTTCTATATTTTTTTGAGATGTCTCTGAAATCAAACCATCCCTAAATATTCTTATATATTAGCATTATCAGTCACATCAAACAAAGCGATGTCGTCTATTCATGTAGTTTCAAAGCCCCGTCGACAGAATTCAAAACGCAAACTGAATCGTCCAACGCTTATGTAGGACAGCTGATGTGGCAGTTACGTAACGTGAAGTAGAATTAATTAGAACATCGCTATTTCCCATAGACCAACAATATTTAGGCATATAATTAATTACATAGACTTATCATGAGCATCTTAACAATCTTGTAGAAGTGACAGATTAGCACCAGAAACCGACAGAAGTACCGTACATTATGCGAATGCAGACAGACGACACAACGACAGATAAGCTACATGACATATAGTTATATCAGATCATACTAGTTCTTTTAGATATCCAAGCACAATCGTAAAATAGAAACTAAATATTGGGTTGAGTGCGTAAATGGTGCGATAACGGTTTCTTCAACATATGCTGATTTGCATGACTAAAAATGGGGGATATACATATGCTTTTCTCAAAAGACCATTAAGTCCGATTTTCAACAACAAATTATTGACAAAGGAAACGCTACTATATTTATAAACGAGAGTTAAGGTTTTTATATTCCAAAATTATGCCAGTTAAACATAAAAATTTAATAAGTTCAACATAGTTAAATAAGTCAAACTATAACCTTTTAAAAAATGTGCTTCCTAAAGGGATTGTTAAATATCTTATGGTAAATAACATCTCGTACATGTTTTCTCATAACGTCATAAATAATGTAAGAGAAGCAGAGAATGCCTTCGACTTATTTTAATTATACAATTTAGAAAACTTATTCAAGAGAATGTCGTTTCAGGCCTTTAAATTTTGAACATCGTGGTGAATAAAAATAGCTGTACAAGTAAATCACGAAAAACTTTTAAATACATGTAGCTAAATTTTGATGTCAAACTAATGTTTTGAGTCCAACTACTAAATACAACTGAATACTCGTCACTCCGTATTGTACATGTACACATACGCAGGACAATACGTAAGAGGTTGGAAGAACGAGATCATTTCTCAAATATAAGTAAAATTGTATAACTAGAGCCGATTCATGTCGTTGGACCACGTTGTCTTTCCTTAATGTGTATGTAATCATACGCCATTGGAAAAGCTTTTCAGCTTTAATAGAAAATACAAAACAGTTAAGAAAACTTCTCGTACGGAAATAAACCTTATAAGTTCTTATAGCACAAATTCCTTTATAATTTTAAGCAGATCAAAGTATAACGATGTCTTGAAATTCTCTACCTTTTTCTTCGACTTTAACTTTGAAGTTATTACTGAATCTAGCTAAGTTCAACTGCAAAGTTGTAAAATTGATTTACACTTTCCCCATTTTGTAATTTATAATTCGTTTATAATTTCCTCGTTCTGTCAATATTAATGATACGCTTTTCTAAATACGAATTCTAAATATCTCTACCTTGCTAACTCTTCAAAAGCTGAATTAAACAATGCTCTAAATAATTGTTTATTTTCATTATGATTTATATGTTTTTGCCCCATAAAAGATATACGTCATAAGTTATAATCTTCATTGCTCGCCAACAGTAACTTCAGCGCCTAGAAATTTTAAATGGTAAAGGAAAAGCTCAAATTGTATTCTTGTTTGTTTGTGCATTAAATCAGTTTTTAATAATATGGTTAACCACTTATCGACAAATAGAAGTTCTAAAAATCAGTACTGCTTCAAGTTTCCTTCTCTCATTAAAACGTTAAAGAAACTGAATAACTCTAAAGCATTCGTTGTCAACAAGTATTCGGTATGGGAAAGACAGATTAGTTTTCCTTCCCGAGATTTTATCAAGCAAAAAAGTAGATATTGAAATTCTGACATCAAAATTTAATAAATCCAATCTATGTCATGTTGACGTTTGTACTTTGACATAACATCTTATATAAATACTTGTTACGTGAGGCAAAGGTCACAAATACAACAAAAAATTTAAAGAAATCCAACTATTTGACTATTTATTGCTTATAGACCCAATACTATAAGGATGTCGAGGAAATCATGACGCATTTGTGCAAAATCAGCGATTGTTCATTTTCGGTAGACTTAGGTTGTGTACGATTGTAAGGTGAAAAGTTCTCGACCTGACACAGAGATGGCGTTCCAATCAGCAAAAATTTGTGTTTCCCGCCTGCGTGCACATGTCATTAGTTCGTATGACAAGTTTCAACTTGCTATCTCAAGTAGTTTGTTTGCACGAATTTTTTTCAAGCAGACGTCTTATGCGCGTTTCCATAAGATGGATAAACTTGAATATCCTGCGGTCATAAAATTTTCATTTTGGACGGATTAACCCCTCAGAAAATTCATCCAAAGTTGACAAAAGTTTACGGAGACTCTGCCCCTTCTCTGTCAACCGTTAAAAAGTGGGCAGCTGAATTTAAACGTGGTCGCACGTCTCGCGAAGATGACCCACGCGAAGGACGACTAAAAACCGCAACCACACCGAAAATAACCGAAAAAGTGCATGAATCAAATGGATTACACCTAACATTATTAGAGCAGATCAGATTATTAAGATTAAACTATAAGAAAGAACGCATCACTAATTTAAGGTCATACGCACTAATTGCTTACAATACCACAATCCACCCATCAACAAACTTTACACCCCCCGAATTAACATTAGGACATTCAGATTCCCGTAACCCTTACGATATACATTACAACAAAGAAGTATACCAACAGTATGCTAAAGACCATAAAGAAAAACTAAAAATAACTTATGATAAGGTAAAAAATAAGTTAAATAACGACAAAGAACGTATTACAGCGACTTGCAATAAGAATGTCGATATAAATAAATTTTCAGTAAGACAAACCGTATATGAGAAAAGCTTTCAAAGTAAAAGACACAAAACGGCCCCCAGAAATTTTGGCTTGTTCAAAATCAAAAAGATATCAGACAAAAACGCAGCCGTAGTAGACAACGTAAAAACAGTAAAATATATTCATTTGAAAAACCTAAGACACCATGTAAATTCAGATGGGCAGCTATCACCCTTGCCATCAACCTCCACCCCGGTACTACCGACAACGACATATTAGTTGAATACATTAAGAAAAACCCCGGTATACTACCAGTAAAATTGGGAAGTATGCAAAACACAATAGATTATTGGACATTCGCACCGAAATTCGTCTTAACAGAAGTAACACAAAAGTTTCACATAATTAAAGACGACAATTACAGACTGCGACAATCAATGGACACAGCTAAATTCGGAAAAGAATACGCAATCGAAATGCTTAATTACAACAGCATAATAGAAAACATTTTAAGAAACGTAGAAGATAAATTTCATTGGTTAATACCAACAGATCAAATCACAAGACGAAAAAGAGGCCTTATCAACGGACTAGGTAACATTGTAAAAGCTATTACAAGCAATTGAGACAACCAAGATGCGGAACGATATGACAACGCCATATAACACTTAACTAGAAACCAAAACGACATAAAAACCATTGTTAGAAATCAAATATCCTTAACCCAGTCAACTATTATAAAAATTAATGGTACGTTAGGAAAGCTAGTAAGAAACTAAGACAGTATAGCCAAAAGAATACAAACCCTTGAAAGTAACATGCAAACCACAATGTTAGGAATGTGAGATTTAATCAGATTTAACACGATATTTACTCAAATAATATCAACCCTTACTGTAGCCCAACAAATTCTAGCTATCTTAGAAAACGCTGTAACAATCGCAAAACTAAACACAATACACTCTAGTATTACAGAACCAATCGATTTGTTAAATGAATTATTAAGAATTAAATCATTTATAACTAACAGTAAACTATCCTTTGAAATAGTAGAATCAAAATATTTGAAAAAATAGCCATGGCGAAAGGCTATGTAATCGCATTTTTAATAGATATCCCCATAGTAAAAAGTAACACATAATTATTATCACTTATTTGCTTTCCCAATGTAAGTTACTAGCAGGTATCAAGTTATTATCCCTAAAACCAAGTTCCTTTCCCTAAATGAAGTTAGGTATGGCTACACAAACGAAAAATGCAAAGAAGTAGCACCAAGCCAATATATATGCCAATCATTAACGACAACAGCCATTCAAGCATATAGCTCTTGTGAAGTACAATTCTTAAGATTCTTAAATCAATACAATAATTGCGAAGCAAAACCAGTACAAATCACCAACATGAAAATTCAAAAAGTTACGGAAAACAAATTGATTGCTGTGTTTCCACAGGAAGTAATAGCAACTGCCCAACCAAGACGAAAACTTTAGCATTAACAGAAAGTAAAGTAATCACCATTCAAGAAGATTGCTATCTGAAATTGAAAAACGAAATTATTCGAGTATACCAAGACTCAACAGTAATAACAAAATTCGCAAATCTACCGGAACTACAGTCCAAGATTACACAACCCGAAAACGACGAAATTAACAAGAAACCCATGCAACTAGAGCTCCTAGACCTAGATGATCTCATCCAAGCCTTGAAGTTAATGGACAATTACAAAGAACACTTAAGTGAGTTAAAAGTGCCAAAATTACATTATGATAACGTAAGTGTTTGGATAATTTTATTAATTATTTTAATCATTCTATTATCTATGTATTTATTGTACAAAATGATCTTAAACACAAGAATAAAGAAACGAAGTTTAGTCATAAGAAACAAGCAACAAAAGTAAACAAAGAAACAATAAATGTACCCTTAGGTACAATGAATTTTAAAAATTAAGCAAAATCCTTAATTTTCATCTACGTTGGGAGGAGTTACATATCCCCCAAATCAAACATAGATATAATTAAATAGAATTATTAAATCTTAAGTTAACTTGCAACATTGTATAATTCAAGGATGGATAATAAAAGGTTAATGGAAGTCAGACAGAAGACATGAAAACGGATGTGAATGCAATGTATTCCAGACGTAACCTGACTCTGCAGTTGTAGGTCACAATAGACTGTAAAAAATTTATTGTTAGAATTAAGATTGTTACTTCGTATTAATGAATAAAGAATAAGCAGACATGAGCTCTGCAGATCCCACAAGCAATGTGAGGGGCAGGGACAACATAAATACCCTTGAAAGCCCAAGGCGGTCAGTCAGTCTTAAGAGCCTCACAACTTTAGCATTGTTAGTTGTCCAGGCTACTCGCCATAATTTAGTTCATTCAAATATAATTTTAACTTAGAATAATTTTGATATATTACTTGTAAATTAAACTTCAATTTTAATTTCGGTATACATAAATATTATTAAAAGAGTTTTAGAAGAAGACTTTTTAAAAAGGCAGTTCCCAAGGCCCAAAACCTAACTAGGATTGTATAAAAAATTTTATTGCGCACAAATACCTATATACATTTGAAATAATTTTTTTTCCCTAATATAGGAAGCAATAAGTATTATTTCTTTTAACTTCTCTTTTTTGTTAACTGAATACGGTCTCTTCAGTCAGATTCGCCTGTTTTAATAAGCGGTTGCGGTATATACAGAGCTAATTTCGTATCTAATAAAGGAATTATTGTACCACCAAGTCGTATTTCATTAAATACTAGCTTTAGTAGTAGTCTATTCCGAGAGATATTGTATTTGCAATGATTTATTACCTAAGAGCTTTCTTTGGGCTTTTCGGGGTTAGTGAGTGCATTTTTACCGATTCCAGTAGGGAGAGTTTTCTAATACGCTATCGGAATATACTGAAAACTTATAAAAAGATATGTGTATTTAGCATGGCAATGTATCTAAAAGTTCATAAATTTATGGCAGTTGCTTATTCGGGCGTCCAGAGTTTCAAACTGTCAAAAGAAATTTATCAGCCAGCGTTGCGTGAACAAACTCCTACATTTTTATTTTATACTCTTATGAGACTACGAATATATCTAAAATGTCTGAAAACTTTCATTGATACCTGGAATTTCCGATTCATTGTCGAATATTGCAGCAAATTTCTAGTAATAATTATAATTTACTTATCACTCCCAACTTAAATTACTGTTGCTATAAATAGAAACTACAATATTCAAGAAATACAACCTCCCGCTGTTAACAAGTTAAACTTTATTTATTCAAATGTGGAAAATAATACACGCATTAATGCGATCTATCATGCATATATGACCTTATATCGTTAACGTTATTTTGCATGTATCCCGTAGCGATGTGAGTGAATATTTGTCCCTCTGCAGCGATTTGTCAACGCCAGACTGGAATCCATTATACAGAGTATGAGTGAAACCAGGGAGTATGAGCGATATATGATACAATATTACACGTACATCATCAAGTGTGCTTCGGGTAATTGTTACGTGAGAGCGATATTGTTTAGATGTATGAAAAGGGAATATTATAAAGAACTTCCATATAATAGATACTTGTAGACGCTTGATCTCCTACATGCGAGCGTATGATAGACTTTAGTAAAGCCTTTAGTAATATTTTGAGCCCCCTTCAAAGAACTGATCCTTATTAAAAGACTAGAAAATTCCGAGCGACTTTAATAATTAAAGAACCTGATCCGCTGGCTTTAACGTAAAAACTTTGAAATTTGAGGACGCAGAAAAGGATTTTCTCGATCCCAATATCCCCTTAAGGGATTCTAAAGACGCTTACGTCTTAGAATGTTATTGGACCTAACGTAGCAAAACCATTAAAAATTATAAAGGAGCAAAACACAGTTTTCAAGAACTATCTAAACCAAGAATTTTAATTTAAGCGCTTGCCGTATAATACGGAAATCCAGAGTAATGAATGACGTTCGTTACACAGAACGAACACGAAAGAAAGCATAAGTGCACCATCAACGTTACAAATAGAAGTCACATTTTAGACAAGTAATAGGCTGTAACGAATGACAAATTCTTGATACTGTACGTATTCTGTAGTAGTTAGTGGTGACAGATCACCTTATGCGCTTAACAGGCTCCAACACAACCACGGAACCGCACATAGATCTGTCAACTAGCACTGTGGTGTATTTCAACCCTGTGCAAGCGCTTCGCGACCCGGGAGGTATACATTTCAACCCCTGTGTTTACTTTAGAGGCACGCTAAAGTCATCAACTCAAAGAGGAAAACATTCTTACTATACTAACTTGTGATTAAGAGATAAACTTATGTACCCTATGTATAAAGAAACTTTAATGAAATATTAGCATAACCATAAAAATGAGCCAAGTTTCCCTTTGAAACTGAAATATAAACATCATCAGTACAGGAATTTGAATAAGAAACAGTACATTTGCATACTGATAAAGTTACATTTTCTGTTTAGATAGATGGATAAACAGACACTATATAGAACTTGCGAAGAGAGTTACGTATACGTATCTCAATTATACCAACCTTCAATAGAAGCGACGCGTAAACCGCAGAAGTGGTTGCACAAGGTGCGTTGAGTGCTAAGAGGGGCCTGAGAGCTCGTTCTAAGATCATGAAGTAGGTGTTCCTTACATAATATGTACAAGAAGTGTGTACTACTACTTGAGCGACTAGAAAGTGTTAGATAAAGACATTTAAAGTTACACTCAATCTGTCATTTTCCACTAACGAACTCTGCGCTATGAAACTCGTGGATAACGCAGAATGTAATTGAATTGTATAATAAATCGATGCTAACATACATAAAAAACATGAATTTCGGTAAGGTATTAAAATATTAACACCAAAGTTGACACAAATAATATAAAATGATGTAACTGAAAGCAATGGGTTGAAGGTTGAAACTTATTAAAAATACTATAAGTAAAAACCAGGGCATTTCCAAATCAACAGCTGAAAATGCCATTTTACTACTGGATGCCAGTAAAGAAGAAGGTACTTAAAATAATTCCTTAAGAAAAATAGAAAAACCTGGAAGAAGGAAATATAAAATATACGTCAGTAAGTCCCTTTGAGATTAGTGCAGCCAAGAAAATTTCAATCCCGTTTTTCAACAACAGCTTTATGCCACGCGTTCATTACCGTAATTGTAGAGAATGTCACCTTGGCTTTGTTACTTTTCCAACTTCCTACAAAATTTTATATGTAGTATTTCGACTTATTCAGCCGCTTTTACCACAGAAACTAAGAGTTAACCATGCGAGTGGACTATTCTGGTGAAATACACTTTTCCCTGAATTATTTCACATTATTAAAAGCTAAATAGCAGTACAATTCTATCCAGAGAGTATACTCATACCACTATCTTTTACCAGAATACATTGAAAGTCGAAAAATTAGCAGAAATTCTAAAAATCCGCTTTATCAGCATTTAGAAATGCTTTTCAAAATGTATGGTTTCAACTAGGTGATTGCAATGTCCAAAATTCCAAGATTGTTAACAATCCACTACGGAGAAATTGTATTGACAGTTTAATTTTCAATTCTGTACGTCCAAGTCAAAAAGCGTTAGTCTTGTGATTTTTTCAGTGGAGTTTGTTGCAAAGCAATTAAGCAATTTGACCCAGTAACATTGAAAGATTATTGTACACATTACATTTGCAATACCACAAACTACAAAACTACTTAAGTTATAGTTATTGCTGAAGTGTTCTATAATTATGACATTTACCTAGTTATTATAGTTATTATTCTTTAATGAATCGTTTGTCTAACGCATTTAAATTTAGTATGATATGTCGACAATACACGGCAAATTTCAGGATTTGACGACAGAACTTGAATCATTTAATGAACTATTGGAGGCGGATTTTAAGAGTAACTTGCAAAGTATAGTTATTTTTTTAATAAGTCGTCACATACTAATTTACAGCGTAAGTTTAAGGAATTACGGGATTTTGCAACCGAAAAACATGAGAAAATAGATTAACACCAGACCAAGAAGTTTAATAACAATTTTAAAGTCAGAAATAGATATAAAAATTACGGAGTTCCAAACTACAATTCAAATATGGAAGGAAAGCCTAGAGCAGAGTCATTCTTTAGGGGCCCAAAGTAGCAAAACCAAAACAGCGATAATATGAGTGCAGTGTAATTTTTCAACCTTTCAAGTAATATAATGTTCTCAAATTTTGACGGGTCAGCAGCTAACATACCAGCATTTTTAGATTCAATAGAAATGTTACAAACTCCAATAGAAAACAATGAGAGAAATACCGCAATATACCGTAGATCCAAACCTAACAAAAATACCAGAGATTTAATTTCAAATGAAGATGATTTCAAACAATAGTATTAAAAATGAAGTTAAGCCAAAAAATGCAAAATTGGTCTATTACAAAGTTCTGCAATTTGTTCAGTCGGAAAAATCAAATACACAATATGCCAGTGAATTTGATGAGTTAGCATCCAAGCTAGTAAATGTCTACATTTCTAAAAGAATCCCTAGTGAAATTGCTGGGAGTCATACAACGAAATATTCAGTAAAAAGTATCATTGATAACAATTGGTTATTCAAGCAGGAACTCTCGTAAAGTCTCGATCGAACAATTTCAGATTTATGCTCGTTGTCAAGGTGACATTTCACACTAAAAAATTATTTTCCTTTTTTTTTGGTTTATTCAGTTGTGAGTTACAGGGTGTTAAAATGAAAGTCAACAAAGAGAAAAATCGGTACATTTTAGTTTTTCTTTAATAAAGGCAGAAATGCTAGCCAGGCGACTGAAATTGTAAATGGTGTTTATAGTTCCGATACTGTAATAACTAATTACGTGCAATTTTAGTTTCGTCGATTCCGTTCAGGTATTTTTGATGTTAAAGATGCACCAAGCACAGGCAGGCCCGTCGTCACAAATGTCAATAAAATCAGAGAAATAATCGATGTTGACGGACATGTTAGTAGTCGTAGCATCGCCAAGGAGCTAAAGATCGATCATAAATCAGTTTTAAACCATTTGCACAATGCTGGATTCAAAAAGAAGCTCGAGGTTTGGGTGCCACACCAATTAACACCAAAAAACATGATGGATCAAATTTCCATCTGCTAAGCCTTGGCCAAACGGAATGAAATCGACCCATTTCTTAAACGGATGGTGACTAGGGATGAGAAATAGGTCACATACGACAATATTGTGCGAAAACGATCGCGGTCAAAGCGCGGTGAAGTAGCTCAAATGGTGGCCAAACCAGGACTAACGGCCAGAAAGGTTCTGCTGTGCATTTGGTGGGACGGGAAAGACATCATTTATTATGAGTTGCTTCCATATGACCAAACACTAAATTCGGATCTGTACTGTTAACAACTGGACCGTTTGAAGCTAGCGATTGACCAGAAACGGTCAGAATTGGCCAACAGAAGAGGTGTTGTGTTCCATCAGGACAACGCCAGGTCATACGCGTCTGTAGTAAGTCGCCAGACAGAAAGCTTAGTTGGCAGTTTTAATGCATCCACCATATAGTCCGGACCTGTCACCAAGCGAATACCACCGTTTTCTCGCATTGCAAAACTTCCTGAGTGATAAGAAATTGGCATTAAGAGAAGATTGAGAAAATCGATTGCTAGAGTTTTTCACCAATAAGTACCAAGGCTTCTATGAGAGAGGCGTTATGAAGCTACCTTTAAAGTGGCAACAAATTATAAAACAAAACGGTGCATATTTGACCCAAATCGGATAATCCAAAACATGTTAAATAAAGTCTTGAAGTTCACGCAAAAATAATGGATTTCTTTTTCCGCAAACCTTTTACATAAGCGTACGGAAAATCAAATACACAATATGCCAGTGAATTGGATGAGTTATCATCCAAGCTAAGAAGGGCCTATCTTTCAAAAGATATTTCTAGTGAAGTTGCAAGGAGTCATACAATGAAACACGTAGTAAGAAGTATTATTGATAAAGCAAGCGATAAATCACGATATCAAATTGGTTATTCAAGCTTGAACTTTTAGTAACGTGGAAGATGCCTTGTTATATTCGGTGTTATATTCCAGGTCAACAAATGCACAGAAGAATAAACCCTAAGCCTTTAATTACAATACAAGGCCAAGCAGAAAGTTTGCGCAAATATCAGAACGGACTATCTGACCAGAATAGAAACTATCTAGGTCATCGCAATGAACGTAGAGGTAAAGTAAATGCTATATAGTAATGCAGGTTATCATTGAAAACAAGAAGAACATTTGTAGAGACCTACTCATTACGAGAGAAGTTACGAACTACAGGACCAGGGAAATGAGCAAGACCGCCAGCATCTGGAATTGGTCGAGGCGAGCTAACAATAAAAATATACATATTTAACTTACAAAATGTATAATTTTATAACAGTAAAAACATCAATGACAGCTCAGCATGCAATTAAACCTATGTGGATACCAGAGCCATCATAAGACTGATCAAAACAAAAGAAATCGACAAACATTAAAAAAATATTCTCTAATCTTAAGTATCAAATAATAAGCATTACGAACAATACCTTAGGTAAAAGTGACTCAATCTTGGGAACAATATAATCACGAAATAGTTATTTGCGACTACAATTTCAAATAGTATCAGAAAATTTTCCGATTCCCACTGATGGTATAGTGGTTAGATGCTTTGTAATGAAACGGCAAGACGAAATCAGTTATCAAAATTGAACCCAAGCAGTCCAAAATAATTTCACGACGACAATAATAGCATAATACAATCGAAGCTGGACTTGATCCAGAATGTTTCATTATCCCAACTAGAATGGAAATAATTGTTTGTTTAAATAAGCTAACTGAGGATAATAATGATAAACTAATTTTTAAATACGGAACCCAGAGCATGAGTTTTTATTGCAAGCGTTTCAACGTCGTCAAAATCAGAATGCGTTCTGATGACAAACACTACAGACGAGACGGTAAAGTTATATTACAACGATATAAAAACAGCAGATTTGGACAATTATTCATCTTTGAGGTAAAAAAAGATGAAATAAAAATCAGAAAGAGCAAGCTGAATTAAATGGGGATATTCCAAAATATCCAAAGGACAGAACTGCAAATTTATATGTGGAATATGATGATATTTTTGAATTTTGGTTAACAATTTATCTAAGCAAAAATTAAGATAAAGGATAATGAACCAGTATATGTAAAAACTGCAGAATACCTGTGGGTCAAAAACCGGAAGTGCAAACCCAGGTAACTAAAATTTGAACCTTCTTTTTCCAAATACAACAGTCCAATTCCTACTAGTAACAAAGAAATTAAATAACAGCGAAAATAAATGGCGTTTAGTAGTGGATTATAGTAAACTAAACACAAAATTAGTAGCAGATCAAATTCCTTTACCAAGAATCGATACCACTATAAATCAACTAGGAAGAGCAAACTATTTTTCGAAGGTAAGACTAACTTCATGATTTCACCAGCTACCCCTACAATAAGAATCGAGAGATATCACAAACTTTTCAACAGAAAATGTAAGCTATCGTTTCACACGGGCACCTTTCGGCCTCAAAAACTAGCCGCGAGTTTTCCAGCGGATTCCTTAACAAATTTATCTTTTTATTTGAAATTAAATGGTTTAAGTAATTTATTAAAACCCTTAGTCATGCAAAGAAAAGGAAGTTTAACGTATTTGATATTATCGCATACTTTCGTATGTGTTGCCATAACAAAATCAAATTTGTTAAATATTTAAATTGATTTGAAAAAATGTCCACTATCCCCTTTAAGAAGGTGATACGTACAGTTTTGACACTAGAAAGTCTAGCCGAAAACCCACAGACAAACTCGATGAAATACCTCAGTAAAATTCTGTATTTTGATAAAGTATCGAAAACCTCGACTGCACCAACAAGAATGGGTGCCGACTAACTCAGCGGGAAGGGTGGTGTAAGTGTTCTGAAATAGTATCGTATGGGCAGTACCAGTCGTAGTCTGTAATTATTATAGAAGGCACCTGTAACCTCGAAATATTGGGGTTCCTGTGGAAAAAGCCCCAGAAGGAATAACAAAAGGATACCAAAACCCGAGATCAGGAAAGTGATTTAGACCTAAAATTCACACGAGGAATAATTGAGTGCAGTCGTTTAAAACAAACCTAAAATAGACGTGATGAAAAGGACATTAATTATAACTATATAAAACTGCCAGCTTAAAGAAAACGGTCCCCAATTTCAAATTTTGTGTATATAAATTACGTCTTTAGGTAATCCCGGTATCTTTTATTTTATTAAAGCTGGAACCAACTACCTAGATTAGTTGTGAAAACATCAGTGTATGAAATTCTTTACCTTATTGCAAATCTACGGTTTAAGCACAAGTACCTATAAACATTCTTCAACAGAAGCAAAATGTATAAAAAGTTACTTACCTAATGGAAAACGTTTTCGGCGAACAAAATTATATTCTAGTTTATTAAAACTAATAACAAAACCGTACTATGGGCGGGTACGTTTATAAATTTAAATAGTTAAAAAAAAAGTTCATTAATTTAGAGTTATTGCAGTTGATAGTTTCAAAAATTTTATTGTAAATACCCGAGAAGTCATTTGGCTTTAGATACCTTTTGCAAACATTTAAATCAACTATCTCATGGACTCAATTCATTTTAGCCAAATCTTACTGAAACTTTGGTATCTTCGTTACAACACGAAATTGCTTACTTAAGGAAACAAATTCCTCCTAAAACTAAAATTTACCAACTCAGTAGGATATCATTCTGAAGTCTATTGATTACTCGTAGTAATCAGTTCGATACGGAATTATTCAAAGGTTAACTATTGAAAATGCTGGAACAAAACTACGATAGCTAACTAGGAGAGAGAAGTGGACTGTATTTAAAATTAAGTGATAAGTTAACAAACAACATATAATTAATGTTTTTAATCAGTTTAAGCGTATACTAAAAGCACTCACCTATTGATTACGAAGCCGTGCCAATGAAAAAGTGATGTAACATCTACTCTGCTTTTGCGGGTGTAGCGAAGCACATTTGTGACGATAGCGGTTCCTAAAGAAAAGCGGTTCATAATTAGGAGTTTTACGTAGAACGTGTAAAACCACGATGCGGTCTGTTCGAACGACAAATCGATGCTCTCTTGCTTCGTGGATTTTCCAGTCACTACACTGTTCTTGCAGACGCGGAATAACACAGTCTTATCACTCGCGGAACTTGTTGGCGTATGCTTGAAGTAAACATGGAAATTTTACTTTAACAAATTTAAATATACCGAGGCGAACGTAAATAATCAACAAACTCAACGTAAAATAAAATTTAGCTTTAATTATTTACAATATAAACGGAACAACTATATTTTCTCAAGCTTGCATGTTATCTCTTTCCATGGTCTCGACGAAATGCTCCACAAAAAACATTCTTTGCATAAAACGGTTCGAGATAATATTAGGCAGAATTCGAAAAAATGAGTTAAGACAGCGAATTGAAATTATGTTTGCTGTTTTCCTCTACCTAACATAAGTAAAATTATATTAATGAAACACTAACTTGAAATAAAAAAAGAGGTTTTACAATTTTCTAAATCAGCATAATTTAGCGCGTAGATCTTCTTCATTCCAGGACGATGCGGTTGGTGTCTATATTCTTAATTAAAACAAATGATTATATATTTGCATTAATTTAAGGCAAAGTAGGGATGACATCAATTTTATTATTAAAACAGCTATAATGAATTTGACAACTTTTGCATATGAACATGTAAGATTACAAAAATATTCCTGCCTTAGATTAAGAATGCATGTAAACTAAGAATTTTATTTCTTAAAGGAAATACTACTAACCCTATTCGTGGGATTTACCAATACCAAAACTATTACACTGAAATATTATTATAAACATTTCAAAGGAATGATATAAAGTATAACAGATAATCCTTTCAAATATAATGAGTAACTTTGCCTGGCATTGGGAAACAATTTGAGCTCAGAAGAACGAAAATTAATGTAAATATTTTTGGTTATTTTGCAAAAACAAAAGCACGTGACAGGTTTCGCTCTTTAAGCAAAACAACTAAGATTTTGACTTATACACAAATCCTGATGTATTTATATTTACAAAATATTTCACATGTGCCCTCTATACCTGAATGTAACCAACTAACTAATAGTGACCGTTCAAGTCTCCGACATGTTAGTATATATGGCACTGCCAGACAAAATTTTAATAAGTAGTCAAAAGACAATGTTGAAAATGAAAATAGATAAATAACCAATTACCTACTTATGCACTGGCGAACCTTCTAAGAAGCTACTGCACCCAATGCACAACAAAGAGGTTGGTCAACGGAAACTAATGCGTTTCCAGCTAAATAGTAATGAGTAATTTTGCCTGCCATTGAGAAAGTAATTCGAGCATTGAAGAACGAAAATTAATGTAAATATTGTTGGTTATTTTTCAAAAAGAAAAGCTTGTGACCGGTTTTGCTGTGTTGCAGCTCATCAGACGCACGCATCTCTTTTTGCAAAATAACTAAATAAGATTTTGACTTATACACAAATCCTGGTGTATTTATATCTACAAAACATTTCTCATGCGCCCTCTATACCCGAATGTAACCAACTAACTATCGGTGACCTTTCAAGTCTCCGACATGTTAGTATAGATGGCATTACCAGACAAAATTTTAATAACTGGTTAGAAGACAAAGTTGAAAATGAAAATAAATAAATCAGCTTATCTTTTCTTAAAAAATGAAAAGAATCAAACCTCAGAAATAACTTGCTGATCTGAATTAGAGGGATGTATGCTAGCGGGATTTCTGGCAACTTAACAGCGGATTGCCTTCAGACAGTAAAAAATAATTAAAAGGAATTTCGATAAGCCTTGCTGCGACTTAACGTTTGAAAAAAAGAGTTTCCAATTAAATTTCTTAACAAATCACTTAAAGTAATTATCAATCAGCTACTAACGCACCAACTAAAATGTGCTACTGTCATAAACCTAAGAAATTTTATAATTTGCAAGATGAAAGTATTATTAAGTATACTTATAAGCTTCTATACAAGTATTATTCAGATTTTTACATGAGTTACAGGTACAGCTAGCGAAATTCAAAACTGCCGTGTGTGAAAAAAGTGTGAAAAGAACTAGTATAAGTATTTCGCACAATTTTTATATGGAATACAAATTTATGGTGTTACCGTTCCCTCGACACTTAATTAACTGTTTAAGCTCAATCGGGCAAATTCACAAAGTAATAACACCTACAGTTCAGGTTCTCCGGGGACGAACTCCTCTCAGTGAATTGGTGGTTTAGTTTTCTAAAATTTCTGTAACACTGTTGCTTCCAATGTCTCTGTAGTGCTCTAAAAGAAAAAAAGATAAGGATATATGAACAAAAAACTCAAATGCTACATCGAAATAAGCGGAAACATATACTCCGAAAAATACGACCGCTTCCGTGAATTCCGATACTGAAGCGTTCAATTTAAGTTCATATATAGCGCGTGTTCACATAATTTTCCCGAGAGCGCTAAAAATCAACAAAGCGGTATCTTAACGTATTTATGCATATTAAACCATCCTATTCTTATAATGTAAATAATAATTTATAAAATATCCCAGACTGAATTCAAGAGTCTGAAGGAGTTCCTTTACTCTTATGTAAAATACTATAAATTTAATAAATATAAAAGATAAAAACTTGGATATTCAATATATAAATGCACGCACGTTGCAGGTTAATTCACTTAACACGTGACAGTTGCTAACAGCCAGCTTCATGATGGTACCATAAATAGATTACATTAAACAATGTCTGTAGCATTAATGACAACAAAACGGTCTTTTTTAAACTAAACTTAATAAAAACATATTTGAGTTAAATTCGTATATGCATTGATAGTAATAAGTATCTACTAGTAAACAGTTAACGGCATTTAATCAGAACCTGGTCGAAAATTCTTTACTTTCGAAAAACATACGTTTTGGCAGTTCATTGTAAACGCACAGTATTTGCATATGGTAAATTTTGTAATTAAAAAGTGTAGTAAATGCAAGTAAAAACTAGTGCATGACTAGTAGGTTGACTATAATTCGTTAAAGATAAAAAAGTTAATAATACACTAGATATCTTTTTATAATTTATTCTTAATACAGTTTGTACATATTGCGGATACAATATAGCCATCAATGGAAGACAATAGCGTCAGAAATAACTTTTTAGATTTTCCCATATTTTATATGCCCATCAGTAAGCTTAAGGTACTTGAGTGAAAAAAATGACTGTAACTTAGGCGTTTTTTACGGGAAAAATGACGTTATGGGAACCCCGTAACAATTTTAATGGTGCGACGGCTAACTGAAGTAGTGCTAAAGTGGATTACCATGAAAAAAATGATAAAAATAATAAGATTACAAAATGCAAAATGGCCGAAATAAAACATTACAAGTACCAGTTACCTTGAAAGGCTCTACTAATTGTCAAAAATAAAGGCGTTAAACTGTTTCGTCCCAGCAATTTCTTCATAGTTTGTCGCTATTCGGAAGATAGTTATTCCAGATAGGTCTCCGTGCCTTCGGTTTTCCTAAGTTCTCGTCACCTCGTCATTTACAGTTCTTAACCATACCTTAAAAATACCAATTAGCCCTTTGTCAAATTAAATCAATTTTTCGAAATAACGGCCTCTCCTAAATATGATCTTATTACGGGAGTAACTGAAAATCCTTTCACACTGACCACCTTTACCTATCCAGGGCCTCAAAAAACCTTATTCCGTAAATACTGCCACTCCAATGTCCTAGTTTCCTATATTGCTTTCTAGGACATTTTCAAAACCCATTTATTTAGAAATTCTTTTAACAACAATACTTACGTTCCACCATTCCAAAGTTCATTACAAATACTAGGTTTTCACAAAGAAATTAACTAGAAATCCACCCTACAAGTAAAGCTTGCGCTTAAATTAATACACACATCGTTCTAAACGTTCAGAAGTTTCAATAGTATTAGACTTAAATGTAAACAAAACTATTTCCGTCGCTGTATGAACTGATTACAATTTATCTTTATAATTTCACATGTACATATTTATCAAACGTAAACAGGAACGCAAACTCAAACACTACTCACAGTTATAAATTCCTTTTCTTGGTTGTATAAATTAACTAAGCGCATTCAGGAACACCGATGATTCATCTGTTTACTAACTACCCACATTTTAGGTGACCCTATTTTCATCTATTCAAATTCCAACGTTTGTGAAAAGAGTGAAATCCCACCTATCACATTGTATAGACTAATGCTCTTTTACGGATGTCCGAGCAACGCGATACTACGATAATACGTGCGTAAACTTCCTGGCCTGCTTATCAAAAAAATTTCAAAACAATTTGACGTTGGTTACCTTGTCGAAGGGACCGGTCTATGGTCTCCCGTCTAACTTCCGTTGCTACTTCACCAACTCTCCTTTCATAACGTAACTTACTTAACCCAAACTTATTCGTTACATCACACTTTTTTATTTCTTTTAAAAAATCCGTTCAGAAACTTTGTGCGTCTAAAGCTGTTTTATGGTCAAGTCATGGGCTTCAATTCGTATGAACGAATTAATTTTATAAGATTTTTGATTCTGTGGTTTCCTAAACCCTATTTGAACTTCTACAAATATTATTGTAGACGGTTACGATCACGATTTTTTGGGTAATTTTTCTAATTGAATACGAGTGTAAAATCTCAGGCATTATTGGTGTTTAAAAAATAAATTACGTGCTTTTTGGTATAATTATTTTTTGTAATGTAATATTCTATTGAAATGGTCATGTTACTAGATGTAAACCCGCAAACGCAGACGATAGTGACACTACAGGTGTCAGGTCACAAACGGTCAAGTACCGCAATTACCTAGAAAATAAGATTATAACATTGTAACAATGAATAGAATTAAGAACAAGCAGACATGAGCTCTGCAAGTTCCCACGGCCATATGAGGGGGTAGGGACATTATAAAAAGCCTGGGAGCTCCAAGACCCGGCAGTCAGTCAAAGTATTCAGCTTTAACATTGCAGTTGCTTAGACTACTCAAAATAGTACATTTAATTCTTATTTTCGACTTAGAGTAATTTTAATCAAGTTTGTAAAATTCCATAATTAATGTCTGTTTGAAATAAATTTGTTAAAAAGTTTTGGAAGTGGTTTTTAAAAACACAGCTCCCAAGGCCTGAACCTTAACTCGCACCATTACAGGTATTGTTTGCATAATCATGTATTCAAAATTTAAGGGTATAGGTATTGTAATATTTCTTTTTTAATAACTGGCTCAAAAGAAATTAAATGGTTAAAATAGCACGTGCTTCCATTAAAGTTCACTATCATTTAGAGGACAATATCAAAGCAGGTCAATTAACGTTAACTGCTTGTATTTTAGAAACCACAATATTCCTACCAGGCTGTAAGGGAATATATTTGTATAGGAAACCAGGATCAAGTGCTCAGCTATAGAGATTAGTTTTAAACCCAAACACTATTATATCAGTAACTAGATAAAACGCATTCAAACTCAATGAAACTTGAACTTCACTTTAACGAAGTCGCTACATATGTTGCTAGCTAATTGCAAAACAAATTCAAACTGAAATAGGTTTCCAAGACCTTTTCAGTTATTGGAGATTTAGATAAGTTCTTGCTTCCGAAAGGAATATTGATTTTACTCCCATTATATGCTAACTTCTACAAAAGCTTAGTAGTTTGTATTTGAATTTTGGGGAGGGTATAGGTATACCGTCTCTCACATTAGTAAGTTTGGGAAGCGAATACAGAGGAATCGATACCGTCTATATAATGCCTACAAAATGAGGTCTAGATCCTGTTTTTGAGTAGAAGTTTATAAATTCTTCAAAGCAATATCTGCTTGTAAATCCAGTCGATTTAACTAACAACTTTCTACGAATACTGGTACGGTAGACCAGGCTAGGGTATACTACAAAAAGCGTAAAGGAATTACACAGCTTGAGTTGGCTAGTAATGTTGTTACTACGTCTTGTGGTTTGGCAATTCTGTTTTTTTCGAAACGAAAGTGCTACACAAGAAATTAGGATTTGAAACTTTATCTGTAGTCTCATAATATTTGTCTAACTATACACAACAGTTACGTCGATACGTCAATCTACATTGCCACTTTTAATAAGGATAAAAAGGAGTAAATTTGGTATTTATTGTTGAGAATAGAGGGCATTAAGAATATTGATTTTCTTATCAGATGGCAAAAGATATATACCTTTGGTGGTACACAAAGCTTGAGCTTTAAATAATAATCGAATTTTTTCATATCTTTCATGATGTGATCGCATACTAACGGCTCGTGACCAAAATAGGAACTCAATTTGATTATCTGGATCCTTCGAAGCAACTGTATAAATCCAATAGAACTGTATAATTTTGTCCTTTTTTTAAGGGTTGCAGAAATACTTATTTCTTGTCAATATAGATAAAGGCAATGAACTTGGGTACAGGTATATTACACAATAAAAAGTCGTTGAAATCCAATGAACAATAGGTTAAACACAGGAACAAAATCCAATCTCTTTATACATAAGAAGAAGTACTTACTATGTTAATTACAACGGGTAGTTTTTAAAAGGATCAAACTTGCACTCACTTATCTTCTGAAATTGACTTTATACTATTGTAAATTAAATCGTACATGAAAAAAAAGAAATTTTACTTGACCATAGCGTGCGAACAACAACCACGGTGGTTGGTGAAAGAATGACATTCCGGTTTTACTAGGAATACAAGGGACCGCAGGTCATGGTTATAGAATACTCTTTTTGTTGAACGGAAGGAGTGAGTCACAAACTCTGTTGGGAAGTAAATTCCAATATATTCCGCCCCTGTGCAAAATCTCAGATTTTCACAACAAATTAAAAACTAGAAGGAAATGACGAAAAGTAAAAAATAAAAAATATAAAAAGATAATAGGACAAGTCCCACTCACGGAATGTGGGGTAAGAAAAACAAGGATTACGTGTGAGAAGAGCTATTTTCAAATGGTAACGAGCAACTCTTAGTAATAGGTAGCATGAATGTTCCTTCTTTGGTTCGAAGGCTAACAGCTCGTACTCGCTTATCGGAGCCTGGATGAACAACAACTACTCTAGCTAATGGCCATGTCAATGGAGGAATGGAATCTTCTTTTAATATAACCAACTCGTTTATTTCTAAATTTCTTGATGGGGAAAACCATTTTGGTCGGCACTGGAGACGATTCAAGTACTCTATGGACCATCTTTTCCAAAATGATTCTCAAATTCGACAACATCGCTGCCAAAGGGAAAACCTGTTTTCAGGTATATGAATAACTGAGCCTTCTGGAAAGGCGGAAAACCCACTACCAACTAAGAAAGGGCCTGGAGTAAGGGCTTCCTGATAGTTGAGATCATTAGAAAGAGGACAAATTGGTCTCGAGTTTAATATAGCCTCAATTTGTACCAGGATGGTACTTAGCTCGTCAAACGTGAATAGTGAATTACCGACTAATTTACGTAAATGATACTTTGCGCTTTTTACGGCAGATTTACAGATTTCGCCTCAATGAGGGCTGTGAGGGGGAATGAATTTCCATTGGAAGCCTTTTTCAGTGGCGAATGTTTTAATTTTATCTAAAACCACAAAACTTTTGGAGAAATCCTTTAGCTCTTTCAGCTGATTGCGAGCACCAAGGAAGTTAGTAGCGTTGTCACTATAGATGACTAGAATTGACCTTCTGGAAGCGAATCGATTACGGGGCAATATGAATGCTTCTGTTGTCAGCGATGACACTAATTCTATATGAACGGCCTATGGGGCCATGCACAGGAATATTACCATGTAACAATTTAGGATAGAAGCTTTCCTAAGTTTCGAGGACCTGATTAAGAAAGTACCTCTATAATCGAGACCTACTCTCTCAAAAGGTCTGAAACTTGAAATTCGATCAACTGGCAAATTGACCATAATTTTCTGAAGCGGTTTCGCTCGGAATCAGAAACATCATACATTTTCGGATTACCTTTTTCATGGTCCGCAGACCATTCGAAGGCCAATAGCGTAAACGGAAATTAGAAAGGGCACTTTGAGCACCTGCGTGCCCGAGTAGGACATGCTCTTGTTTCAAAAGCATGGACACCACATGATTTTTTGATGGAAGTAATATCGGATGTTTTTGTCTTTCACTTATGTCAGCGTTCACTAATCGTCCACCCACGCAAACCAACCCATCTTTACTTAGAAATGGACTTAGTGGTAGTATACCTTTATTGGATATAGGTTTTTGCGCTTTCAATTCAGAAATTTCTTTAGTAAAAGCTTGAGCTTGGATTTGACGAAGGAACAGCGCTAAGGCAGAATTGATCTCTTGGATAGTTAAAGGACCGGTAATTGTATCACTTGACTTAGAATTTAAAATAAAACGAAAACATACGATAAAGCTTTGCGTTTACAAGTAATGTTATCGCGGGAGAACTTGGGAAGGAAATAGAAAAAATATCAGAAGTAGGATTCCAAGAAAGACCAAATACCTTGTTCGGACTGCCTTCAGCCTTAATTTCAATATTTACCGGATCGAACAGTTCAGAGTACAGTTTTCTAAACTCCAGAGAATTAGGTACCCACTTGTGTAGGCAAAAACCAGCGGAGTTTAGAAATTCATTTATTTCACGATATGAAAGTCTTTAAATCCGAAAGAGAAGGGCAGTCATATAAAATGTCATCGACATAAGCTTGGTTTAGCAGAGCATCTTGAGCAAAGGGATATTTATTATTTGAATTGGAAGCTAATCCTTTCAGAATTCTAGTGGCCAGAAACGAAGAACAAGTAACACCATAGGTTACAGTGGAAAGCTAAATGCATTTAAGTGGATCTTCAGGAGAATCCTTCCACAAAATATTCTGGAAATGTCCTTGATGCGGATTGATCAGAACTTTTCAATACATTTTTTCGATATCGCAAGTGTGGACGAAAGGATGCAAACGAAATCTGCATAGTATATCATACAGCTCAGGCTGAACTTGATAGCCTTTATGAGGGATGTCATTGAGGGATATACCAGTAGACGTCTTGCAGGAATCATCAAATACAACCAGAAGTTTTGTGGTGGCACTGCTTTCTTTTAATACACCGTGATGGGGAAGGAAGTGCTTGAAATTAACATTAGGATTTATTTCACCGAAGGAAACATAAATAACGCGATTCAACCAAATATATTTGTTTATAAATTTTTATATTGCGAGAAAAGCCCAAGATCATTATGAAAACGCTTCTCCAAACTGAGAAATCGTTTTTTGCTATATATATATAGAATCGCCAAGTTGAGATTGCCCTGTGGAATTTTTTAAAGGCAAGTCTACTTGAAACACTCCATGCTTTAAACGTTCGTGGGATTTTATAAAGTCGTGTTCAGCTTGCTCGGCGTCTCTGGAAAGCGGTATTGAATGAGGAATGTCTTCTATCTCCCAAAGTTTAGGCAGAAACTCATCTAAGGATATTTTTGAAACGAGGTAATTTTGACATAACAGGAGGATCTTTTCGTCACAGGAGTCTTGAATAGGCATCTGCACTCCAATTACCCACCCCAACTTGGATAGCTGGAGAGTAGGAAGTTTCAGACCAAGTTTGACTATTTTCGGAAGGAGTAAATCGTAGTAACCATCAACTCCTATTAGTATATTAATAGAGGAAGGTACATAAAATTCAGGATCAGCTAAGTCAAACTCTGTTGGAATATTCAATAGATTTGCATTTAACCTAAATCTAGGTAAATTAGAAGTAATTACCGGAAGAACGAAACAAGCCAGTTTAAGTTGGAAAGGCCTTAGAGTGTTGGAATTGTTGACAACATTTACCTTTTTTTGGGACTTGACTGAAGTACACTTAATGCCAGAAAATTTTAACCGACTATCGAAAATTTTCATTTTAAGTGAGGACACCAAATTTTCTGTACTGAAAGACGATTGGCTACCGTTAGCTAAGACTAGTCTAGCTTTTATGGGATAACTTTCATTGGACATTAGGGTGACCACAGCTGTGGCGAATAATACCTCAGAATCACCATTGCCAGTAAAATGGAATGACGAGACTAAAAATGCCTTGGAAATGCCACGGGCACTATCCTCAGGAGTTGAATCATTTGCATGTGGGGTGGTCGGTTTTCTAGCTTCACTTTCTGTACGAAACCGCCAACCTTAGTTGGAAGCAGCGTCATCTTTTCCATTAGTCGATGGTGTGCTGTCAGGCTACCTTGAACTCTTTTAGCGATGGCTCCAGCGATGGAAGATATATTGAATGCGGTGTTTCGTTCAGGAGGTTTAGAGTATGAATTTGGTTGCACATTGTTATGAAGAATAGTGTGGTGCCTTTTACGACACACGAAACAAAACTTGGATTTACATTCGTACACTGGGTGTTTGGCGCCAATGCAATTGGAGCAGAAGGATTGAGCTTTAAGAAATTGAAATTTGTCTTCATTAAACAGGTCAAGAAATTTAGTGCAGTGGTAAATATCATGACTGGACATTTTGCAATACCAGCAAGTTCTGCAATTACCTGCAGAAAAAATGGAAGAATTATTTCCCACGTGTAGTGAGGCTTTACTATTTGATTTTGGAGAATATTTATCTTTTCTGTCATAAATGTTGGAAGTGTCTACATTGCAAGTGCCTAAGGATTCAAGTGCACTGGACTTGGTTTCAAAAATTTCATAAAAATTCTTTAAGGTAGGATTTTCATCAGCCTTCGTTTTTGACTGATATTCTCGTTTAGTACCATAGTCGAGTTTTCTCAAAAGAATATTTATTATAATCATGTCCCAATGTTCAGTAGAGTATTTTAAATTTTTTAAAGATTCTAAATTTTTCTTAGCGTTAACCATAAATTCCTCTAATGAAATCGAAGTACATTTTACCAAATTAGGAGCGTCGATGATCGCGTTTAAATGAGAATTACTATAGCTAAATTGTTATTGTATCTTTTATCTAAAATTTCTATCGCAGTTTGAAAATTAGTATTTGAAATTTCTAACAAATCTATAAGTGATAAAGGTTCAGCTTTCAAGTACGATTTTAAATATACGAAGTTTTGTACATCAGTCAGGGAACTGTTGTCCTTTATCAAGGCAGAAAAAGTTGATAAAACGGAGTCCATTTTTGTATATCGCCAGAAAAGGGAGGAACAGAAATTTTAGGAAGCTTAACTCCGATTTTTGGTTCATCGGAAACGGAGCTACTTGCAGAATTATTTGTTATTCCCGTATGAGGAACCGTAATAGGAGAAGTTTCATGAATTTTATTACTAATTTGCGTAAGTAACTGAAAGTAATTATTTTCAAACTCTTCTCTTCTTTCCGATTCGGTATTATTTTCATCTAAATCCTCAATTTGATCTTGAGCATCTGAGTAAACAAGAAAATTTTCTTTTAACAGATCAAACCTGGTTTGAAAAGGAAAGGGATCTAATTCTGACGCTATATTGTTAATTACCCAATTTTGAATGCGAGTAACTGCGGATTTGGCGCGCTTTCTTGCATTTTTGAAGCGTCCATTTTTGTGAGTGCAAATTTGTATTTTTCCCCTTAGATCATTTTTCACAAATCTTATCTTTACAAAATAGACAATTAGGCGCACACGATAGTTATAAAGGTAGAATACACTCGGATTAGCACTTTTTGCACTTCACCTTGAATTCACGAACAAAACTCTATTTATCAGGAACTATAATTCACCTTTAGAAATGTTATTTAGCTAACGTACAAATGACTTTTACCAACATTTTTTTTTCTATATTGTATAAGCAGAAAATACGAAATGGAAAATATCCAAAATAGAGATCTAATTAAGTATTTTATTAAATTGATCTTAAATATAGAAACTTCAATGTAACCTTATTATTTTCTAAAATGATTAAATTTTGCCAGAAAACTTAACTAATATAAGACAAATATTGTAAATTAAATCCTACATGAAAAAAAAACAACAACCACGGTGGTTGGTGAAAGAATAACATTCCGATTTTACTGGGAATGAAAGGGTCATGGTTATAGAATACCATTTTTGTTGAACGGAAGAAGTGAGTCACAAATTCTGTTCGGAAAAAAATTCCAACATTTCACATACAATTAGTATAAGTTGATCTTTGAACAGCCGACTCGATATTTAATCTTTATAAAAAAAAGTCTTCTGTTTTGGTTGAAAAAGAGTATGTTCATATAAATGAAATGTAAAAATTTCTCATAAGAATTGCAAGAATAATAATAAAGCTTGGTCTACCAGTGTATTTTGAATTCCAAGATTCCTTATTACCATACGATATAGTTCGTGTTCAAAAAATTAGTTTTCTTGTATATTTAGCGCATATATTTATTTCCTTAAGATAAGACAATAGCGACGTTCTTGCTATTTTCAGAAAGAAACGTTAGTTAAACTATACCAACGGGTTGAGAAGCTTTACACTCACAGCTCGACAAATGAAGTCAGAAACAAAACTACCTTAAGGGCATTAAAGTCTGAAATCGTTCAATTAAATTCTTAATTCATATTTTTATACTGAGGGACTCGGAATTAATGGTAGGTAAAGTCTACGTACTTTATATTTTATTGGATACCAAGTATGTCCAACTTGTTCGTAACAGCTGACAGTGAGTAATAATTTTGTATCGAGTATTGAGCTGGTTCTTTAACTACAGAAGCTGGGCGTGACACTCTCAGTGTCGTCTTGAGGACCATTTAACTCTTGGAAGTTTTTCGGCTTGTTGATGTTTCTATGAGTTGTTGTGGTGTTTCTAACAGATTGATCTTCTTAAATAAATAAATAAATAAATATGTAGAACTGGATTCCAAAAGACCTGCTCCTGGAATCCTCTTGTTTTGGTGCAGTGAGCAGTTTCCCGGATCTTCCCCATGGTTGTCCTCCAACTACACAGTATTGCGGATAATGGGTCCACTGGCCTGTGGTTTTCGACCGACAGGATGGCTACTCGCCACAGGCCGCTCAATCGTCAGGTAGCTCGTCTAAACAAGACTGACGGATGTGCATCCCCGACGACTTCACTTGTGTACCCATTTCTCGGTACCCCGCATAGCCGGCGAACTCCCTCAGGACGTCACCGTTCCGCTGCTCACCTTTGATCGCCCGGAGGCGGTAGTAAAAATACGAGCGTTGCTGCCTCGTCGGCGTTTAGGCAACAACTCTGCTGGTTCTTTAAATAAGTACTTCTTATAGTGCTACTCAAATCGTCTTTATTCCTATTCCATCTGTTTTAGTTTTTAGACCTGTATACGGGCTACTTCATAATGTTGCTTTGCAGGGTGATATTGTAAAATGCCACCGACTATTTCTCAGTAGTTTGCTTTGGTATTACTTATGCTGCTCCTTTTTGCTGTGTCACTACTCAATGAGATTGGTTATATTCGCCAATGTTTTCCTAATAAGAACTCATCTACATTTCATAATGGTAAAGCTGGAAAATTAAAAAAGAACAATAATCGCAAACACTCAAACAGAAGATCAATTTTGAATAGTCTTAAATTGTTACTTTATGAAGAAAAAAATTCAAAAGAAGTTCGAGAAACAAAAGTCCAATACCATAAAATTGATTTTACTTCATATTAACGACGTTATAGTGGCACAAAATTTTAATTAATTTTGATAAAACTTCAACCTTCTTACAATCTAAAAGGACATACGCACTTGAAATTAGCACCCCAATGTTGATTCTCGATAGTTCTGGTTAAAATTTCAGCTTCCTTTTGAAGAAAATAGAAGTTCTTTTATATTCATAAAAGAGTTATAGTGATTAACAGTTCTAAAAAACAAATTAAAAGCGGGCTGCTAACTTCACACTTTTCAGATAGAATAGTTATAAGCTGCTCATTTTATGTCTTTTGACGAATACTAAAGTTTCTAATACATATAAAAATCTTTGGATATTTTCAAAAAAATTTAAAAAAAAATATACAATTTGAAAAATTGAGCGTTAAGCTTTAATAGTTCTAAATAGCCCTTCTGATTTCTTTTGATGAATTTCTATGGCTTCTCATACAAGAAAAAAACAAAACCATAAAATTGTTAAAAAAATTATAACTATAGCTTGTACTGTAAGAGACCTGTGACGTTAAATAGCTTTTTGATTACTTGAAAGATCACTTTCCACCCTCATAATTTCGTTTCAAACTCTAAGAATGCCATACACAGCTGCTCTCAGAACTCCCGATAACATTAGTTCAGGGTTTAACTCAAATCACGCTCACCGGATTCTCAATGTGAAACAAGTTTAAACAGCACTCTTAGAATGCATTCCAAAATTGCTCTCAGAATTCTTAATAACTCTCTAACAAATTTCCTAAGTAACGGCCGAATTTTTTTAAGAGTTCTAAGAGAAGTTTTAAGTTCTAGAAGAAACTATGATGGCGGAAAGCGATTTGACCACCGTTTGAAACCTATATCATCCTGAAACCCGTGAGAGAAATTTAACTTACGTCCGAAATAAAATTCTTTTAAAAGTTACCAGGGTTTCTGAGGGCTGTTAGGATGGTAGTTTAAGATAATTTGTAAAAGTCATTTCTAATACCTCTTCGTTCTTGACTTTGTTTGCCCATGATATCGCCACCATACGTCTGTAACATCACATTTCAAGGGTTTCTAGTTTTTTCCTACCCACTTTTCCTGCTGTTCACGTTTCACAGCCGTACAGTGTTGTACTCCACACATAAGCTTTCAGCAACCTTGTTCTTGTTTCAATGTTTGTTGTCTTTGAAAATGCCTGCTGCTTTTTATTGTGCTAATCTTTCTTTAACTTTTGCACTTTTCCCCTCGATTGCTTTCTGAAAATACACACTATTTCACAGATTTTTAGTGGTACTTGAAGAAGGTTATGCAACCTGACGATTACCAAGATCCCCCACCACTTAGACACTTGCCGAATCAATAGTTTTCTAATTACTCCTTTTGCACAATCAACATTTGTTCAGCATATTGCAAAACCTACACCTGTAGATGTTTACGATAATCATCTGGTTGAAATACAATTACTTCTTCATCATTAGGTTTCCTCTATGGTACGGGTTGGACGCGTACCTCCGTTGATATCTATTCAGAGCTAACCTACACATTTTCCTGATATTCCTACAACGCACAACTTTCACTATCTGTGTGAAATAGTCTACTCCAGGTCTACATCTACCTCTCTTTTTTCTTATCTCTGCTTCTAATACATTCCGCACTATTCCCTTATGCCTTATATGCATCCTATTATCTTGTCTCTCCTACTTTTTTACTGTTTTCCACATACTTCTTTCTGCCCCTACCATTTCTAGAAGCTCTTTTCTCATAACTCTGCCTGTTCATGATAACTTTTTCATACGTCTGTAGCATCACACTTCAAGGGTTTTTATCTTTTTCTTTTCCCCTTCCCATGCTGTCCATGTTTCACAGCCGTACAGTGGTGTACTCCACACATGAGTTTTCGGCAATCTTGCCCCTGTTTCTATGTTTGTTGTCTTCGAAAATGGCAGTTGCTTTTTCTTGTGCTAATCTTTTTATCTTGGAAATAAACAAATGACTTGTTATCATTTTCATCTTGTCTTTGACTAACTATTAAAATTTTGTCTGGCAATACCATTTACACTATCATGTTGAAGACTTGAAACAGTTATTGATAGTTAGTTACTTATATTCGAGTATAGAGGGCGCATGAGGGACACTCTGCATTATAAATACACATTTATTTGTGTATAACTCCAAAATTTAGTTGGTTATTTTGCGAAGAGATGCGTCCGTCTGACGAGATGCAACAACAGCGTATCCGGTCACGGGCGTTCCTTTTGAAAATTAACCAACCATTTACATTAATTTTTGTTCTCTAAGTTCGAATTACTTTCCTCATGCCAGGCACAGTTATTTATTAATTTTTTATCTTTTGCTCCTTTCCTCCTCCATTGGTTTCTAAAAATATACACTATATCTCCGCTTTTCAGTAGTGCGCGAAGAGGGTAACGCAACCTGGTGGTTATCAAGATCCCTCACCACTTAGACACTCGCCGTATCAATAGTTTTCCAATTACTCCTTTCACATATCAACATTTGTTGAGCAAATTGGAAAAAGTAACACTTGTAGATGTTTACGATAGTCATCAGGTTGAAATGCAATTACTTTTTCATCAACAGGTTTTGATCTCTGGAAATGATTAGACGCATACCTGTATTGATTTCTATTCAAAGCTAACTTACACATCTTCCTGAAATTCCTACAACTTACACCTTTTACTATCTGTGTGAAGTAGTCTAATCTAGGCCTATCGCTACCTCTCTCTTTCTTGTCTTTGCTTCTAACATATGCCGCGTTATTCCCTGTATGTGTCCGCTTTTCCTACTGTCCACGTTTTACAGCCGTACAGTCTTGTGATCCACATATATGCTTTCAGCAATCTTTTCCTTGCTTCTATGTCTTTGGTAGTTGTTTTTTTCTTGTTAAATGCAGCATGGCCCCGTGCAAATCTTTATTTCATCTCTTTTGCACATTTCCAATCTTGCGATATTTGACTTTCTAGGAACCAGAGATCCCTTCTATTAAGTTCTAGTTTTATTTGAATTATTGTTTTTGACTCATTTACCCCTCCTTTACATTTCTAGTAGTGTAGTTTTATTTTTGTTAATTTTCATAGCGTATCTCTCTGTTAGTACTGTTTGCATTTCATTAAGAGATACTTCTAACTCTTCCCTGCTAATACTGCTATAAAATCTGCAAATCTGAGCATACTAATCGTTTGTTCCTGCATAATAATTCCAAATGTTTTTCTGCATTTGATGGTATTAATTGCCTCTTCGAAATACAAATTAAAAATCAACGTTGATAAGGTACATCCTTTTCTCATCCCTCTCCTAATATTTACTTCCATACTTCTTTGTCTAATTTTATTACCACTGTTTATTCTCATCTTTTTGAGTATTTCAAACATTTTTTTTTATTTTACATTGTCGAATGCTTTCCAAAAAAACTTCAAACCTTATATACACGCTTTCTCCTTTTTCTATTGTTTTCTCCATTATCACCCTTAAAGCTAAAATAACCTCCCGTGTTCGCCTGGTTCGCCTAAACCCAAATTGATCTTCGCCTAGTAGTTCTCCTGCCCGTTTTTCCAAACGTTTTTGTACAATTCTAGTGTGTGGTCAAACATATTGTTGGAAAATTTTCACATCTAACCACATCTCTCTTTTTTGGTATACTGACTATGATTCTACGTGAATTCTTTGGGCATGTCACCTGTCTCATACACATAACTTACAAGTTGAAAGACACGTTCTGTTACTGCTTTTCCAGTGGCTTTTAGAGCTTTTGCTTGCACCTTATCTATCGCCGGTGCCTTATTATTTATCAGACCCGATAATGCTAATTCAAACTCATTTCTAAATATGAGATACCCCAAGGCATCTGTTTTAATGTTTATTTCGTTTTCTAGTGCTTCCAGTTTCTGTCTTACATATAAATTCTTTATATATTCTTACCAGCTGTCCACTTTCTTTACGTTTTAGCTATACAGTTTTATATCTCCAAAGTTCATTCTAATTAGATTGTAAGCTTTGTCTGTCTCTCCTATTTCCATCTTAGTTTGTATTTCTTTGTAGTATTCATGAATTCATTGTTCTTTAACTTTCCTACATTTGCAAATAATTTCCCGTTTAATAGCTTTGTATCTCTACTTTTCTACTTTGTCTGTTTTGTTTTTGTATTTTCGCTTTTTTTCTTCTATTAAATTCAGAATATCTTTTGTTACCCAAAGTTTTTTATTTTCTTTTTGTTTATACCTCAGAGTGCCTTTGGCCGCCATGTCTAAACTGAATCGACAGTTATTCCGTTCTGTTTCTACTTTTTTCTTATCAGAAATTTTCCAGATGTCTTTCAGCAATTCGTTTTAGTTTCGCTCAGATCTTTTGTGGATTTTAGTGATTTAGTGATTTTAGTGATTTTAGTGATTTTAGTGATTTTAGTGATTTTAGTGATTTTAGTGATTTTAGTGATTTTAGTTTCTCAAAGTCATAGTACCTTTTTCAGTTACGATTTTCAAATTTATAATTTAGGAGCTGCTTGCATGATTACAATATTGAAACTTAACTTCTATTAACACAAAAATAATTTCAATACACATATAAATATACTTCCATAATTACAATCCTTACCCGCAAATCTGGCCAGGTATTGCTAAAAAAAAATACCTAAAAGAATCTTTAAAAATACTAAAATCTAATTCATCAACAAAACTATTCGCCTCTCTAAATTTTCTTGCTTTCCTATTTAATTATAAGACATTAATAAATCACGAATTATTGGCAATGTCATCCACAAGAAACAAGAAAGACAGTTGAATACCAACTTTGTGCTGGATCATTGCCCTTTCCACAAAACTTAAGTTTTTTTACTATTATTACCTAAATTCCACTAATAAATTGTATTTCAAACCACTATGCATTGCCTTTGTGGCTAATTCGTACAATCCAATAATTATTTTTACCTTTAAATTACTTCTTTATTACACAAATAACAACCATTAAGCATTTTAGTTCATAATTCCATAATTAAAGTTCACTGCTTAAATCAAAGGTATATATAAACACGAAAGTTGCCTTCAATCATTTTTCAATTTTCCCATATTAAAAGCCCCCCCCCCCTTGCACTAATCAAGCGTAAAGTTCCAATTTAATGGAAGGATAACTCATCCGGTACTACCACTTTGTTTCAAAGTGGCTACTACGGCTCCTGAAACTACCCTGCCACTTGTAGGTATATTTTACAGTTTATTCGTCGCTTGCCGCGTTATTTCCTTTTGGGAATGCCATAAAACTTTTTTAGAGCTTCTGTACCTGCAACCTCATTTTTTAATTTACATTCTATCAAATCTCCATGCAAAAACTCACTTCTATCATGCCAAATTCCCGTGTTCTATTTACGCGTATTTCTGTATTTTAATGTTTTTAGGTAACCGAGTTCTGTATGACTGACTTTATTTCTATTGTCATTGTGTCTACGCCCACTGTAAATCATATTTTATTACTGTCAGCGTCTGCCTAGTACAATGTCTCGTGTTATACGTACTTCGCGAATTCTCGAGCACACAGTTTATAACAATGTCACATTTGTCACATTCAGCCCTCTGCTTTGTGGTTTTATTAATATCATCGCCCTTAATTAGACTACAATGTAATTAGAAGAGTAAATTAGTACTTTCTTATCTGAATTGTTTCTATAGCAACAAAATTGAAGTATCCTGATTATTTAAGAATCATCATTTACGAAATCTTTAACACAAAGCGCGTCCGATTTATTTCTTTCATATCTAACTTATTGTTTACGTAACGCATCGTCTTACAGCGCACATGCCCTATCCTAATGGGGTTATCTAAAAAATAGGGTATTTACTGATCAATTTCAAACCGTAGAACAAACAGTTAAAACCAACGTTCGTAAAGAAATTGTTTAAATTCGCGCCAGTACGAAAGCTGGTAGAAACTAGATAAAACAGTTTGTTTTTTTTAAATCATGACAGCTGACATTTAGCAAATATCACTTTTCATAATAAATGTAAAAATATTGCAGCTAATATACTTTTATTTTCATCATTGCGTTATCTATAATTTCATTTTGTTCTAAATCTGTGGCCAAATTAAATTGTAAAGGAATTTTTGTCGCATTCGGGGCTTAGATTTATTGACTCGGGTACTATGATAAATTCTAACTGCAAATGTGGAAACTTCATTTTGCAAAATTTATTAGTACAATTTATCGACTTCCAAGTAGATGTAAATGAAGAACTTTAAACTCACTAAAACGTTCAAAAATAATCTTCAGTTGTACAGTCTTTCTGCAGCTTTAATAATAAGACAAAAATTATAATCGTCTTAGGCATTTACTGTAAACTGATTTGACGTTTGCACGAATGTTTAGAATAAATCTAACTAAGTACCCGAGAGCAGACTAAACCACGAATTTATGCTGTCATAATTAAAATGAAACAACTCAGCACTGACACGACTATACCAAATTCATTTCTGTAATCAAATTTTTTATAGAGTTATCCCTGCTTAACTTATAACTTCCTTCATTTAGAACGTAATTAAATCTTACATAGAAAACTAATAAATTTTAAGCGGTGCTAAACCGTCTCGAAGATATTAAATTTCTAAGCATATTCCGTTAAATATATTAGCTTACACTTGATACTTGACATTATGCTCTGCGTCGAAGCTTCAAGGGTTTCTTTTTATAATTAGCAGGACTAGCTATTACATCGCGTTATCCACAGTTGAAGAGGTAAGAGAATTAGGGTCTAATTATACTAACCCCTTCCTGTGTTTAATAATGAAAAGCATTATTATAGCCATTTTCAAAATTTATTGTCATTCCTTTAATACCTTGTGCAACAGTCTGACTTATGATGTAAATTTTAATAGCGTTGTCTTATATCCTAAAATCCCGCTTCAAATAAAAGCGATCTTCTGTATAGACGCAAGCAACTTACCGGAGTAAATAATCAGTAACATACAATAAAATAGAACAGTTTCTAACAATTGCTATAATCGAGCCCTTGCGGGGTAATTTTCCCGCATAATAACAAGCCAGGGTTGCTAATTGACTGAGTGTATTAAATTATCAGAGGCTTGCTGAGTTCAAACTTCCTCAACAAACACCAACGGCGGTTGTGTTTGGCGCACAAGGCAATATTCCAATAGATTTCCTATTGCAGACGCCCCCGAATAAACGTTTGTTCCGGATTCACAAATATTAGCACAAAAATACCTTCAGCAACAGATACCTCTGCTGCCTATGTTGATTATGCGGTTTGCAACCCTCTCATACCTTAGTGCTGCAACTTCTCCGACAAGATGGCTTTATACATAATGCATGGGGTTTGGGATAATTGAAGTTACTAAATTGCAAACAAGCGCTTCTTATATCCACTCCAAATACGCATATTTAGATTTAGTTGCGGCTCTATTTACACATTCTCTTGGTAAAGTAAATGAAACCCACGTTCTAAGTAAATAAATGTAACTCGGTTTCACAATTTTCTTAGAGCAATTCCGTTTCCATATGTTTGAAAAGATTTATTCAATGTGAAGCTAGGTCTCCAATAACCGTTAAAGGGAATCTAAATTCTTATTCTGTGAAAGTTTTTGGATTACGCTCATTTGGAAAACTACCTACCGTCGCTCTAACATTTCCATCTAAGTATGTGTGACTTTGACTAACGACCAAAATCAAGCCTTTACAAACTTAATTAAATCTACCACCAACGCTATATTCTATCTTAAGTATATTATATTTCTACATACGAGATTATAGGGCGTTAAAAGAAGAAAATTGAATAAATATAGCTATTGATTAACAAAGCTGTCAGAAGACCGCATTCTGTACCGAACATCAACTGCACGCACCAACTATTATTAGATTTGCCAGAATTCTCAAATATGAGACCGACTGTATATAGATTAGTTTGGGAAAGCTCTTAGTGAATGAAACATTGTCTAAATCAATTACCAAATAACAGAAAAAACGCGGAACAGGTACAGTCGCTTGCACAACAAAAGAAAATTATTCTAGTAAAAGAAGCGAAGCGATTCAACAAAGCTGTTACAACGCATATCTTAATCCTATTTCAAATTAATATCACCTTTAGAAAAACAAGAACCAGGGGCGTATTAAAAAAATTAACTAAGTTGACGAATATCTCGACTAGGCATAAAACGGCATTGAAAGTCCCATATCTTGCTCTGCGTTCGCTTACAAACTCTCTCGATCACAATTTTTCCATACACTTTACCGGGTACACTCAACAGACCTATCCCGCGATAATTTTTATATTCATACTTGCTGCCTTTACCTTTGTGCAAATAGATAATGATCGCACTCTTCCAACTTCAGGCACCTTCCCTTGTTCTATACCCAACCCTTATCAGTTTGTACAAACATTCAATCAGCACCCCAGACCCATACTTAAGCATTTCACTTTGCTATTCTTCAGAGTTTTCACCGTCTTCCGCATAACATAACACTCAAACAGTTCAAGATGTGGTAAAGGTTGTTAATGGTTAGTGTAGTATATACGTCACGGTATGTGAAACCTAATGTTATGAACTTGATTTTGTGAACGGTTGCACCTATCATTTAACATGTGTGTAGTCTCCCTGCCCCAATTAAACAACGTTCCATCTCGCATACTCGTAATAATTACTGAGAGTAATGTTCTATTGACGCACTTCACCTGTAAATTCGCATGTGTCCACTGCAAAGAATTTAATGTATGTATAATCCCTTGTCTAGCCACAAACTCTGAATAAATCAGAAATAAAACATTCGATCTGGAATACTGTATTGCACAATAAAATATGCTAAACACGAAATTATAGTTTTCGCATCTGTACTTTCGGAGGGGTATAATTTAATAAATTTTGTTAGAAAATCAATAATAACAAGAATATACGCGTGTCCTCGTACACTTCTAATGAATGGACCTAGATGATGCACGTGAATTCTCGCACAAGGTCGGTTTGGTATGGGTAACGACTTCAAAAGTTCCTGTTATTTACCTGCTGAAACTTTCGTTAACATGCACTCGAGGCAAGCACTAATGTGTCTCCTTACATAACCTTTAAGACATGGAAACCAATACACTTCTCCAATTTTCGCAAACGGCGATCCATTGCAAAAGTTCCACCATATTGTGATACTTTATTACAATCGACTTTTGCATACTTTTCGGAATAACACCTAATAACGTCACTTTACCATTTAGTACAATTTCTATGTTTGTTGTCTCCGAACTTAGCCGCTGCTCTTTCTTTTTAGATACAGTTCGGTTTTGTAAATATAAACCCTATTTTACCGATATTCAGTGGTATGAATATGAATACTGCAAAACCCACACTTGTAGTTGCTTATAATAATCATCAGATTTAAGTACAATTATCTTTTTTGTCTTAAGGTTTTCTGTCTTGGAACTTATTAGACGCAAACGTCCATTGATTTCTATTCTGAACTAGCCTACGCATTTCCTTGAAATTTTCACAGCCCATATCTTTGACTATCTGTGCGCAATAGTCTAACATAGGTCTCTGCTTCTAATATATTCCGTACCATACCCTCATACCTTAGTATGTCATCTATCATTCTATCTCACCTATTTTTTACTGTTTTCCATATATTTCTTTCTTCTCCTACCATTTCTAGAACCTCTTTGTTCTTAACTTTGTGTATACCCCAGAGTATCTCTGACCGCCATGTCTAAGCTGGATTTAATGTTATAGCCTCCTGTTTCTACTTCCTCTGTATCAGAAATTTTCCCGATATCATTTAACTTTTCTCAAATCTTTTGCGGATATGTTTAGTTTAGTTTCTCAAAGTCAAACTGCCTTTCTCCGTTTCTTTTTCTCAAATTTTTAAATTTAAAAGCTTTCTTCTGGGTACCGTCTGCAGTCTCTTACTTGATTCCTAAACCATTGTCTAACAAGAATGTAATCTATTTGATATCTTCCTATATCTCCTGTCATCTTCCACGTATATCGCCTTTCACCACGATGTTGAAATAATGTGTTTGGATGGTTAAATTGTTTTTGTCGCAAAATTCTACCAGTATATTTCTCCTGTCGTTTCACGCGTTTTAAGCTGACACAGCCGTTTCAGCACAATCGAATGCGATCTGTACAGGAATTTTGTGCTCATTTGTTGCTAATTTGTTGCTCTATTCCCGATTTTGTTGCTCCAGCCGTTTCGTTAAAAATAATGGCTGTGCTAACTTAAGATTAAAGTTACCACAGAATTATGAAAAAACATTAGCGAAAAATAAAGTGGATTAATGAAAAAAAAATTAGATCATCCAGAGTACCTTTCACGCAATAACTTAAGGAATAACTCCGTCAAATATTTTGTTGCTCGGACATGCGTGGGCTCAAAATGTACGTAATAAAACATAGTTTCAGAAAATATATAGATACGAATTTGTTGCTTATCGCAAAGTATTGAAAAATGGTCGCAAAGCCGTCAGATACTGTGCGCCGAGATGGATGCACGTAGGTATTTTGCAGAGCCGATGAACAATTAAGAAATGTTTTTGCACAAATTAAGAGCACATAAATAGTACATAATTTCGGCGTATATATATTTTTTTCACATATGGCTGAGCCAGCTTAAGACGACCACAGCCGCATTGTAAAGCACAATTCGAGTGCCGCAATCGAACAAACGAATAGGTTAGAATTAAGTGTTTTTTATGTGCTCTCAGAATATGAAAAAACATTAGGAAAAATAAAGTGGATTAATAAAAAAAATTTTAGAATATTGAGAGCACCTTTCACCCAATAACTTAAAAAATAACTCCGTCAAATAATTTGTTGCTCGGACACGCGTGGGCTCAAAATGTTCGTAATGAAAAGTAGTTTCAGAAAATATATAGATACGAATTTTTTGCTCGTCGCAAAGTATTGAAAAACGGTCGCAAAGGCGTCAAATACTGCGCGCCAAGATGGATGCACGTAGGTATTTTTCGGCGCGCAGTATCTGGTGCCTTGCGACCGTTTTTCAATACTTTGCGACGCGCAACAAATTCGTATCTATACTTTTGCTGAAACTACGTTTTATTACGAACATTATGAGCCCACGCGTGCCCGAGCAACAAATTATTTGACGGAGTTATTCCTTAAATTATTGCGTGAAAGGTATTCTCAATATTCTAAAATATTTTTTTTCATTAATCCACTTTTTTCCACTAATGTTTTTTTCATAATCTGTGAGCACATAAAATGCACATAATTCTGACCTATTCGTTTCTTCGATTACGGCACTCGAATTGTGTTTTTCAACGCGGCTGTGCTCGTCTTAAGCTGGCAGAGTCATATGTAAAAAAAGTATATACAGTGCTGTGATCGAGGAAATCACTACGCCGAAATTATGTACTATTTATGTGCTCTTTTCTTAATTGTTCATCGGCTCTGCAAAATACCTACGTGCATCCATTTCGGCGCGCAGTATCTGACGCCTCTGCGACCATTTTTCAATACTTTGCAACAAGGAACAAATTCGTATCTATATATTTTCTAAACCTACGTTTTATTACGAACATTTTGAGCTCACGCGTGTCCGAGCAACAAATTATTTGACGGGGTTATTCCTAAGTTATTGCGTGAAAGATACTCTCATTATTCTGAAATATATATTTTTTATTAATCCACTCTAATGTTTTTTCATAATCTGAGAGCACATAAAAGGCACATAATTCTGACCTATTTGTTTCTTTGACTACGGCACCCAAATTGCATTCTTCAATATGACTGTGCTAACTTGAATCTTAAGTTAGCACAGCCATTGTTTTTAGCAAACAAAATCGAGAATAGAGCAACAAATTAGCAGCAAATGAGCACAAAATTCTTGTACAGATCGCATTCGATTGTACTGAAGTGGCTGTGTCAGCTTAATAGGCGTTGTTTCTCATGCCTAAACCAAATAAACCTACTACCGTTTCTTCCCTACCCTCACCTACCACTGCGTTAAAATCCTCCGTAGTTATTAAATATTCATATTCTTTTATGTATCTTAGTATGTCTTCGATATCTGTGTATCACTTCTATCTCTTTCTCACTGTAGCTAGAAGTGGGCATGTATACTTGTATTATTACTGTATTTATCGGTTTAGTAAATAATCTAACCATGAGTACTCTTTTGGTTTTTGTAAGTAGTTTTCTACACAGTGTCCTATCTTTTTTTTCATAACTATTTTCACGCCCGAACTTCGTTCCTCTGTTCCTGTATGGATTACCCTAAAGTCTTCGCTCCAAAAATCCGCAGCTTCTGGTCACCGAACTTCGCAATTCCTACTATGTCTAATGCTAAACTATCCGTTTCAATTTGAAAGTTCTCTAGCTTACCTAGTTGCTTCATACTTATGACATTCCACGCATCGACGCAGAGAATGTTCTCGACTCTGGCTTTATACTTTCCGATCACATCCTCCGCAGTAGTTTCGTTCTGGAGATCTGAATAGGAGACTATCCTAGTTCTGGAATTTTTACCCCAGAGGATTCCATCATCTTAAATAACAATTTAAGTACGCTGTGTACCTTGGAGGTTATGTGGTGGTTTTCCGTTGGCTTCCACATCGCACTAGTGTGTCTTAGAATTACACACCAATCGCTATGTTCTCTGCCACTCTAAGTACCGAAAGTGTGTCTCAGAATTCCACACCAATCGCTATGTTCTCTGCCACCGAAATCTTATTATGGTTTCTCACTAAAGACCTAACTAGTTTGGTTTAACCTGTAATTCGGCTCTTTATATCACTGGAACTCTCAAGCCATTCTACCCGTTCTAGTGATCTAGTGATCTAGTACTACACCCATATTCGCATTTGCAAGAACATATATATATATATATATATATATATATATATATATATATATATATAAAATATGATCTGACAAATCAAGTAACGAACTGCTTTAAATATAAACTATAGGCTGTTTAATTAAAATATTGGGAACTATTTAGTTCGAAAGAAATGCTTCAAGTAAGGTGTATTTATTTCTATTCCTGACGTTTCGAACCTCTTTGGGTTCTTTTTCGAAGGCTAAAATGGTGACACAGTTAAAATAAAATTGCTTAATTGAAAACTTACATATAAATTTACACTATCATTCTAACTTCAACTAGCGAAATCTTCAATAATCCAAACTTTAAAAACATTTAAACTATAAAAAATCTTAAAACTAAATATTAACAATTAATGTGACAAAATTTTGATTGAAACTTATCGAAAAATAATACAAAATGTCAAATTTAGAATATGGCATACGCCTTCTAAAGAGTCAAATAACTTAATCTATAGGATTGTATATTTTTAACTATTAAATTTGTAAAGGGAAGTGTAAACCGCACTTAAGTTGTCTATATCACATTTTGAATTTATATTATTTTTAGTCCTGTTGATATGGTATGACTCTAAAAACAGTCTTTTTTTATAATCACGTTCAACTTCAATTATTTTAAAATCAATAAAATTGGGGTTGTGGCGAGTGGTTTGGACATGTGACGATAGGGCGCAAGACAAAATTGGAAAGATATATATATATATATATATATATATATATATATTGCTGTGAAACCACCAAAATCCGGGTACTCCGCTTTCGAATCGAGCCCCACAGATTGGGCGCCAAAGAATGCTGTGTATCCCTGTATTAGATTCGAGCCTCACGGATTGGGCGTCATGTATGCTGTGAAACCTCCTAAATTAACTGGTCCGTCGACTTTCTTCTGTTCATCGCCCCGGCTGCTCCCCTAGATAAACCTTCATCCTCATTCATAAAAAAAAACAAACACATTCCTACCACAAACATCAACGTTAACTCTATTTACATCAATATTCACAATACATTAAAATTTCAAAATTAAAAATTCAGCATAAATTTCAGTATCAGAAAATTTCAAGATTTAAATTTGTTATCATTTTAATGTACATCCAAAATTAAAGTCCTTGTAGGATGCCTACTAATTAATGTAACAATATATGCAGACCTGAGTCTGAGTACAAAGGGAGCATCTACCACCCCTTTACGTTAATTAACCAGGTTCGTCTAATTGAGCTCAAAGACATACCCAAATTTTCATCAAGAACATAAATACTAAATACTCCTTTCGACTTAAACAAGAAAATTTCACCTTAAAATTAAAAATTTGTTGTTAGTACACCTTCATTACTGTCCATTTTAAGTAAATAAATTATAAAGTTATTCAACACACACGAAAACATCAAAGTTCAAACAAAATAGTATAATTTACCTGAAGGTTACTGCACTCGTAGCTTCAATGTACATCGTCCCTTTGTTAATCACACCATTCCAACTGGGTTACATTTACGGCTTCTGATTTTCAACGCTTTTAAAATTTCTCCACCACCATTCATCTAAAGTTGTTTCAGGGCTTTTCCGGAACTCATCTGTGTATATCTGAACCTTGTTTTGTGGATCCAGTCATGTTTATGAACCATTTAATTATTAACACCCCCGAAAAATAGCAAAGAAATTCATGCTTCTTTCACCAATATACGCCAAAACTGCCTACTTTTGTGTATTTATTTGTCGTTGCAAATTTTGACTAATTAGTACAGTGATACTAACTTTATTACCTTGTATCTTCTTGTCTAAGTGCACTAAAGTACACTCATTGTAGCACGTAAAGAACAAACTGTTTCAAATCACCAAAATATACGAGCAAACTGTTTAAATTATTCTATCAAACTCGGAAAACTAAAAAGCACTGTTTAACGCATTGAATCAAGTCGAAAATCTAAGAGAGCTTGTTCATATTCACCTGGGTATATATAGCGGTTAGCCGTCTGTCGGTCTTGTCCCCAAAACGGACAATTCTTCAGAATTTCGCATGCTAGGTTCCCATTCCGCAGCCCGGCATGCGATTTTACGAAATTTGCACTCGCCCCAGTTAAATCTCAGAAATTTCGACACGGCTCGCAACGTCTGGAAATAACTAACTAAATTTTATACAGAAATGTTATTTTTACCTCTCAATTTTGCCTTTTATTTTCAACCAATCGCAACCCCGTGACGTTGCTCCACTCACGCCTTTTACTATATGTGTCTCGGTCTTGCGCATATTATCTGTCTCTATCTCCCCTGTTCTTATTGGTGCAAATTGATATTCTTTATTATCGATTATTTCAGTCCATGTGGACTGTGAAATAACCCACCTTTAGCATTTCTCGTAACTATTGAGCTACGGTTTCTCCAATTCTCTGTAACCATTAATTATCTGCAAAATTTACGCAGAATGAGCTTTTTTAAAAATACACAGGTGTTCAAACATAATACTTTTAAATAACACTTCTACGATTTGCATTTTATTGGGTTTTTACAAGTTTTGATGCGTATTATATGTTACTAATGGTTTAATTAACTCCAATTAAAATAATACCCTTTAATTTTTAGTGACTCCTAATCAAATATTAATTATTATCTGTACATTTTGTTTAATACCGGTTACTTAAAATTGAGTTAATTAATATAAATTTTGCACGTAATTTTCTATTTGTTTCTTTACTAGGAATAATTAAATTACACGCAGAGCTTTTAATACTGCTTCCTTTTTTATAGCAAGCGTCTTGTACATAATTTAACTCCTTATTTTTAATGAAACGAATGAATTTTTATGCTTCACGGTTTTTAATAACGCGTACCTTTTCCCAAAGCTTCTACACGGTGATTAAAATTATTTGATGTGATTATTTAATTTTCTACCCTGGTCTAAATATGAGTAATATATATATATATATATATATATATATATATATATATTATATATATATATATATATATATATTATATATATATATATATATATATATAATTAATAAGATGAAATAATAACTTAGACTTTTTAAGCAAAGCCCAAATAATCATATCAAATCGAGCTAATAATTGAAAGAAGGAAAATATAAGGTATATATATATATATATATATATATATATATATATATGCATCAATTTGCGTGCAAGCACGTGCGCAAGCGCTCAAGTACGTGAGGACGTGTGCGCGTGCCTTATCATTTACATCTTGAATACAGAATATCGATGGACAAAATGCAACTTCATGTAGCTTTTGCAGCCACACAATGTCTACGCCCAATATTTCACAACATAGGTAAGGTTGGCGAATGACGGCTTTAAGTTCTTCAATATTTTGGGAAAGCTGCAGTGGTTCTAGTTTAGCTGCTTACGCTGTCTTCCTTCGGAAGCATGCGGTATAAGCAAATAAAGTAAAAACACTGTTGCCTTAGAAAGACCAACCCCAAAATCTTAACTTAATCTGCATCATTTCAAAATTCATTATACAGATGATTACTTTAGCGCGCAGTAGAAAAACGTCCAATGCCAACCACTTCTACGATATTCGATATTTGCAAATGTTTCCAAAAAATAAGAAAAAAGCATACATGTTACGAAATATGAGATGAATCACATTGTTTTACAAGCATTTTACAAGAAAGTCAAAATTGAAGAACCACCCTTGGGCAAGTAATACATTTTTCAAGAGATCGGTTGTTTATGTAATGGTAGATTCAAACCGAGCAAAAATTACAGAAGTCAATAGCACCTGTAGGTCATCTTAGTTTTTTGAGAGGTCCAAACCTTTCTTGTCACCAACACAAAAGGCCCCACTTGTATCTACATTGATTGCTCCTGCTAGTTATTGTAGTATACGCCCCTTCTGTATAGATTGGGAATACATTTTATACCGTTGACGCTTTGTATGCAGAGGCAACCAGTTCATTTTCCTTGCTATGAGATAAAATCCTTTATCAAATTACTTCTAATTGTATTTTACCTAATCTATACAGTGTTCACATTTAAACGAAGTGAAGTACAATGCACCGCATTTTAGTTTAAAATCACAATTAAGTAGAGCAAGGCAATGCATCTTTAAGATTTATTAGCTGTTCGCTACAAAATTGAATAGAACGAGTACGATAATTAGCGGGCTGTAAGGAAGACTGAGATATACGAACGTATAATGAGAGCATACCCTATAAATTAAGGGAAGAAACAGTAGAACTACATTAGAACATGTACAGAATTCTGTCATTCAAACACGCTCTTTGTCTGGCATTATGCCTTGCATTCAAAATGGATTTATTTTCAGGGCAACCAACCTACTAATTTATATACCCTTTAGTTTAGTTCTATACATTTATTAGTGGCTGTAACTTTGCAAACGCTGCCGACGTGCCGTCACATTTAGAGAAGTATCGTGTTGAAATTTATTGTACTTGTAGTATAATCCCTTTCCTAAAACTTTGGACTTGAAGGTAGTGAATTAAACGTTGACAAGCTTTCCATTGTGTAAGGGTATTGAAATGCACGCTATACAAATTATAGATTATTGTTCAATTTAGAGCACTCTTTCTAAAGGCTTTGGCTATTAGTAATAAAATTCAAGAACCAAAAAAATTTCTGCAAGTATATAAGAGCTATTTGCATTGTCCAAGTTGAACTCGAGAAATAGGAAATATTTGGAGGTGATAAAAGAGGCACCACTCCACATCTTCTGCAAATATAATATCTCTGATGTATTGCAAGTTGCATGCGTACAAAAGTGAATTGATAAACCTACCAACGGCCTAGGAAATGACGACATTTACAAAAAATTGTGACTAAATCAGTACGATTTATCGTTGGTGAACACAAAAAGGTAGGCTTGAAGTAGGCTTGAAACTTTTACTACAATTTTTTTTAAAGATAGTAGTACGTACTATTAAACTTTTTGCTTGTAAAAAACAATAACTTGAATATTTGAAGATCAGTGTGTAATTTTTCCTAGAAATTTGTATCTAAGACATTCTAGTAAAATTCACTATTTTGGTATCAATTTTTCAATATTATAAGTTTAATAGTTCATATATAAAATATTTGAAACAAGTATTGTAATGTTCAACACATTTAGTGTTAATATTTAGCAAAAAACGATAGAAGAGGAACCGAGTTGTATTTAGATTTAGGAATTTCAGGGACATGTGTAGGTTAGGTCAGAATAGGAAACAATGACGGTCACGTCTAACCAGTTCCAGGAACTGATGACCTAATAATGATGATGATGTGATTATAGTTTTCTTGTAGTCAAACGCCAAGATCAGAATGTTGCTTCAATATTAATTCCCTCATCTAAGTCTTGGGAATACATAATTGAAAATTTTAGTTTTCCTGTTCCTTTTAAATAGAATACCCACTTGTAGTTTATATTACTTTGCCACTTTCTTGTCCTCTTCTTCTCCAATTGCAATAATCTTTTCTTACTTCAAGTACCCTTAACTCAACCCTCCTTTATTGTTTTCAAAGTATTTTAAGGTTTTTGCAATTTTTAAAAATTTGAGCAGATGCAGTCACTAGTACTATTACCTGGATTTTGACAGTCCCCTTTCTCCAAATCTGAATAAGAACGTGTCACCACCACTGACTCCACTTCGCGTACTAAATGTATTTATCGCTGCTCTTGTTTCCTTTCCCCACAAAACTCCATTTGAAAACCTATAATCAAAATGTAATCGTGTAACGGCTACTTCGTAACCGTACAAATTTGTACATATTTTTGTTCGTTAGCGTAGCTTGATCCCGCATGTTGTTATTTTGAAATTCAACAGTCTTGATAATTATCCAGAACATTGTTTAATTCTGATCTATTATTGGTACCAGGCCGTGTCAGGCTAGGGTATTATTGTATTTAATGCATAGCATTTTTACCTTTAAATTCATTCGCAATTAATAGCGACATAGAATATCGTAAATATATACTTTCGGTTGTGATAAGAATAAATTTATAAACCTTGTACACAGATGTGATATCTTGTTAATTCACTTTTGGGTATGACGTTGTGAGAAGTAGTTGGGTCTGCAGAAAACTACGAGAATTTCTTGTTGAAGTAAAAAGTTGGCTGGTGCCTATATGCAATTTAGAAGTGTATACTTTTTCCGAAGTACTCGGATTGTTCAACTAGAATCTAATTATTTCTGGAGGGTCTATTGTATGATATTAAGCAGTGGTGCATTAGAAACTCTGGTCGACAGGTGTCGAAGAAGTAGTTGCAGATTCGCTGATTTTATAGTCTTGCGTGAGAGGTAATTAATTGATATCATAATGTAACGTATTTTGAATGATTTGTTATCGACAGATACGTAGTAAGTTGAAGAAAACTGGTTACGTACCGATTAGAAATTGTATATAAAATATTAATCCCGTAATAGCACGGTAAGTTAAATTAGGAATTCTAAAGTGTGTTCATAGTTTATTTTAGGGTTTCGGTGTCAGGTTTCAGTCCGGTGTCCAGTTTTTGTTTCATGGTTCAGGTTCAGTTTCATTTTCTACCATAAGAATTGCCTACACTTAAATATCTAAGGACTAAGATCTAAGGGATAAGCATAATTGAAACTAACAACTAAAATTACGATTTGTTTACATCTGTTGGAGGATCAACGCCGTGAAGGTTTTGAGCCTGGAGGCGGTTGGAAACGGATAGTATAAAACTGCGGTGTCGTAAGTACTAATATTAAAACACAAGGGTGCAAAATAAAACTTTAAGCGACTAAAAGTCAAACTCTCATTATTTTACTTGATGCCTAAACATGGCAAATTAATTTGTGATATACATTGTAAGCCTTGAGACTGAAGTCTAATATTAATTATTATTAGGTCGAGATTTTGCCAAGTTTGCAAGGTTTAGTTATCCATAGTGCACTTAGTGGAAACTTACGATAAAGTATTTTGTTTCGTTATTTTTTTCTCTTAGATAAACTGGAGAAACGAGAAGTCAAAGTATCTTGTCTTCAGGTAACCAGGTAATAATAATAAAAAAATTGTTTTCTTACAATAATTTCATCGATCTATATATGTTGAGTTAGGCCACATTTTGGGGTGTCGTATTTATTATATATGTATATAGTTATTCAAGTATGTGTAATATATAAATAATATCTGGTAAGAGTAGCGTGTGCTTTTAATAATTTATTTTGAGATAGTGTAGTAGGTTAGGTTTTAAACAGTCAAATATTACTGGACGGTGGTTGGTTTAATTGGGTGGTTAATAGCCAACGGTTTAGTTGCGTCTCAGGGGTAGTCACCCTGGCGCACATTGAAATTTTACATTTGCACTCTCTGCCCCGAGAGACCCACGCCCATCGACTCTTGACTAGCTTGGGGACACATGAAATGCAACTGTTTTCTGTATGTCCAGTGTAAAATAACAACAGGAGTATTATATACGGTCCTTGTCCCTGCAAATTCTGGTTAGGGTGACAATCGATCTTTTTTGACTGCAGGCCAGTCGTATCCAAAACCAACATTTTCATTCGGTTTGGAGATATACCAAATATTAGTTTATCTATATTCACTGGTAGTAAAAATTTAAGACTTTTTTTGGCCCAAATGCTACAAATATCTCAAAACGTCTTTCATAAATTTCTTGGAAATTAAAACGTCGACCTTGGTACCCATCATATGACCTTTAATTACTCGCAATAACAATGCTTCACTCTTATCCGCTAACCCATTTTCGTCCTGACTTCCAGTTACTAAACCTTTGCAAACATCTATACACCTTGCTAGGACCCCGGCCACCCTATTCATAACATTCCTATTCGTAACTCTAGCCTCCAATCGATTTGCATTGCAGATATTATTACTATAGTTTCTATGCTCATTCAATCTTCGTCTTTCTCCATGATCTCAAATTATGGTTTTGACCAGTATCTCTATTCTATTGTTGTTGTAGTTACCCTTGTAATTAGTTTCCTCTGTCCTTCTATTTGCTTTCCTATTGTACTTTTCGAAACCCGACTCTCCCTTAAACGGGTAATCTAAATTGTATAAATAAGCTTCAACTTTCTCTACCCCCTTCAAACCCAATGTAAAAATTCCTCATTGTACCTCTTGTGGGACATGTTTAATGTTTAATCACCAGGTGTACTATTTGCTCTTTCGCCATTCTTTCCAATAAGAAGACGGCTTGCCTTATGTATTTTAGTAAATGGTCGACTCGACAACCTGTTATAATCCTCCTCCTTGTTACAATTCTAAAAATAATTCACGCTCTTGTTCGATGCCCCTAATAATAATTTTTAAAACACGGAAGTATGCAAAATCTCTAAAACTACTTTTCTCTTCGATTCCCCCAATTGTTGGAAGATCGCCGCAAACAACTTAGTGCTAACCCCAGTCTAGTGTACTCCCCGATGTCTGCGTGTTTCGTTAGCTTTGCAATTTTTTAAAGAAATACCATGATGGGGTAAAACAAATATCAACCCAGAATAATATAATGTGATGATATGTCACCGAAAATGCTATAAAACGCATAACAGTGGTTGCACACTTAGGAATTAACATGACATATTTCTATAATTATTTTCCCTATTAATCATCCGCGGTAATGAAATTTTACAATATGTCACTAAATGTTGTTAAAATATGAACCAAAGCACAGTGTGAGCCCCAATTGTTAACTTAACTATTCTACAACTTTTATTCTTTATGTACACAAGTTAAATATTTAGCGATATATATATATATATATATATATATATATATATATATATATATATATGTATATAAACTTTAAACAGATGGCGTTTGGAAACCAGTTTAACGGGTAGTTAACTCGTAGTACTTTTGACCTCCTTATATTTATGATTCGTAAGGGTAAGATTTTATATACTTCTTGTTTAGTGTAAGCCCTGTATCAATCTTTGGTGTTATTCGGTAAGTCATAATGTCGTAACCAAAACCTATAGTTATATGTTGCAAACAAATATTGTTGTAGGCATCAGTTAAGAAGTTTAGTTATTTCCGGTAACCAACGAAAACTATTTATTACGTTAAAACTAAAGTACCTTTTTTAATCTTAAAAGCTGTCTCAAACTGCACTTACAGCTTTACTCTTTTACGCTCTATTACATATTTAAAGAATTTACTACTTCGTTACTTTAAATCCCCTTCGGTTCCTATTCATTTAAATTTACTTTGATAAATTTGTACACGTTCGAACCGCGTAGATAGGCAACCAACTTTATGCATCTTAATTCAAGGTAAGCATGTTTATATTTATGTTTATGGTTCCTTATCTAAACCTAGATATGATTGAAGTACAGATATAAATCATGAGTGTTGTTGGAAGTTTGTTGGCAATAGATTTTTGTTAAAGTTGTTCACTTTGAAAAACAAAAGTTGTACTGTTCTCTATCGTTTTGTACCTTATGCGACACCGACAATTTGATTGATATTTCCATAAGAAAGAATTTGTTTGGTATTTTAAACATAAGTGTAACTTCATGTGAGATACAGCATGATGGGCAGTGTTACAAAGCAGTTTTAATCTTACAATAACGGGTGCATCATGAAGTGAAGGACAACCTTTAAAATGGTGGATTAATACGATAAAAAAACGATTGTTTTGTTTACGTTTATATACAGGACATTTATTTTATAACAACGAATTAAAGTGTTGTGAATTTTTTTATAAACCCTTTATAGCGGGAGACTGCATTGAAAACTGAATCACACGCAAAATACTATTACTAAGAAGGTTGAGCATTAAGGTAAATATAACTGAAATAATGTGTAAAATACCTCAGGGAGAATCGGTTCCATTTCTTTTCAACAACCCTACTCTACGACTAGTTAGTTAGCACGGCATTCTCCTTTCCTTTTTTTTTGTTCTGGTAGTCGGTGTTAACTACCTACGTTGTTTTTGTTGCTTTCTTCCTTGTCAACACGGTATATCGTAACAAACGTATTATAATGATAAACGTCCAAGAAGAACTTAAGACAAATTAACAGTCAAAAATTCACCTAAATGGGTAAATAGGTAATAACCCTTCGCGTCTGTAGTTTGCTGCTTATATATTTTTAAAGTAATCGCTGCTAATCAGTTTCCGGGGTGCAGAAAACAACTGCGATCAAAAATTGAAGTGTACGATTTTGCTATATTTTAGATGGTTTTCGTGTTTTTTGATTTTATGAGGTGTATTTACATCTATTACGAATACATAATCAACTCGATTTGTCAGCGTAGTATACTGAGAAATAAATGTTACGCATTAAATCTCACTCACCCATCTATTATCAAACTACCGTTGCAACAGAAAATTACCTGCATTCCACAAATATGATGCAGTTTCTTTGTTCTAATAAATACAAATAAATTTATATAAATAAAGATTATTGTTAATAAAAAATTAATTAATTATAGTTAGTTTTTGGTTTTATTAGGCATTTTAAATTATTAAAACGTGGTTACTTATGAAGTGTTCGGAACTTAGTACGCTTTTTGAAGGATTTAATGTTGCATATTATCTGAAAGTCGGGCATTTAATACATTTTATGGAATTGCAACGGTTCTAAATTATTAAATATGCACGTTGTTATTGAAATTGATTAAATATTACTAATTACTGATGGTTAGAGAATACCATTGTAAAATAAACTATAATGAAGCACACTTAATTATTTAAGATTCATTTCTGCATCCTTTATATAAATATTAATTTTCAACTACCTTGTCTCTACGTTTATTTAGAAACACCCTATAAAATTTCTAACCTATCCAAACTCACACTGTTTAAATGATTTAACAAGTTCGACAGTCTTTCAATTGAAAGGAACACTTATTCAAGTGTCCTATAAAACGTCATGGAGTGTTTAGTACAACGTTAGATGTATGGAATTTATTCTAAGTTAATTTACTTTGCAATTTACTTTGGGTTATAAATTCTCTGAAATACGTTTTAAACACCTGTACATCTTGAAAAAGCTTTTGATGGATTTACTTTAAAATGGGAAAACATTTGTTATCTATACTGGTATTACGAAATAATAAACAAGGTATTTCGTTATCGCGCAGGTGTTCACGGCTTTAGTTTATGGGTAATGAAATTGTAACCTATTTATCGGTTCTCGGTAGCATAATTCAAAATAGTACATTTCTAAAGTTTTCTGTAACAAATAGGCAACTAGTCGAACAACTAGTTAACATAAACTCTGCCATGCAAGTTGCAAACATACCTAACAGAAGGAACTGTCGTTGTTTTCTCACGCGAACGAATTCGTGGAAGTCGTTATGTTATACTAAGTCACTTTGATTTCGTTAATTTAGCTTGTTTGCAAGCCATGTTCAGTTGTTACCTTCAGAATACTTTACAGGTGGAGTACTCAGAATACTTTACATTCTATCGTTGGGAAATTTTTTGAAAGGAAAACGCTTGACCTCCCTGATGTTTCTTCTCTATGAATACAGAATGAGCTTTGAAAAGAATACTCTATTCTATACAGCGTCCATTCCCGTAAAGAGACTATCAAGTCGCGGTAATACTTAATGTGCCTTCTTTCAAGACGCATTGTTTTACTTTAATTTTATGAAGTCAAAATTAGTCAACCTAGAAGTATTCAGTCAGTCGACAAGTGTAAATACACACTTCGAGCTCTGCTACGATGGTATCAGAGAAAGGCAGCTACACCTTTTAAGGTGCAACAAAGTACGAATATTCTACCTTATTATGCTTCTATAAAGTATAGTGACTTCCTGTTTCTTTGGTGCTTTAGTTTTTCTTACTCGTGGTTGTGGCACAATAAATTGCAGACGGCCTTGCTGAAAAATTTACTTTCACATGATAGTGCACAATTAATTGCGTAATTGTTTTCAAGTTACAATTAATTTAAACCGAAGCTGGCGTCAGAGCAGTTTTACTTACGTTACTTAAGATCTACGAAGTGCTAACGTCACAAATTGTTTACTATTTACAATCTAGATTAAGTTTAACACTTGGTTCACTTCAGTTTAGGGTTACGATACTTCACTAGGGTTTTGCTACTTCAGCTTACGGTTACGTTATTACTTTTAGGAAGTGCACTTCAAGGAGCAGGTAAACAGCGTTCGAATACTATACATATTATGTCTTATTCTCTTCTTGTATCTATTTAGGGCTGGAAACATGTGAGTATACTTGTATGTGTTATTTAAATTTTATGGTTTTTTTACGTGACTGGGAAATAATCCCAAAATTAATATTTGTTAAAATGTATATTTTGAGTATTCTTCTTAATCTTCTTTGGGGATTAAACCACTCATAGTTTTTAAAATTATCTTTATTAACGTTTCGATCCATAACCTAGGATCGTTTTCAAAATAATAAAAACTTCAAGTTTGACATTTATGACATAAATTGAAGGTGACTTTGATTTATTGATATTTGAAATATTTGGTTTGAGTACACTAAGCAAAAATTTTTAAAGTATACATGAATAATTGCCTTCAATTTGTGTTACGGCCTGGGACCGACTTTTTTAGGTAGCCAATATGCTTAACGTGAAATCAGCTGAGTAATTTTTATTGTAAAAATTCAATAACTTGGGAATTGGAAAACATGTTTTAACATGTTTCTATTTATACAATTTAGAGGATGGTTATTAAAGAAGTGTGCAATTGCATTATTAAAAGGCTTAAGTAGTCGTTTTTTATATTTATTTTGAAGGGAAATCATTATGATTTAGGCTACCTCTTTGGTAGATTTTAACATTGTTCTGAGGTAACCTTATGGCGGGTTTACACTTGTCAGATACCAATGTTGTTCTATGAAGGTTGTATATGGATCTGAGGTAGCATTGCAAGTTTTTCCTGGGTTTTCCTTGCGATATTAACATGAAATACAGCCTACATACATGATTTCTATTTATACATACAATAACTAATTATATAACAATAAGCATATTAACTAGAAAACCACTATTTCGGCAAATATCTAAGTGTTGGGGGATCTTGGTAGCCACAGGTTGCTTAACCCCCTTCACTGAATCTCGGTGAAATAAAACATAAAATTAGAAAACAATAGAAGGGAAGCTAGCTCAGAATATAAATAAGTGCAGGTACGTGTCCAACCAGTTTTGAGATGAAAATCCAATGATGATGATGATGAAGCATATTAACAACCCCTGTAAAACAGCATTGGTATCTGACAAGTGTAAACCCGCAATAAGGTCACCTCACAACCATATACAATCTCCGTTAAACAGTATTGGTATCTGACAAGTGTAAACCCGCCATAGGGTCGCCTCAGATCCATATACAACCTTCATGGAACAACATTGGTATCTGACAAGTGTAAACCCGCCATAAGGTTACCTCAGAACAATGTTAAAATCTACCAAAGAGTAGCCTAAATCATAATGATTTCCTTCAAAATAAATATAAAAAAACGACTACTTAAGCCTTTTAATAATGCAATTGCACACTTCTTTAATAACCATCCTCTAAATTGTATAAATAGAAACATGTTAAAACATGTTTTCCAATTCCCAAGTTATTGAATTTTTACAATAAAAATTACTCAGCTAATTTCACGTTAAGCATATTGGCTACCTAAAAAAGTCGGTCCCAGGCCGTAACACAAATTGAAGGCAATTATTCATTTATACTTTAAAAATTTTTGCTTAGTGTACTCAAACCAAATATTTCAAATATCAATAAATCAAAGTCACCTTCAATTTATGTCATAAATGTCAAACTTGAAGTTTTTATTATTTTGAAAACGATCCTAGGTTATGGATCGAAACGTTAATAAAGATAATTTTAAAAACTATGAGTGGTTTAATCCCCAAAGAAGATTAAGAAGAATACTAAACAAACCACAACAAACATACAGGGAGTATATTTTGAGGTTAAGTTGTGTGTTATATGCGATTTAAAGTCTTTGTTTACATCATGTTTTAACAGGACGATTACGTAAACGTTCGATTTGGTTTTTGTAAATATTCCTTTTGATACTATCTTTGTTAATTAACGGTTTGTAAATAAATCTACTTACAAAGGTTTCCAATTTTTCTTTCTGTGTGACCCACCCTACTCTGTGACGTTTTGAGCTAGTATGGTATTCAATTCTTTTGGATTCCTATACCCCATCTGTTTTGTTGCAGTATTCGGTGTGCTAGATTTCCTTTGTTTACCTTACCACTTTTTTTTTGTCTGCACGGAATACCCTAACAGATTAATTGTAGTTTTTCGTTTTTGCTTGAGTGGCTAAAAATTATTTTATATAATATTTAAATTCAATTAGGTACACAACTGGTAACCTTTCTACTAATATATGTTGTTCTATTAATGCGTTTGGTCGTGTTACGTTCATTTCCGGCATTTGGTTGTTTCATTTACATAAATTCCCTTTCTATTCTTAAATTCTCCAACAATACCCTAAATAGTGTACCTGTTCAATATAAACCCGCTTAACATAATTTTAACTCAAATCCACTTTGCTTTTAAAACGAAAACTTATTCGATAAATTAAATAGTCAATACCTTGTTTAAGGTATCTCTTAAATTGTTAAACATTCGAATAACCTATAATTGCTTTCTCTTGTGTTTCTCATTTAAAGACTTGTCGAAATGATAGATCCTACTATTAGTTGATACCGTGTTTTCTCAGTTTGCTAATCGCGCTATCGATAACGCGAGGATTGCAGTTCGAACTCGTGTTATTTGAACACATTCTGAATTTGATTCTGCAGCTTGTGCGTTGAAATATTTTCTACATTATTCGTCACAGTAGTTGAAAAGCAATACACGGTTTTTTGTTTGACAAGTAGGAGATATCTTGCGTGTATTGGTGAGCTTACCCATTCTAATCAGATTCTCTTTTTATCTTTTAGCTGGAGGCCAAATTGGTTCTTTCTTTATGTAGGCCCAACTGTTCGTTGACATAGACAACTGCTTTTGTCTGCAGACCAACTGCTTTTGTCCGTAGACCGCTGCTGCAGTTACAGTGGCAGGATGAGTGGATCCAGACTACCATGGCGTTGCTGTGCTGACTCACCCCGACGGGTTGCAAGCTAAGTATCCAGACACATACAGGTATACAGCTTGTTTTCTTTTGTGTATATCAAGGGCATATTCCGTATCAGCGTTTGGTGTAGTTACGTTATAAGAAACGTGACACTGTAGGACTATTGTTTGTTGCTGCGAATCGATATTATCGCTCTACAGATGTGATGTACCATTGTTTAAAATGTTTGACAGACATACGCTTATTCCTTTCTACTGATTGTTTTATTTTACAAACGGTATTATATACAATTTAAAAAAATGTAGGCCAAAAGCTTTCACGCGTTAATTCTTTCCTACTGATTAGTTTATTTTACAAAAAGTATTAGGTGCTATTTTAATAACAAAACGCTGACAAATGCTCTCACATGTTTATTACTACTGATTAATTTTATTTTGTGTAAAATACGAGATGCGCACTTCGTATCTAAAGTACTAAATTGTTCATATCACATAATTGTTTGCTGTGAAATAGTAACGCTTAATTTAGTTTCTTTTTGCTTGTTTGTACAGAATCCTTTATTTATTCTTATGGTTAATAGATAACCATGGCGATGTGTTTTTTTTGGTATATAAGTGTATCCCCCACTCTCCGCTTTTGGTAGTTAGCCTGGTATTTACGTTTCTTCCGGCTACGCCTAGGTACATAGCATACTTTAAAATTACAATAAAAGGCTTTATTATTATTTATGACTGTTTACATAATTATCATCAACATTAAAACGATAAATATTACATCTTCGCGTTTGTTTTTACACCAGGGAGACTTTGAAGAGCACAGAAGGTGAAGATTAATACCAAGTAATCTCAATAATAATATTACATAATAAGTTTGAAGTTTTTCAACTCCTTACTCTGTATGTGACTGTGTAATATCTGCGTGCGTATTTCGTGCGCTTGCGGAAGTAGTGAATGTAGGAATAGGCGTGTGGTTGTACGCATGCGTTCGTCAAAGTTTGAGTGTGTGTGCAGGTGTAGGTGTGTGAGCACGTATGCTTACCTAAGTTGGGACGTGTTTCTTCAGTCCCGTTTAAAAATAAAAATATCCTAGATGCATTTCTCTTAAGCTTGCAGCACTCGTCGGTAGTGTTGTAACGTTGCCAATGTTTTTTAGAAAAGGTTTCCTACCTTTTGCAAAATTTTCAATCGAAACAACTAATTTTATTGTTTAACAAAAATATTTATCAACACGTGATTTTTAGATTTTCGAAAGTTGAGTTGTCAATGACAGTCATCTAACGCCGTTCGCAATACGAAATTCCCACATTTGGAAACGCTCATCATCATTAGTCCTAGAACTGGTTAGACGCGTACCATCATTGTTTCCTATTCTGAACTAACCTACAGATTTCCCTGAAATTTGCAGTCTGCATCTATCACTATCTGATATAAGTTTACATCTACTTCCTTTTTCCTATCTCTGCTTGTAATATATTCCATACTATTTCGCAAAAATGCTTTAAAACTCATTCTGCCCTTCTATTTCTCATATTTTTTCCACAAATATCTTTGCTCCCTACTATTTCTATAACCTATTTGTTATTAACTTTGTCTGTCCATTCTATCATCATCATACATCTGAAGCACAGCATTCCAAAAGGCTGCTATCGTTTTTCTGTCTGCTTCTCTTACTGCCCGTTATAGGGATGGATTCGGGCCGAGCCGGGCCGGGCTTTTAGATGCGGCCCGGCCCGGCCCGAAATAATTTGCTCCGGCCCGGCCCGGCGGCCCGGCCCGAACCAAAACGCATCGGCCCGGCTTGAGGCCCGGCTTGAATTTCGGGCCGGGTTTCGGGCCGAGCCGGGTCGATTCGGGCCGAAATGTAACTAAAACCTTAAGTGATGTATAGATTTTTCAACATCCAAATGGAACGTATCGTTTGTTAATATATGTATTTTCAGTTGTATATAAATACTTTACTATTATTATGTTTTTCTACAAAAGTTGAATATATCAATCTTAATAAATTATAGTTTATAGTATCATTTTAACCTCGAAGAATCTCAAAGATATTTGGAGATGATGCACACTTGCACAGGCAATCCAAAATAGAAGGTGGTTTGCGTCAAACTTCAACCTTAAGTAACAAAATGCATTTTAGAATTCATGTACTACTACTAGTATATAGTAAAATATTTCAAGAAAGTATTCAAAATTTGACTGAATATTGTTTCCTCATATTCTAAACAAAGAACGTTGCCAATTTCCATTTTATAGATTGCTTGTGTATAGGTCTACATTTCGAGAATGTGCTAGCATCCGTTCAGAGAACTGATTATTCAAGTCTCTCGTATCAGGTAGACATTACTTTGTTGTCTATGAATATTTTTTTGTCGCATGCATTACTGGAAATTTTAATTATTATGAAAAAAAATGCCGCAACATAGAATATTATTTAGTATTTACATTTTAATTTTCTATATCCATTTGTTATTTAAAGCTATAAAAAGCTAATCGCATTGTATTCGGTATGGTTTTAACAAAGATACATTCAAATAATTAAATCTAATTAAGCTGTTTTTTTTGTAATCAGGCAGTTTAAAATATTTTTACATATACAGAGTGGTTTCGATTTATTCATAAATAATCTTTAGTGCGAGGCCACAATAATAAGTTAATTAATAAGTATAATACAATAAACCAGCTCAATTAACATACGTTGCAATACTCCTTCAGATTAATTAAATATAACACGGACGATTTCTATTTCAAAGTTCTTGAAAAGTGGAAAGAAGTGAATATTACTTATCGAAAAAAATCAAATTCACAAATCGGTTTAAATCAAATCATTTTCGTTTTCGATTTATTTCCATTATGACACACTTACCAATATGTGTGTAACTGTACCTGGGTGATATATTAAGAAGAGCGTTAATTATAATTTTGTTTAAGAGGCACCTAAAGAAATCATTAAATGAAATTTTTTACTAAATCAATAAATTGTATATTTTGTTATATAAACTTCGGGCCGGCCCGAATAGCCCGAAAAGCCCGAAAAGCTTGAGCAGTCTGGCCCGGCCCGGCCCGGGCCCGACACGTGCTTGGCCCGGCTTGGGCCCGAAAAAAATTTGACCGGCCAGGCCCGAAGCCCGGCTTGATATTCGGGCCGGGCTTCGGGCCGGGCCGGGCCAAAGCCCGGGCCCGTGGCCATCCCTATGCCCGTATTTCATAGGCATACTGTGCTGTGCTCCACACTATGCTTTCAACAATTTTCTTCTTGTTCTGTTTGTTGCCTTTCATCATAGGCGCTGTTCTTTCCTGTTAGATGCAGTTCGGTCCAATTCCGTTGTTTTACAATTATATACCCTATTTCTCCGACATCCAGTGGTTGTGAACGAGGGGTAAGGAGCCCGTGGCTGCCAAGTTCCCCCAGCACTTGAACATTTGCCGATTTAATATTTTTTTTAAATATATCTTTTAGCACAGTCAACATTAGTTGCAGATGTTTCACAACCAACACCTGTAGTTGTATATAATAATCATCAGATTTATTATGCGTTTATTTCTTCGTCATCAAGTTTTTTGTCTCAAAACTGGCTGAACACGTACCTGCACTTATTTATATCCTGAGCTAGCCTACACAGTTCCCTGAAATTTCCACACAGCTTATAGCTAGGTTCCCCTTCGATTGTTATAGTGTTATGCCCCATTTCACCAAGATTCAGTGAAAGGGGTTAAGCAGCCTGTAGCTGCCAAGATCCACCAACACGTAGATATTTGCCAAATTAATAGTTTTCCTGTAAAACCTTTCACACAATTAACATTATTCGAGATAATTGCCCAACCAACACTTGTAGTTGCTTACAATAATCTTCATGTTTAAGTACAGTTACTTCTTTCGTCATTAGTTTATCCATTTTGGGACTGGTTGGATACGTACCTCCATTGATTTTTATTCTGAGCTAACCTACACATTTCCCTAAAATTCCTACAGCCTACATCTTTCACTATCTGTGTGCAGTAGTCTAACCTAGATCTACCTCTACTTCTCTTTTTTCCTATCTCTGCTTCTAATATATCTTTCACTTATGTGGCCTGCCAACCTATATCTCCTATTTTTTACCATTTTCAACATATTTCTTTCTACCTTTACCATTTTTAGAACAACTTCGTTCTTAGCTTTGTCTGTCCATGAAATCTTCATCATACGTCTGTAGCACCACATTTCAAAGGCTTCTACCTTTTTCATGTCCGCTTCTCCTATTATCCAGGCCTCACAGCGGCACAGTGCTGTGCTCCACACATATGTTTTAAGCAAACCTTTCCTTCTTTCTATGTTTGTTGTCTTTGAGCACAATAGTTGCTTCTTCTTGTTAAATATAGCACGACCTTGTGCTAATCTGTGTTTTATATGTTTTGCGCTTTTCCCATCTTGCGTTATTTGGCTTCCTAGGCAGCAGAAATCCTTCACCTCTTGTAAGTTCTTGTTAGCTATTTGTATTCCTGTTTTTGGTTTATTTTCCCATCCTTGGCATACTAGTACTTTAGTTTTATTTTTGTTAATTTTCATCCCGTATCTCTCTGTTAAAACCGTTTACATTTCATTTAGAGCAGCTTCTAACTCTTCTTTGCTACATGCTAATACCGTTATATCATCTGCAAATCTAAGCATACCATTTGTTTGTCCCTGCATAGTAATTTCAAATGTCTTTCTGCATTTTACGGTATTCATTGCCTCTTCAATGTACAAGTTAAAAATTAATGTGGATAGGGCACATCCCTCTCTCACCCCTTTCCTAATGTTTACTTTTTTACGTTCCTGCTTTAATTTTATTACTGCTGTTTGCTCTTTGTATAAGCTATGTACTATTCGTCTATCCCTATAACTCATTCCAATCTTTTTGAGTATTTCGAACATTTTTTTCCATATTACATTGTAAAATGCTTTTTCCAGATCTACAAGCCCTACATACACGCTTTCCCCTTTTTCTATTGTTTTCTCATTATCACTCTCAGAGCTAAAATAGCCTCTAGTGTTCCGCTGTTTCGCCTAAACCCAAATTGATCTTCTCCTAGGATCTCTTCAGACCGTTTTTCTATGTGTGCTGTCAAACTTATCGTTCGAAAATTTTCAGATTTATCCGTGCCATTCTTTTTTGGTATAGTTACTATGATGTTACGTTTGAAATCTTTGGGTACCTCGCCTATCTCGTACATATAGCTTACAAGTTGGAAGAGACGTTCTGATACTGCTTGTTCAGCGACTTTTAGAGTTTCTGCTTGCACCTTATCAGTACCCGGCCTTTTAATGTTAATTCAAACTCATCTCTAGGTATAGGATATCCCAAGCCATCACTTTCAATGCCTCATTCCTGTTCTAATGCTGTTAGTTCCACTCCTGCATATAAATTCCCTATATATTTTTGCCATCTACCCACTTTCTCTACATTTTCTATAATGACGTTTCTCCCGGGTCCTTTATATTTCTGCTATACGGTTTTATATTACTAAAATTGATTCTAATTAGTTTGTATGTTTCATCTGTCTTCCTATTTCCATCTTAGTTTCTACCTCTTTGTACTCTTCATCGAGCCATTGTTTTTTAGATTTTCTACATTTGGGAATAATTTCCCATTTTATGGCTTTGTATCCCTGTTTTCCTGTTTCGTCTGATTTATTTTTGTATTTTAGTCTTTTTTCTATTAAATTCAGGATATCCGTTGTTATCCATGGTGTCTTTTTTGTGTATACCCCAGAATATCAGCCATGTATAGGCTGGATTTAATGTTATTCCATTCTGTTTCTACTTCCTTAGTATCAGATATTTTCCTGATATCTTTCAGCAATTCATTTGACTTTTTCGAATCTTTCTTGAATATCTTTATCTTTTAGTTTCCAAAGTCAAAGTGCATGCATTTGCGTTTCTTTTTTTAAATTTAAGTGCGGCCTTCATAATTACGATGTTGTGGTCAGTGTCTATATCTGCTTCTGGGTAGCTTCTACATTCTTTTACTTGATTCCTAAACCGTTGTCTAACAAGAATGTAATCTATTTGATATCTTCCTATAGCTTCTGGCATCTTCCACCTATATCGTCTTCTAGCATGATCTTGAAATAATGTGTTTGTGATGAATAAATTGTTCTTGTCGCAAAATTCTACCAACCTATTTCCCCTGTCGTTTCTCGTGCCTAAACCAAATAAACCTACTACCGCTCCTTTCCCACCCTCACCTACCACGGCATTAAAATTACCCGTAATTATTAAATTTTCATGTCCTTTTACGTATTTTAATATGTCTTCTATATCTTTGTAGATCGCTTCTACCTCTTCGTCACTGTAGCTAGAGGTGGGCATGTATACTTATATTATTACTGTGTTTACCGGTTTAGATTCTAATGTATCCATGGGTACTTTTTCGTTCTTTTGTAAGTAATTTTCTACACAGTATCTTTTTCCGCATAACTATCCCCACGCCCAAATTTCCTTCCTCTGCTCCTGTATGAATTACCCTGAAGTCTCCACTCCAAAAATTCCCCGCCTCTAGCCATCGCACTTGGCTGATCCCTACTATGTCTAGTGATAACCTATTCATTTCGATTTTTAGGTTCTCTAGCTTACCTACTTGCTTCACACTTCTAACATTCCACGCTCCGACTCGCAGAATGTTCCCCACTCTTATTTTTAACTTCCGACCGCATCCTCCGAAGTAGTCCCCTCCCGGAGATCCGAATGGGGGACTATTTTAACTCCGGAATCTTTTACCCCAGAAAATGCCATCATGCTTATTTCAATTTAAGTAGGTTGTGTACTTGTGGGGTAATGTTGTTACGTCGTCATTGAACAATTTGGTAGTGGTTGACAATAAACACCAGTAGTGCGGGTACCCTACAGTTTTAGTGAAACATTTTATGCCGCCAGTGCGAGGGCGTGAAGTGACAGTCGTACTCGAACCGTTACAAAAGACAGTCGTATGAGAGCTTTTGGAAGCGACACCATCACCCAACGTGTGTTCTTGGTTGTCCGTTAACCTTTTGTGTGTGAACTTTTATTGCCCCGAGCGGCACAGGCTTTAAGGTATTTATACCCTTTATTAAGTAGTTCGTTGTAGTTGTTTTAGTTATTACATAACCGCTCCACTGCCATCGGTATTGCTACAAAAAAGCAATTGGTCCTTCCCTATAATTAACATATCTATATCTCATTCATCCCATACATTCATTGGTCCTAATTCGATCCGAATTTCACTAGTTCTATGGTTTATACGCATGTCCTAAACTTTTTGCATTTCAGCGAGCGTTTTTAATTAATGATTTTAGCTTTAAATTTGTGTTCAAACCCCATATTTAGCGGGTTAAAATATGTACAATATTAGCTACATACTTTCGTTAAATTAAATTAAGCGATTTCGCCGTAATTAAACCAACAAGCGTTTAGTTACAAACAAATACTTTAGTATCAAATTTGTTAGTTTTCAGTCTTAAATTTATTTTAGCGGCATATAAAACACACAGCAAGGTAAAGGGATTTGCTTTGTGTAAAATCCATTGCACGTTTTGTATCACATACAACCCTTCAGTCGGTTTGCAGTAAAATATTGAACACATTTGCAGTTGATTTATTGATTTATGCGCTATTTTACATTTTTCGTGCCTTAAACAACAACCCATAATATTTTAATATTTCTCAGCGCACATCTGAGCGGTTACCGTTTTACAGCATTTTATTGTAGGTTTCTCAGAATAACAGTCACTATGGCTCCGAAGAAAACACATTTAGCAGAACTCAAATTACTTAAGGAACGCATTATAGAGATGTGGTAACTTGGCAACGCTATACAAAGTAATTCAAGTTTAAAAACGTTGTTCCATATTCAAACAAGGGGAGTCAATGACATTTACCCCAATTTTAATAGAGTCTTAGTTGATGTCTTAGCGTCCTGTGACGAGGTAGAATTATTGAATTACAACGCTTTACGGAAGGAAGTAGATTCCGTTTATTATTGCATACTGCTGCATCTTGAAACGATGCAAGAAATGCGGGCACAAATTACGGAAAATGCTCCAAGCAGCACGGGATCAAAATTGTTACCGTTAAAGATCCCACATTTTAATAATGAGGTAACGGAATTCTCCATCCTTTATCGATTTATTTGACAGTCTGGTTTATAATAATGCGTCATTAACCAATATTGAAAAGCTAAATTACCTTATCAATTGCAATAGCGGGGAGTCTTTGAAAATTATTAAATCGGTACCCATTTCGGGGGATAATTTTATTATCTCATATAATGCCTTGCGTGAGCGATATAGCAATCCACGTTTATTAGCAACTTTGCATTGGAAAGCTATGAAAGACTTTCCACCTTTAAAATCAGAAGACCCTAAGAAACTTGGGCACTTATTGATTGTTTTTCAGAGAACCTTGCTGTTCTAACTAACTTAAAGTTTCCCACTGAGCATTGAAACTTTATTCTGGTCGATTTTCTTTTAGAAAAACTCGATCCGTTTACTAGAAAACGCTTTGAACTCCAATCGGATCCGAAGCAAATACCTAATTTCGAGGATTTGAGATATTTTTTAACTCAACAATGTGCAGCGTTGGAAACCTTTTCTTCAACCGCACCTGTTTCTTATTCGACGACTGTCCATACATCTCACACATCGGTGCCTAAGAAATCCTCAGCGTTTCAGTTTAAACCAAGAGTTTCTTCTAACGTAGTTTCACTCAAAGAATTCATTTTCGCACCATTGTCCTTCCTGCAAAGGCAATCACTTAATTTACAGATGTCAATCGTTTCTAAAGAAAACTCCGACAGAACGTTTCGACATTGTCAAACGCTTACGCCTCTGTTTAAATTGTTACGTATAGACCATGCGTCCATGCAATGCAAATCCTATAACTCTTGTCGAACTTGCGCCAAGCCGCATCATACCTTGCTACATTTTGAAGCGCAACCTGCTTCTAGCCGTTCAGCTGAACCGATCGCTACTCCTATGCATAAAAATGCCAATAGGACGCAGTCAGCCTCTCCTATTCCGGCAAATGTTTTGTCTTCACAGACGAATTCAAATCTTGGGGTTACTGTCTTACTATCCACTGCTGTTGTGGAAGTTCAAGATCGTTCTGGTAGATACAAACCGATCAGGGTACTCTTAGACCCTGGCTCCCAAGCTGGCTTTATTCGAGATGATTGCGTGAGCAAACTTTGGCTTCCACGCATACGTTCTCAAGTTCCGATTTACGGACTTGGGCAGACAACTTCAGCGGTCAATAGGGGTGCCGTCAGCTGCACCATTCGCTCTATTTTAGACTCTGAAAAATCTCTAGAAGTCACAACTTTTGTGCTTTCGTCAATATCTGGCAAATTACCTAGCGTTGAAGTTCCTAATAATTGGGAACACTTATGCGGCCTGCGACTTGCAGACCCAACCTGGAACTCTCCAGGAACTATTGACATGCTCCTTGGAGCAGATGTTTATCCGTTCATCATCAATGGCGGTGTTATACATGGCAAATTTCTTCAGCCTGCCGCCATAAATACAATTTTTGGTTGGACTATTATTGGTCCCACAAAAAGCTTGCAGTCTGATACTGTCCAAGCATTTTTTACTTCTGTAGAAGATCCTATCGACCAGACCCTAAGGCGGTTTTGGGAGATAGAAGAGTTGCCATCCAAGCCTTATACTTCTCCAGAAGAAGAAAAGGCAGATTTGATGTTTGAAAACACGTTTTCTCATGATCCTAGCGGTCGTTTTATTGTTGCGTTACCGTTCAACGATACTTTGCCCATTTTTGATAAGTCCTTTGACATGGCTAGAAAACGACTATTTTCGTTAGAGCGCAAATTGCACGCACAACCGGAGCTACGCGCACAGTACAACAATTTCATGCAGGACTATCTTGATGCGGATCATATGGCATTACTCGATTCTCCGCCCGTTGGGAACGATAATTATTTTTTACCCCATCACCCTGTGTTTTTTAGAGGAAGGTCATACTTCTAAAATTCGTGTGGTTTTTGACGCCTCTGCAAAGGCTAAAAACAACGTGTCACTTAATGACACTCAATTGGCTGGACCTAGTCTCCAAAATGACATTTCGTCAATCTTACTTAAATTTCGCTCTCATCGTTTCGTTTTTACTTGTGATGTTCGCCAAATGTATCGACAAATTTTGGTTACCGAAGAACATCAAAGGTTTCCATTAATTGTTTGGCGGTTCTTCGCAGAAGAACCCATTCAGACTTATCAGCTTAATACAGTGACCTATGGTATTAAGTCATCGCCTTATCTAGCATTAAAAACTCTTCAGCAATTAGCTATTGACGAAGGCAAAGGGTTTCCGTTAGCCGCTGAGGCTATACGGTCAAATCTATATATTGACGATTTCGTCGCTGGTGGAGATTCTATACAATCGGCCCGAGAAATCAAAGATCAACTTTTTCGACTTTTACATTTGGCTGGGTTTGAACTTCGAAAATGGAGTTCTAATTCAGCTTCTATTTTGGAAGGCATTCCGTCGGATTTTTGCCAATATACTTCTCTCGATTTCGATTCTGACGAATCAATAAAAATATTAGGTCCTCAATGGTCACCTACAGAAGATATTTTCTCATTTCGGGTTAAACCATTAAACCCAATATATACAAAGCGCAACATACTTTCGCAAGTTGCGAGAATATATGATCCATTAGGGTTTTTAGCCCCACTAACACTTTTTGCAAAACGCCTAATCCAGCATCTGTGGATGTTAGGTTTAAATTGGGATGACATCCCACCAGCAGACATTTCGTCTCAATGGCAGCAGTATCAAGAAGAATTGCCGTTATTATCGTCATTAAAGTTACCACGTTGTTTACCCCCTTCGGATCCTTTTACTTATCATTTGCATGGGTTTTGCGATGCTAGCGAGGTAGGGTATGCAGCGGTAGTGTATTTTCAGTTCATAAATCAAACTACTGGAGAAATAACTGTACAATTTGTAACCGCTAAAACAAAAGTAGCTCCAATTAAGCGCATTTCAATTCCACGTTTGGAATTATGTACCGCCGTTTTATTAACCGATTTACTTTCTTTTACCATTCGGTCTTATCAAGGCTTGATTGAAATCTCCGATGTTTCAGCGTGGAGTGATTCTACGGTCGCTCTCACTTGGATACGTTCTCCACCTTTTCGTTGAAAACTTTGTGGCAAACCGTGTTAGCCACATTCAAGAAATCATTGCACCTAGTCGATGGTTTTATATTAAATCTTCGCATAATCCGGCTGATCCTGCATCTCGGGGATTAATGCCAAGCGCGGTTATTTCATGTTCGCTATGGTGGGCGGGGCCTGAATGGCTTCACTACCCTAGTGACTCGTGGCCGCCTCAACCAACATGGTCAACCTCAATTGCTGAGGTAACTACGGAAAAGAAGATCCTAACATTTGTCGCTCAAACAGATCCAAACGTCATTGACATTTTACTAAGTCGCTTTTCATCGTTATATAAAATCAAAGGCATCGTGGCTTACATTTATAGATTTTCTAAACCCATGGCTCAACGTCATACGGGTCCCTTAACAGACATTGAATTACACAATGCTCTCATGATTATCGTTCGGCATGTACAAAATGTTACATTTTCAAAGGAAATAGCTTCGATCAAGGCAAACCGTAAATTACCTAAAAGCTTGCGAAAACTTTCTCCATTTGTTGATCCACAAAATATCTTAAGAGTAGGTGGGCGCTTGACACATTCTTCGCTTTCCTATTTCGAAAAGTTTCCTGCGTTATTGCTTCAGCGGCACCGATTAACCGAACTTATCATTCGGTCAACTCATGAAAGATATTGCCATCCCGGTGTTAATACCACAGCGTATCTTATCCAACAGAATTTCTGGATCCTTTCTATTAAAAATTCAATCAGAAATTATTTATCATCATGTCATAGATGTTTTCGTACCAAACCGGTCCTGGTAACTCCTCCTATGGGAGACCTACCGGCAGCACGTATTACCCAAATCAAACCGTTCAGTAATGTTGGTGTTGATTTTGCTGGCCCTCTTTTAATAAAGGCTAACCGCCTGCGAGGCTCTAAAACTCTTAAGGCCTATATTTGTATTTTTGTTTGTTTTGCCACTAAGGCAGCACATATTGAACTTGTTTCGGATTTGTCGGCAGACGCGTTTCTTGCCGCTTTGCGACGATTTATAGCACGTCGAGGACGCTGTTCTCAAGTATTTAGTGATTGCGGTACTAATTTTGTAGGTGCCTATCGTCAGCTTACGAGTTATCTGCATAGTGCAGTAACCTCAGAAAGGATAAAGTGGTCGTTTAATCCACCTAGCGCCCCTCACTTCGGTGGCTTGTGGGAAAGCGGTGTTAAGTCGGTAAAGACACACCTAGCTCGCGTAATCGGCGAACAAAAACTTACCTTTGAGGAACTTTACACAGTTCTTACTCAAATTGAATCTGTTCTAAATTCAAGACCACTCTGCGCTTTGAGTTCGGATCCAAATGACTTGCGTTGCCTAACACCAGGTCATTTTCTAACTATGGAGCCTCTTTCTGCACCGCCAGATGAGGACCATTCAACCAACCTTTTATCCTTAAAGAGCAGGTGGAACCTTCTGCAAAAACTCCATCAAGATTTTTGGGCTCGCTGGAGCCATGAGTACTTACATACTCTGAATCAGAAAGTGAAATGGCACTCTAAGGTAGGTGTCCGACAAGTTGAAAAGGACACTATTGTCCTCATCAAGGACGACCAGCTTTCTCCACTTCAATGGAAGTTTGGTCGTATTATTAATACCTTTCCCGGTGCGGACGGTATTATACGTGTCGCTGAGATCAAAACTGCACATGGCACATTAAAACGACCTTTGGTCAAACTAGCACCGCTACCGGTATTTTAATTTTATTTTATGTTTAGATGTATATACACATTTCTTACATGTATGGTAGTATATTATTTTTAAATATTTGTTTATTTTCATATATATATATATTTAAATTCAGGTTAATTTCGACTAGAAAACTTGATATTGTATAGTAAATATCGGGTCGTAGTCAATCTGGGCAATTAGATAATTCCTTTAATCAGTTCAAGCTTTCGAAAAATTTTATTTTCTTCTTCAGGAAGACTATAATTGGAGGATTACAAAAATGTTAATACGTTAATGCTACTTACGATTATATGAATCTATCTAGTAAATGGTTGGAGCATGATAATAGTTAGGATACGACGACAAACTTAGTGAGTACATTCAAAACACATAATACAGTAAACATAATAATTAATTAACTAAGGTGGTTCGTTTCTAAAAACATTAACGGACAATTTAAAATTATAAGTTACATAGGAACTAGTCAAGTTATAAAATACTACTAACATATAAACTTTGCAGTGGATAACTATAGATAAAAGTTTGTATTACACTAAAACAAGTATAGATTACGGTCAACAAGGACAACATAAAAGGAGGCTTACTGGTTAACAAGATGTACGATACGTAGTGTTTTTTATAATTGAGATCAGATAGGAGTATATATTATTTAAGTTTTGAGTGTCAGTTTTTTTGTTGATTGGGTTGTCTTGTAATGATATCGCGACCATTTCGAGGAAAATGCGTTTTTTGTAATGACTTTCCCTAAAGACAATTTTAGCGTTGTCGTATTCGATCGTGTGTTGGGTCTCAATAGCATGAGAAACTAATGCGCAGGTTTTGGTGTTCCTATTGGAGTCACTTTTGTGGGAAGTTATCCTAGCTGAGAGCCACCTGGATGTGTGGCCTACATACTGGCCCTGGCAATTTTTACACGATATACAGTAGACGACACCCGACTGTTGTAGTAGGGGGGTACGGTTTTTTAATTTACTAAAAAGCGCCATGTTTAGAGTTAAAACAGGTTTCTTTGTTAGGGTTATTCCTTGAATGTCCTTTAGAATATGGCACAATTTAGCTGTAAGATTTTCCACATATGGGAGAGAAATGAAGATCTTGGGATTTGTGTTAGCGGTGGAAATCGAGTTTCACTTCGTCCCATAATTTCCTCGATCAATGCTCCGAACTCCAAAATTTCTAGTTTAATTACCGACATACTTACCAAATCATATGACACCAACAATCCGTATTTCGTTCAGGACTCTTTCCATTTTGCAAATTTCGTCAATGATTTTCAAGTCCCTACAGATCATGTTATTATTAGTCTTGATGTGGTTTCTCTGTTCAGCAATATACCTGTGGAACTAGTTAAACAAAGCGTCGTTAACCGTTGGCAGAGTATACATCCACACTGCAACATAACCCAACAACAATTTTTGAACCTCATTGATTTTCTTTTTGACACTACCTATTTTTCATTCGACCACAAGTTCTACAAGCAAATACTGGGTACACCTATGGGAGCCAGCGTATCTCCGATTTTTTCTCAATATGTGATGGATGACCTTTTAGACTTCTGTATCCCTCAACTATCTTTTGACCCACCGTTTTTTAAAAAATACGTCGACGACCTAATTTGTTGTGTTCCGTCAGGGTGTATAGACCAAGTGCTTTCGATTTTTAATAACTACAATCCCAATGTTCAGTTTACCATTGAAAAAGAAGTGAACGGTACTATTCCTTTTTTAGACATGCTCGTCATCCGTAATAACGATAATCTGATTACCGATTGGTATAGGAAGCCTTGCTCTTCAGGTAGATACCTTAATTTTTACTCCTTCCATCCGATTACTATGAAAATCAACCTTGTTTTGGGCTTGAAGAGAAGAGTAGAACTCATCTCACATCGAACTCTGAAACACAAAAACTTTCTTATTCTAAGAGACCTACTTCTTCGTAATTCTTACCCTATCTCGTTATTGAACAAGTTACTTTTTAATACCCCTTCCCTCATCAATCAGCCCACCCCTAGACACAACTCGATTTCCACCGCTAACACAAATCCCAAGATCTTCATTCCTCTCCCATATGTGGAAAATCTTACAGCTAAATTGTGCCATATTCTAAAGAACATTCAAGGAATAACCCTAACAAAGAAACCTGTTTTAACTCTAAACATGGCGCTTTTTAGTAAATTAAAAAACCGTACCCCCCTACTACAACAGTCGGGTGTCGTCTACTGTATATCGTGTAAAAATTGCCAGGGCCCGTATGTAGGCCACACATCCAGGTGGCTCTCAGCTAGGATAACTTCCCACAAAAGTGACTCCAATAGGAACACCAAAACCTGCGCATTAGTTTCTCATGCTATTGAAACCCAACACACGATCGATTACGACAACGCTAAAATTGTCTTTAGGGAAAGTCATTACAAAAAACGCATTTTCCTCGAAATGGTCGCGATATCATTACAAGACAACCCAATCAACAAAAAAACTGACACTCAAAACTTAAATAATATATACTCCTATCTGATCTCAATTATAAAAAACACTACGTATCGTACATCTAGTTAACCAGTAAGCCTCCTTTTATGTTGTCCTTGTTGACCGTAATCTATACTTGTTTTAGTGTAATACAAACTTTTATCTATAGTTATCCACTGCAAAGTTTATATGTTAGTAGTATTTTATAACTTGACTAGTTCCTATGTAACTTATAATTTTTAAATTGTCCGTTAATGTTTTTTAGAAACGAACCACCTTAGTTAATTAATTATTATGTTTACTGTATTATGTGTTTTGAATGTACTCACTAAGTTTGTCGTCGTATCCTAACTATTATCATGCTCCAACCATTTACTAGATAGATTCATATAATCGTAAGTAGCATTAACGTATTAACATTTTGTAATCCTCCAATTATAGTCTTCCTGAAGAAGAAAATAAAATTTTCGAAAGCTTGAACTGATTAAAGGAATTATCTAATTGCCCAGATTGACTACGACCCGATATTTACTATACATATATATATATATATATATATATATATATATAATATATATATATATAAAGTGATAATAATTACGACCTAAATATTTGTAATTCAAAATTTATTTGTGGGTTTGAGGTCTCTGGATTAGTGAAAACCTTTTATGGCCTAAATTTCGAATTTATTTTAAATTCTTGATCACAGGCATATCTAAAAATTTTTTATACGCTAGATTATAAATGTGGTACATAGATTATAACTTACAAACTTGAGGTTAATTGAAAACTAGCATAACAAACATAATAAAATCTTGGAAAACTCGTAAAACTAACAAAATTAAAATTTCTTTAAAAATAAATTGTAAACATTAAACTTTTATATACATCAATTTGATGTCATAAATTTTGAAGTAAAATTTTGTTTCATAGGATATAAGATAACTAATTTGTTTGATGACAGAGTATCGAGTGCATAAATGTATGTGTGTGTTCATGTATATTATAGTGTGAGTGTGTGTGTGTGTGTGTGTGTGTGTGTATGTGTGTGTGTGTGTGAGCATGTGTGTGTGTGTGCATGTTTAGTTTAATTTTGTCATTAATTTTGTTCAAAATTTAATAAATATGTGTATATGGAACTTAAGTTACTAATATCTGTTTTCTTGTTTATTGTATTTTTAGTTTTATAAATATGATACATTTCCAAAAATTCTTTTGATTTGTTGCTCTCTATTTCTAAGATATCTGGATTTTCAAAATCCATACTGTGATTTTTGTCTATTACATGTGTGGTTAATGCACATGCTTTTGGTTTGATAGTTATGTCACTCTTATGTTGAGTTATCCTTAGCCGAATTAGAAGATATTATACAGAATACTAATAACGAAGAGAAAAGAAATTTATACAGAACTTATGTTACTAATATCATTACAAATTTTATTCACGAAAACTCAAAAAGAAACCAAAATGTTAATGAGATTTTTAAAATGCCAAAATTTTTGAAAGAAAACAATAATTTAATTATTTGTAAAGCCGATAAAGGCAATACAACAGTGTTAATGTCCAAAGAAGACTACACCAATAAATTAACAAACCTATTAAGTGATGAAATGACATATAAAGAATTAAAGAAGGATCCCACATCTTCAATTCAAAATAAATCTTTATGTATAATAAGAAATTTAAAAATTAAAATCTCGTAAGTGAAGCAGATGCCAAAAATCTTAATAATTACAGCAGCACTGCACCTCGACTATATGCACTTCCAAAAATTCATAAATTCGGATACCCATTAAGACCAATTGTATCATCCAACAATTCTCCAACAGAAAATTTATCTAAATCTTCACAAATTATAAAAATCAGTTTAGAAAATAAATACAATGTCAAAGATTCATTTGAATTCTCCGAATTTATAAACAACTTCCAATTACCGGAAAATTATGTATTAATTAGTTTAGACGTAGTTTCATTATTCACAAACATACCTAAAACCTTAGTAAAACAAAATTTATCACTTATTTGGAATAAAATAGAATTGAACTGCAAAATTAGCAAACAATTTTTAGATATAATAGATTTTATTTTTGAAAGTAGTTACTTTAGTTTTAATAATAAATTTTCAGCAAATATTTGGATGCCCTATGGGTTCAAACATCAGTCCAGTACTTGCTGATCTAGTTATGAATTTTCTGTTAGACAATGTTATAGCTAAATTACCATTTAAAATACCTTTTCTCAAAAAATATGTCGATGACACCATAACAGCAGTTCCTGAAGATAAAATAGACGAAAGTTTATACATATTTAATAATTATAATCCTCACATCCAATTTACGGTTGAAAAGAATGTAATAGAGCAGTTCCATTTCTTGATACATTACTAATAAGAAACAATGAGAACAAAATTATTTTGGAAATCCAAAAGCAATACATTCAGAGAGATATTTGAATTTTATTCCTATCATCCACTATCAACAAAAAAATATAATATTAGGTTTAAAACAAAGAATAAAAAATTTCTCATCCCTTTGTATCCAAAAACATAAAAATTCTTACTGATATATTAAGAACTAACAGTTTCCAATCCATTTAATAAAAAATTACTATCCGAACAATTTAATCCTAACACAAACAAATTAAATGACAGTAATCAAAACAGTACCAATCAATTATTCACTTACAAAACAATATCATATATTCAACATTTAACACCAAAATTAATAAAAGTTTTTAAAATGAAAAATAAAGTTTGCTAAACGTAACGTACTAACATTACAAAATATTTTACTAAAACTAAAGCAATATTCAAAGAACCAGAGGAATTTAATATATAAAATTAATTGTTTAAATTGTTCACTCGTATGTTGGGCAAACCTCTCAACTACTAAAACAAAGGATAACTCAACATAAGAGTGACATAACTATCAAACCAAAAGCATGTGCATTAACCACACATGTAATAGACAAAATCACAGTATGGATTTTGAAAATCCAGATATCTTAGAAATAGAGAGCAACAAATCAAAAGAATTTTTGAAGTATCATATTTATAAAACTAAATACAATAAACAAGAAAACAGATATTAGTAACTTAAGTTCCATATTACATATTTATTAAATTTTGAACAAAATTAATGACAAAATTAAACTAAACATCACACACACACCATTACACACACATCACATAACACAACACTAACATACACATTTCATACACTCCAACATATAATATACATGAACACACAAAACATTTATGCACTCGATACTCTGTCATCAAACAAATTAGTTATCTTATATCCTATGAAACCAAATTTTACTTCAAAATTTATGACATCAAATTGATGTTATATAAAGTTTAATGTTTACAATTTATTTTTAAAGAAATTTTAATTTTGTTAGTTTTACGAGTTTTTCCAAGATTTTATTATGTTTGTTATGCTAGTTTTCAATTAACCTCAAGTTTTAAAGTTATAATCTATGTACCACATTTATAATCTGCGTAAAAAATTTTGATATGCCTGTGATCAAGAATTTAAAATAAATTCGAAAATTTAGGCCATTAAAGAGTTTTCACCTTAATCCAGAGACCTAAGCCAATAAATTTTTGAACTATATATATATATATATATATTTTTATATTTTGCATAGTTGGTAATATCGCTCGCTGTAGTGTACTCCCTTAACCTTTTGTTAACTTTATTCCCCAGCGACACAGGCATTAAGGTATTTATACCCTTTATTAAGTAGTTCGTTGTGATTGTTTTAGTTATTACCATAACCGCTCAATTTGGTAGTGGCTGACAATAAACACCAGTAGTGCGGGTTACCCTACAGTTTTAGTGAAACATTTTATGCCGCCAGTGCGAGGGCGTGAAGTGACAGTCGTACTCGAACCGTTACAAAAGACAGTCGTATGAGAGCTTTTGGAAGCGACACCATCACCCAACGTGCGTGTTCTTGGTTGTCCGTTAACCTTTTGTGTGTGAACTTTTATTGCCCCGAGCGACACAGGCATTAAGGTATTTATACCCTTTATTAAGTAGTTCGTTGTAGTTGTTTTAGTTATTACATAACCGCTCCACTGCCATCGGTATTGCTACAAAAAAGCAATTGGTCCTTCCCTATAATTAACATATCTATATCTCATTCATCCCATACATTCAAATGTGGTGGTTTTCCGTTGCCTTCCACATTGTGGTAGTGTGTCTTAGACTGTCATACCGACCCCTATAGTCTCTGTCAATCTAAGTACCGAAAGAGCCGCTGCCCTCTTTCAGGGACCTGTCTTAGTCCGGTTCCTCACTAACGACCATACTCCTTTGGTTGGACCTGTAGTTTGGCTCTTTAGCTCATTAGAACACGCAAGCCATTTCACCTGTTCTAGTAATCTAAAACTTCGGCAAGATGCAGGTCCATTCGAAATGGCTGGAAACACTATAGAAATGTAAATGTAAACTATTTACTAAAAGCATTTTTGTTCGGAAGAATTACAAAAACGAACCAAGAGCTCTATCGTCATAATCGTCAAAAGACAAAAGACTTATAGCAAAAACGGTTCAGTTTTTTATAATAATATTCCGTAGAAAATGCAAAATAATACATACGACTGATAATCGGCAAAGGTTTGGGTTGAGACTTCATTTTACTTTAATGGGAAAGAAGTACGTAGAAATAAGAAAACTATTTTAAAAACAAAATGCTGGTGTGATTAATTTTTTGATGATATCCAACAACATAAAGAAGATCATCTAGAAATGTTCACAATTTACCGCTTTTGGCATAGTTTCATTTAATCAAAGACGCCCAAATATTAAAGCTTCGCGTTTCCAAAAAGACCGGTATTCAATCTCATCGTAAAACTACGACGTGTTTATTGATTCTCAGTTTCGATTGCGAGCAGTTTGCATATAAGGAAGCTACTAAAGTTTAGTGCTTTACAGCGAAAAGACTCAACCTAATTTAAATACAAAAATAATCAAAGTAGTCCAGTATCCACCAGCCAACATGCACGTTTTTAATTTTGTAAAAGGTTCGCCATTACTATAAAATTTAATCACTTCGGGGATTTTACTTAACAAATTGTTTTTAAAGGCTGTCTGAAATTCAAGTAAAAGTAATAATTTTCTCAAAAGCGTTAGTTAATGCAGCGCATGTTTTTTCAAAGGTATTAAAAGTAAGTTGTAGTTCATATTTCGCATTTATAGTACTAATGTTAAAGCAGTATTTACTAATGGAGTTCCGCATCTAGTTAAACAAAGCTGTTGTGTTTAGTATATTTGAAGTTGATATTTCAATGCTACATTGTCAAACTTATTAAAATAAGAAACAAAAGCAGCGGGGGTTGTGAAATCGTTTCCCTTATCTCGTCTGTTTATTTCGGTTTGTATTTACTTCAATAAAAATATAGAAAATTACGATAAAAATTAATTATTTTCAAAAATTAGAAATCTTTTGATAACACTAACATATTTTTCAGATAAATAACATGAATTAGAGAGTTAAATAATAAAACTGTAGAAAAATGATACTCCGATTAAATCTGATTATTTAGGGCACTTGTTACGTATACTTTTGACCTTCCGAATCTTTACCAAGTAATTCACAGAAAATTCGGTGAAGTACTGCGCTTAAAATTCTCCTTCGGTAAAATTGCTGTTATTTTCGCCCCACGGCTTGGGCGTACATAAAATGCTGTGATACTTCACCAGCCCCTACGATGGGCACCATAAAATGCTGGGTTATTTTATTATATTTAGCACCACGACTTGGGCATGTCATAAAATGCGGTGATAATTTATCTAGGGTCAACGAGCCCCTACGATGGTTTTATTTATTTTTAGCCCCACGGTTGGGCAGGCCATAAAATGCTGTTAATCCCTTTTTATTAATCAAGAACTTGTAAAGTGTTAAGTTATAAATAAAGCAATTCTACAATACACAATATAATGATTAAATATTTACAACCTTTTTAAAATCTTCCTCTTTTTCAGAATATTTACATCTGCCAGATTTAAGAAATTGAAGCCAGCAAAACGAGCCTTTTGTTATATTTAGAGATCTTTTGAAACGTTTCAAGATGCCTATTGCCTTTCATAAATTTATCAAAGAAACCCCGGTTTTGTTGTCTCTTACATTTTTGAAAGATTATTGAATTAAACAGTTTACAGAAATAAATCATATCAATATATCTAACCTGGAGTGGTTCAGGTGTTTCTCTGCATCCCCAAGAGTTTTCGTATCCAGTCTGAATGTTTAGAGTCAAATTTGGAAGTCGACATCAAAACCAAAATACTATCCAAATCGTTATTCAAAATCCCATAAGTTAGCCCAATATAAGGTTTTTCATCTCCGTAATTAACACAACAATAATAGAACATTTACTATGTCAGTGATTACCAAAATTAATTTAACAGGAGGTAATCTCCAGTGTCGTCTCCAGACTCGTCTATAATAGTCGTCTCCAGAGCCGTCTATAATAGATCGGCTTACTTACACAATTTTTACACTTTTATAAATTGCTTTTCACTTTACTTTTGTTTAACTGGTTACGTGAATAATTTAGCACTTTTGAGTATCGTGACAGCCCAGTTTAAAATGTATACTAACTCGTTCGTCAATTGTTATCGTATTTATAGGCCTTGCCCCTTTGTTTGCTATTCGTTGTTTTCACGTGTTGGGTGAAACCATTTGTCTTATCTCTTGTGTACTCCAGAAATTTTACCAATTGTGTAGTTCAAATAATTGGAAGAACGCTTAAATTGTCACGTATTTATTTATATAACATTACATTTAGTTTAGAAATCCTAGGAAGAGTTTGTTGCCGACTAACTCGGTGCAACGGGTGGTGTAAGTGCTTGCAGTGGCGGCTCGTACTTTAACAGAGTGGTGAGGCAAGTATAGCAAATTGCCCAAGTAATTCTTTAACACTTTTGCAATTGATCCCTAGATTTCTGGATAGGATAGTGAACAGTATTGTATTTCATCTTTGTCAGCTAATGTGGATGTGCGATGAGATCCTAGTCCACTATTAAAGACTTTGCGCCCACCTTATATTTATATATAATAGTAGTTCGCGTCCTATCTATATCTGAAATAACATCAAAAACTTGTGAGATATGATTGATGAAAATGCCAAATGTACCTAAAAATTATGTTGATGTATGGTTGCCTACGCTATTCAATTTTCTCCAGCTTTCTATTTGAATTATCTGTCTCAATGGCTCTCATAGTTAGCGCGTTAAGGTTGCAGGTTCTATTCGTCTGACACTTTGTATTATTCTTCTTCCAATTTCCAACTCCATTTGAAATAATCATTTAACCTCTGTATAAATGTCTGAATTATAATTTCATCATAACAACTAATATCGTAGTATTAAAAATTAACTTACCTTGTGCCATTGCGTTATATCTGTATTTAATAGTTTGCGTTAACCATGAGTTTGAGCAGAACTTCATATCTATATGCCACAGAATTTGACAGTGTCAGATATGAATGACAAAAATGCCAACTACAATTGACAGTTATGTTGGAACATGTTAGCGTACTCAATCTACATTTGTTCGTCTTTCTATTTGAATGACCAGTCTCGGTGGCTCAATTGGTTAGCGAATCCCGGTACAAATTGGAAGCTAAAGATTCGAATCCTGCCCTAGACTTTATATTTTCAATGTTTCAATTACTAGCTCGATTTTAAATAATCAATTGAGACTATATAAAAGCCTAAATTCTAGTTTTATTTCTTTATGTATGCAGATGCAAAGAAGGCTGCAGTTAAATAAATCATGCCACATTTTATCCCTTATGGTAGCATCCGCGGTAAAAACACAACACAATTATCGAGTCTGCATGAACTAGGTCAACTAAAATAGCAGACATTAATTACTGCAGTGGAAGCTGTGGATACTAATGATAATATGTTAGTTAATTAATTTGTGACTAGAACTTGGTTTCACAAAATTTATTAAGCAGAATAGTAGATCAGACGGTAATTTCATATGAGAAAATGGACCTTAGTACATTTGGTTTTTTAAACTAAATTACCAACTGTAACAAAAATTGCGGCCAATACCGGCAAATAGTGTGGTTAGTGTGGTTAGGGCTCAGATTGTGGTTATTATACTACATGCTTTTGTATTGCAAACCAACTTATTTGAACATTTTCTGTCGGAAAATAGGTCAAACGGTTTTGTTTATTGAATTCACAAAAAGATTCCTAAATGAGAATTCGGTTGTAAAATTTGTTTGTCCAGTACAAATATTAAGTGTAAGATTTGGTAGCTTTAACTAGGAAACCAGTTGACATGAAATATCACAGAAGAATATTTTGGCAATACAGAAGAATTGTACTTGACACGAGCAAACCTTCAAAACAATTATCATCACAGTTGAATTAGAATTTAAATCAAAAACTAATCAAATACATTCATTAAAATATTGTTAAATTAAGGTAATTCCGGAATGGAATCATGTGTAGTTATAAATGTAAACGAAATCAAACGGTTAAAAGTAAAATAAGCAGATCTCATTACGATTCTCTCTGGAAATATAGAAAATAATGCTGAAAAAGTAAAAGGAAAACATTATATGCGTAACTCGTTTCTCTCGTCAGATAATAAACAAAAGTTTATTACGGCCATATATTCCTGGTAAATAAGATAATTAATTGTACGGCATGCATTTATCTTTCGACGGCAAAAGTATTGGAGTTTATTACAAGAAAATATCAAGTAGGCAAAGCGACTTTTTATTATACATTATTGTAATACACTCATCAACGCTTCAATAATTATGAACGGCCAATAATATGCAATAGAAGATGCATGATCGCTTACGGAACACCGCAACGTCTTCAAAATCACTGCCTAATTTCTGTACAGAAAAGAAATAGATGTTTACCGTCGTATCAAGCATGTAGATAGAGCAGTTGTTTTCTTCGTAATGGTTCATTGTGCCTTCATGCATGGGTATTATGAATAGAATACACCGAGCGACGCTAGACCCACCAAGTGGGTGTTCTAATAAATATGGGGCAACAGCAGAGCCATCGCATGTCAATTCCATCCCCTAAGATGGTACTATTAGCACTATCGGACCAGCTACTTTATGACAAAATGAGCTATAATCGACTATCAATGCTTCAAGAGATTGATACTATAGATCAGGCGAAAAATTCGAGTATTCAGTTTTCTGTTATAAATCAAGGACATCTTTGTTCAATCTAGCTACCTTACACTCCCATGATAGAATTTCAGAACGCCAACTGCCCTTAGAGCTCTGTTGGAGACAATAAATAAGATCGATTCACTTCACTGCGTTTACTCGCTTGTCAATTTTTACTTTCCCGCAATAATTTAGTAAATTGAATTTTTTAATAAGTTTTCAGTTATAAAATGCGTATTTGTATATTTACACTTAGCTCATCTTCTACCTTGTTTTTATTACTATTTTGATTGGTAATAAAAAAGAGAGATATTATAGAATCGACCGATAAAACTGAATGTACGTTCAAAACCATTAAGCTTGTTAACATTAACTCCAAGTCTTGTATTGGCCCGACTATAATGAATCGTTTTAAGTACAGACTTATGCCCAACTTAGTTGTTTAAAAGTGATCTCGTCTGAAGAGAAATGCGCATTGAAGCAACACAGACATCAATAATGCAAGTGAAGCATTTACTTGCATAGATGGTTATCCTTTAAATATCTGAACAAAAATGCCTACGAAATGATGAATAATAACTCTGGAGTACATTTCAAATAAACAATAATTAAAACCTTCACCACAAAAAGTATTTAAAAAATAAACACTATTTTGATCACTATGCGTTCACCAACGGCAAAAAAATTCAATTAGTAAAAAAAAGTTGTTCCGGAACACTTCTGAGGGTACCCCCTTCGCCACGCAGGCTGCAGTAAACCATTCCAACACACAATTTACTGATGTTGCGTTTGAACACTTTTTAGGATATTCTCCTTACCACATGGGCTGGTGATCTCTGGTTGATGAGGAGAATATCCTCAGAAGTATTTTGGAACACCTTGCTTTGTTTATTTATTTATTAAATTTTTCTACCGATGATGACCACATAGTGTTCGAATTACGTACTTAGATTTTAAATATTTTTGTGGTGACGGATTTTAATTATTGTTAACAAGAATACCCACTTCGGTATAAACTTATAAAAACTTACAGAAAATAACTACTCTCGTTTCATACATAATCCATTCAACACACGAAAAATCGAAACACAAATCAAGACAAATAGTTTTCTTAAACTAAAGTAAGAAACAAATGATTTTATCGATCTAGGAAAGATATTTAGTATGAGTGGAAAGTTGAGAAAGAGTACTTAAAAAAGGATAAATGCTTTAAGTAAGTTGACGGAAGTATGCGGTTCTTTGTGAGAAATGAAGCGGTGTTTAAAGCAGCAAAAATGGAAGTGTATGAATGTGCCAGTAGTCAAATAAATACAGTTAGTATGAGATTCTTAAGAAATGTATGCAATAAGACCGAAAGGGGCACAGTTAGGCACAATTGGGTAAGGAATGTTACTAATTTAAGGTTTAAACAAATAAATCAGTATGACAAAAAAGTATTGCGATTGCTTATTCACGCAGAAAGAATGGGTGACAAACATTTACAAATCGTACAAAGGATGAGAGAATGGTTCAAGTAGAAAAGGTAGGCCATAAAGAATCTAACAAGACATTTTGGATGAAAGTGTGAAAATAAGGGAAGTGAAAAGTTTTACAAATAACTTATAGAAAGAGAATTAACGAGATGAGGGAGTGTGTCAGAACAGGAATGTAATAAAGGAGATTGTTTACACAGTCAGTATCAAGGCTCTGTAAGATACATTAAAATATTATATCAAAAAACAACATTGCAATATCTGCTATACCTTCTGTATGTAATATCTTTTAAGCATTGATATTTAATAACTGTACGCAATTCGGCTTTGTATTTTATACGCTAGAAATAAATTAGCAAGGACAGGAAAATTCCTAAAAATGTGAATGGACAAACTAAATTATGCAGGCCCCTGATATTTTACAAATAATTATTCTTAAATAATCTTTATATCTCAAATTGTGTTTCTATAAAGATAATTCAGATAATAAGGTATATCATTGTCTTTTTTAAATACATTGTATCGTAGTAATTCAGGATGATGACTTAATGTAAAACCGCAAATGTAAACATCTCAATATTGCAAGACGTCACGTATGCGCTCTTCGTAACAAGACAATTTATAATAAGCACATGTCTTCCGTCTTGACCACCAACTACAGGAAAACACCAAACTACAAGATAATGCACACTACTTACAAACTAGCGAGACAAAGGTCTTGTATGTGAGCATAGATTACAATATACTACATCGTGACAACAAAATTATATAGTTCGAAAAAATACCGTAGAGATCCGTTGGAAAAACAACTTTAATTATTCGTGAGCTGGTAATAAGAGAACATCAAAAATGTAGAAATACCGCTAAGTATTAAAAAACCAAACGTGACCGCGGAGTTGGCGGTTAGTATGCTAAATATAAAGTAATACAAAACGAAACACAATTTCAAGGAAAAAATAGAAATATTTCCGCAGGAAGGTAAACGCAACAAATTTTTTAATTTGCCTTTGCTCGGACACGTATTTCAATTTACATGGTAATGGAATTATCGTCGTTATAGACGGTTACAGAGGCTGGGATTTATAGAGCTCACCCCACCATAAATATGGAATGATGTGTGATTTTGGGCCAAGAGTGTTGTTTGGAGGGCGAAATATGAAAATTTTGAATAATTCTGGATATTTTTAGCCTTATAGTAGCTAAATTAAACCGTGGATAGTTATGGGCTTTTAAGTTTGTATATTTTCTGTATATATAAGTTTTGTACTTAAACGTGGCTGACATTTTATCAAATTGAAAATTAATCGAACATGAAAGTGATTTTCCTATTGACGAATGATTTACCAACGGAACAAGTGATAATTAAATTTAAGGATAATGTTATCATTTTAAAAGTTTAAAAAATATGTACGTACTTTCTGGTCTCTACTATGTCTAGTGCTAACCTATTTATTTCAATTTTTAAGTTCTATAGCTTACCTACTTACTTCATACTTCTGAAATTCCATGCTCCGACTCGCAGAATATTCCCGATTCCTTTTCTAAGCTCTTTGATTACATCCTCTGAAGTAGTCCCCTCCCGGAGATCCGAATGAAGGACTATTTTACCTCCGGAATTTTTTACTTCAGAGGATGCCATCATTTTAAATACAATTTAAGTATGCTTTGTACATGGGAGGTAATGTGGTGGTTTCCCGTAGCCTTCCACATCGCGGTAGAGAGTCTCAGAATGCCATACCGGACCCTATGGTCTCTGCAAATATAAGTACCGAAAGAGCTGCTGCCCACTTTCGCGAACTTGTCTTAGTCTGGTTTCTCACTAAAGTCCCTACTAATTTAGTTGAATCTGTAGTTTGGCCCTTTAGATCACTGGAACGCGGAAGCCATTCCACCTGTTATAGTAATCTAGAACTTCGTCAAGGTGCAGGCCCATTCAGAATGGGAAAGGTTAATATAAAGTGATAAAATTTTAAAAAACGGAACCAAAGAAGACCTATGCGGAAAACCCGTATCCCGTGTAGGGCTAATATCAAAAGGGACTGATTGCTATGACAGACGGTTTGACCCCCCTCATTAATGACAAGTAAAAAAACCTTTCGGGGTAGGTGATAGTGTAGCGTAGTTTTTATTATCGGTCATTTATTTATTATTTTTATTTCTATTTTTTTATTTTCTTTTACAATTTTTCCATAGAAATATTCTTGCGATACTGCAGTTAGCCGATGCACCCTTAGATTGTCACGAGATCCCCGCTCCTTCAAAGAAACTGGAAATTTATTATCTTAATGCTCATTCTAATCGTATCAACTTTGCAATAATGACTTACCTACCGTAATTTTAATGGCTTTCGAACAAGTACTGACTGACGTGTAACGCATAAATTGAGCCTGTATTGTTTCGAAGATTAGTATTTTAAAATCTTTCTTATAGCAATGCTATCTCATCGCTTTTGAACGTACTTTGAATTTCTCTTCGTACTGTATGCAGAAATCAGTAACATATTGAAATTGCGATTTAATTTGTAATCCATACAAAGTGCAAACATATGCAATGGATGCTAAAGAATCCTAGATAAAATCTATTGGATCGATAGGAAAATAACTCCGAATTATCAGCGGTAAAATTTATAAAACCTACTACAATTTCAGCATAGCTCTTTTACAAAAATTTCATTGAAAGTTACACCTCGACTCAATTAGTAAATGGTGTTACTTCTTTTAATGTATCGTAAGACATAACATGTGACAACGATTGATGTATAGCCTAAGGGATTGCAGTTCAGATAAGCAAAAAGGAACCTTCGATTGTCAATATAAAAAAGGAATTAGATTCGCACTGTCACCTACTTGGATCTTTTGAGACAGCTTCACGGTTCATTGCTGACGTCACACGTCAATGAAGCGATACTGATAACCTATATAAAGAGTATACTTTATGCTACAGCTACCATTTGTTTCACACGTAGCGCCTGTTTTTGTCAAAGAAATTATATAACTCAATCAACAGGCAACTGATTATATTGTCGTCTACCGCCGGTTTTTCATTTCATTAATGAACTCGTGCTGATGTAGGCGTCGTATAGAATTGACAGGTTAATTTCAAACTGACACATTGTTTAATTAGCTACAGTATAACTAATGTATATTGAAATTTGTTCTGGACGTGATTTTTTAAGGGATTAATTTCAATGCCTACAGCTAGTGACTAAATCCCCTTTAGGCATTTCATATACTCTTTATTGTAATATCCTACTTATAGATTACAAAAGTTCAGCAGATAAACTTAAAGCTCGAAAAAACTAATTATAACAAAGAGGGATAAACACACCTAAATTTATGAAGCTATAGGGAAACTGTAGGAAGTTGGCTTATCAGCTCGACACGAAAAGAAAGGTAGTTTATTTATTTTCAAAATTGGTTTCTACACAAATCCCTGTAATACGTATGGAACCTCATTATTAATATATTTACTACTTGGCTTTTTTGCACAAAAAGTGGTTATGCTATATTCTTCACAAAATATTCTCACGCATTTTTCGCCTTATACGATCAAGTTTCGACTTCTATTACACTCTTTAGTTCTACATCTAAAGATCAGGGTAAGGCGTTTGTCAATTTGTCTAAGAGCTTAGGGGCTGTGCATTAATTAATGAGAAAGCGAGCTGTCTAGGTGATACTGTCATTATAGCATGTCTACGATTTAAATTACTCCTGTGGCTATCAATAGATTGCCCTTGCAGTAATGGGAAATACATAAAGTCGTTCTAGAGGTACAATTTAATTTCGGAAATAGATTTTTCATATTATTTATCTCTAGGGTTAAGGGTTTATATTAGTGAAAAATTACGAAACTGGTAACTAAAGCTTTAAAAGTGGAAAAACGCAACAAAAAGTAAAAAAAGGTCATTTTTAAATCTTGTTAAATAGAAGTATGACTTAAGCCTGTACTTCATTTCTTGCATCTATGTGAAAATGACGTTATGCTATAATTATAATTTTGAGATTACTTTACTCGGAGGGGTCGAGGACGCCATAACAGTGAATACGAAGTGTGCTGATTACCTGCAATGGCGTGAAAGGGATTCATTGGAAGAAAGAACGATGTGGGGATTTACAATTAGCCAAAACCACCGAACTGAATTCAACCCTTGAAGTGGAATGAGGCAGAATGGACTGTCCCTCTTTCAGTGACTGAACGTCAAGAAAATATGGTATCTTCTGGACTAACGCGGGGTCTATTCCTGCGGGACGTAGAGATTACAGGGGCGGGTCTACAATAAAAAGTATACTTTTTTAAAAATACATTAAAAATAATCAGGGCGCCACGATGTCTACTTTAATCCAACTTCTAACGGGAAACGCCGAAAACACTTTAAGAGCTGCTTGTGTTACAAAACCCAAAAACTTATAAACGTTATCTGAAATAAAATATAGCTAGGGTTATTTAAAGGGGATCACTGTTCGTGTCCCAAAAATTCACCAACTAAATATTTTAGAAAATAATAACTCAATTTTCAAAATCAAAGATTTCAGCATTTATACTCACTTATTATGTACTCTTCTGTAAGTTAACCTCAAATCAAACCTTCATCATAAAAGAATAGTTTATGTTAAGTTTACCATATTTGAAAATAATTAGCTCTCTCCTATTTATTTTTTTAGATATAATTATAAGCTACAATTTGCAATTCTATAACTTCTATAACTATATATATTCTATAACTTTTATTGACTTAGAATAATTACTTTGTTTTGTTCTTAAGGAACCTCAATTTATATATATATATATATGAATTATTAATAACGACCTCCTTTATTCTAATTTTCCAAAAATATTGTGGGTTTTAGGTCGGCTGGATTATTTAAGAAAACTCTTTTTTATAAACCTGAGCTTTCGGATTTATTTTAATCCTTTTTCAAAGGTACTACAATTACGAAATTGATGAATAAACAGTAAATCATATTTTATACTTACTAAGGTGAGGTTATATAATAAAATTGGCAATTAACATAAAAAGTTATTTTCGTTATAAATTTTTTATTTTTTAAATGTATATAACAACGCTAAATTACAACAAGAGGTAAAAATATTATATATATATATATATATATATATATATATATATATATATGTATAAAATATTCATAATAAATAAAAGTCAAAAGTTTGATAGAAATTGTTATTAAAAGGCAACCTTAAAAAATGTTTATTGTAACTATGTATGTACCTGCGTGTAACACTGTGAGTGTATGTATGAATCTGTATGTGTGTATGTGTGTGTAGTGTGTGTTTCTGTGTATTTTTTTTGTATGTAATATATTTAAGAGAAATTTATCTTATAGATCCATTGATAAATAATAATAATAAACAAATAGACACTACAGTTAAATTCAAATCTCTTCCATACATTGAACACCTTACACCAAAACTAACTAACGTATTTAATAAATTTAACATAAAAATAACTTCTAAAAATACTTTAACCTTAAATTACCTTTTCTCTAAAATTAAAGACAAAACTTCGATTTTAAATAAAAGAAATATCATATATAAGATCAATTGTATGGATTGCAATGAATGTTACGTAAGGCAAAGCAAACAAACACTTAAACAACGAATAACCTAACATAAGAGCGATATACGTATAAAACCCAACGCTTGTGCCCTATGTGTACACGTAAATACTAAAAAACATAAAATAGATTTTAACAATCCAATTATATTACAGATGGAAGACAAAAAATCAAAAATACATTTGATTATTTTGAGTTCATATTTTCCAAAAATTATAAGTTGGCTATGACTTACGAATTCTTTAATAAAAGTGCTGTTCTTGGGATTGTACCTACAAATTACCTAAAAATTTTCTATGCATTTAATCTTAGACCTACAAGTTATACCTTTAAACAAAGTGCATAGAATAGTGAAGTTTTTTAGATAGGTGTGCACTTTTTGATGATAATATTTTTTTGGAGTAATTTCAGTTTGAAAAGAACGCCCAATTTTTCATAGAACCAAAATTATGGAAAAATTATGATTTTCTCTTGCGATAATAAGTAAATGTTTGAGGGAGTCCTCATTTATTAAACACGCAACATTCACGCATACAACAGAAAACGAACTACCCTCAAAAGGTCTGTATTTCTTTTATTGCAAATTAATATTCGAAGTTCTGCACTATTTTGACACAAAACGCAAAAGTTGTTATAACTTTGAAACCATTAACAATTGGATAACAACCTATATAGTTATTTGAATAGGTACTAATCTCAGCTATCAAACCTATCAATTTGGACCATTACTTTTGGGACACCCTGTATATATATACATATAAATATATATATATATATATATATATATATATATATCATACATCTCTCTTATATATATATATATATATATATATATATATATATCTCTTTATATATATATCTTGTTTATTTGTGTCGTCAGCTAGTCTTTGGGATCATGTAGTTAAGATTTTCACGACAGGGTAGAGTTGTGTCGGGTGATGATGTTGTGAAAACTTTAGTTACACGGTCCCAGAGACTAGCTGACGACACAAATAAACAACAGGAAATACCAAAGTTACGAGAAGCACTCCAGAAGAATGGATATTCACACCAAACTATTCAGAAATCACTACCAGCCAGGAAACCCAAACCAGAGCTGGAATCACCACTAACTACAGCATACTTACCACTCATTAAAGGGACAATAGACAGATTTAACAGAGTTCTACAATACAAAATAGCTACCACGTTCGACATTAATAAAAAATCAGTGCAATGCTAAGGAATCCCAAAGATCAAATCCCATTAGAAGACCAAGAAGTCTACGAAATACCATGCTCAGACTGCACCAAATCCTACATTGGGCAGACAAACAAGAATTAGTGTTAGCCAGGCAGAACATAAAAACGCAATAAAGAAGAACGAAAAGACTTCATCGTTAGCTCAGTACTACAGGTCACAACATCGACTTCAAGAATACAAGAACTCTAGCTAAGATTAAACACTACACCTCGAGAATAATCCGAAAAGCCATTGAATTGAGAAACGCTCACATAGTATCAACACAACGGACGATCCACAGACTGCCGCAAGCATGCACTCGAGCATCGTTAAACATTTAGAAATCAGCATTCTGTTAAAACAGCCGTGAAGAACGGATAAACAACACGCATTAGGACCAGTGACATGGAGCCGCATCAGAAATCTAGCAAGTGCAACCGAGCATGTATTCTACCTAGTATACATAGCAACACAAAGGAGCACTTCTTCATTCACTACTCAATCTATAGAGTCTGAAGATGGCAGATGTGATTTTGCCAAAATGTCACCAAATTGGCAGCGGTTCACTTCAGAACCAGCCAGCTATGGGAATTAATATCTGGAAAATTGACGAAGCAGGCAACGATATTATTTACTTTTGCCATAGTACAAAGATTCATCCGAAATTATATCAATATAATGGCTTCGATTACTTTATAGGGTTGTTGGAAACTAATCCGCTCTGGCAAAGCTTAAGGAAGCTGAAACCGGTAAGTGACGTTTCCTCCCCTTGTGAAGTAATAAAGCTATTGTTTTGGTAACGGCTATACAAGTTTATTTACAGATTATACAGCTTTTTTTTATATATATATATATATATATATATATATATATATATATATATATTGATATGATAACGCCGTACTCGGTGTAATGACGTTTTTACTTAACTCCACCGCTCTGTGTTCTCAAATCAAATTTAATCTTACTAATTTTCTTATTATGCCACGGCTAGCCCTTTTTAATCTACATAGAGTGCACAACGTTACGATGATAAATTTTTCTCTTCTCCTCCCCTTTATGATTACTTATTTGTTTGAATTGATAAAGCGAAGTCAATTAATTCCATATAATGAAAAGAAATATTATTTACAATTTTTGAAAATATTAAAATACACCCTTCAATCAATCAATATCATATGTATCATTTACCCCAAAATTTATATGCTTTGAATTCAATCTAAAGTCACCAAAAACTACCCTTTTTACCAAAGAAACCTGGAACGTTCCAGACCCTTTTATAATATGTTACGTAAATTTAACGTATGCAATGTTTGTTGTTGACTTTATCACAAGTTTATATAAAATGAATACATTCAGAATTGAAATTTAAATAGAAAAATATCTTAAAAATAAAATAGATCTGACCTGCTACAGGTTGTTCGGGTTATGGATCAATACTCTTTTGTTGTCTTCCTTCGTTTATCACTGCTCTGCTTAGTTGAGCCCCTCGTTTACCATAAATTACTTCGTGCTCCTTTATTTTAATTGCATTGAATCTCGCAACTCCAGATTGTACCAGAATTGTACCAAAATATAATTGTCGACTCTGATTTGAAATATTATATTGACCCAGATTTGAATTGTTCTAATCGACGCATACTTCAACTATTCAGAAATACACCACCAATTTGAATTATTAGCATTAACACATTCGAAATATTATATCAATCAATCAATATTATAAAAAATTCTACATGATCCGAGTAGATGGGTCCCACATACAATCCTAGTTTGACTTCATACTGGTCTATTGTGAGCTCATTATAACCCAGTTTTTGTAAATGCTTTTTAACCTTGCATTTTATTGAAAAACAAATTTCAAGACCCGTTTACTCCTTACAACAACAATTTATAGCATGCATAATTTACATATTATTAATAAATCTTTTTTAAGAATCAAAATAAATTGTCCAGCACATGTACCTTTTTTAAACAAGTTTTAAAGGTAATAAATACGCCACCAATAAGTCAAACACATAAACACCAAAATATTAACACAAATGTTCATACAAAAACAGAAATTTAAAGTTCGTTACCTGGAGTCACCTTCGTTCCTCGTCACCGCTGAAGATGGTTACCAGAAACCCTCGTCGTTGAGTCCATCTACTACGATAATGCCTGGATCCACAGATCCCCCACCATGCAAATCTCCGCTACCCATACTGTTCTTCTCTCCATATATAAGCTTCGTCTCAAAAGTAACATTCCATACCAAATATTTCATGCATACAAATTATGTTTTTAGCTTCGCTTACCTCAAATGTCATCCGTTTATTTAATAGCTTTGTTGTAGTAACGGCACCTTTTATCTAAACAAGCACCAACTCGTGCAATATCACTTTTATAACATGCGGTACGCTACTACAGCTTTCATCATTTTTAAACAGGATGTTAATGCAACTTTACTGAACACACAATAATTGATGACGGTAAGAGCATTTGCTACTATTATGTTGTAGATCTAAACCTGTATTCAGATCTAAATGGAAAGAAAGAAAGAAGAGCTTTAATATCTTTGTTCGTTTATTTATATCATTTCCAACACCCACCCCCCTCAGTGGAACCTGTTTCACGTGAAAAGCTTATTTTCGAAGCTGCTTCCTAAAATTTTTAACCTAACGAACACTGACTTCTCCAAATATCCCACTTTCGTCGTGCTGATACATAGAATTTTGTTTATCACCGTAACGTACGCGCTCTTCTCGAAAACTGCTGGCCATCGACCAATGATAACATTTTTCTCCGTCACAGCGCTCCACCTATTAACTTTCCATCTGCGTTCTGCGCATATATGTTGTCTCCTTTAGAACCCCTCTTAAGTTACAGAAAATCGATATCGTAGTCGTCCTTCACTTTTACCCGTGTATATCTTACGTGACTTCTACCCAACGCTTTATTTATACGTTTCTCTGTCTGTTTTATACTATCGATCGTTTATTCCACTCACTCCTTAAGGTATTTGATATTTAACAGATTATACGAATCGACCGTTACTAACAATTTCTATGGAATTTTGTCTTAACGTTTATTTAAGTTCCCTGAACGCGACATTTAACAACAGGTGTTTCTTGAAACAACCAACCGTTTAGAAATAACAATTCTCGGTTTCTTCCCTTCTAAGTATTGTATAAACAAACGTTTGGCTTTTTAAAATGGAACATTTGCGTTTAAAATTATTGATTTTCTTATGCATGCTTTTTGCTTCCATGCGTTTGATTAACATTTTTTATAATTACTTATGCGTATCCTTGAGTTGTTTATGTACTCTAAAACTTTTCTTCCCTTATGTAATTTTAACATTTCAATTTAAATGTAGAAAAATACCTTAATAATCGTCCGTTTTCACTATATAAATTAATTTATATGTATATATATACAGGGTGCCCTATTTCTTACACGTTGTATGGGTAACTCTGTTATTTGTGACATTAGAGAAAAGGTTAAATGGGAAAACTAGTGCAGTTTTTAATGCCGAGTTCAGCCATGAAGAGATAATTAACATACAGGGTGTAGCAAAAGCGTTATACCAAAATAACGAAATTTTGATTTTTTTTGTTTTGCTTTGTGGCTCTTTTATTGTGATAGATACAGTAAAACGTTGTAAATCTTTTTTACATTATTTTAAAAGGAAAATAAGATAAACTTATTTGTTTTTACATGGCCTTGGTCATGTTCGAGTAAATAAGTGAGGTTATGTTTTTTTAAATGGAAACCATCATTGGCGGTAGCTCTGATAGAAAGGCATTTTTTTTCTCTTTTCAGTGATGTACTACAGTGTACATGTTCAACATAAAAATTTTTGAAAAATTTTGTTTTATGAAATACGAAACTTTGTATTAAATAATATGTGAATATTTGAACTGATTTTAAGAATCAAGTAGCCATATGACACATAACAATAGATTTCACTTGTTTAAATAACAGAAATTAGATAGTACTGTTATTTTGTGTTTATACGTACATTATTTTCTTCTAAGAGATAGAATGTCCTATACAAATTAAGAAAATAATGACATGCTCTTTTGCTACTATTCTTCGAATCGTAACACACGTGCAGCAGCGGATTTGTACTTTGAAAGATACTTGGAAAGTAAGCAACCACACTTTCGGATATTTAGCAAACTTGAAAATAATCTTAAGGCATATGGTGCATTTACCAAACCTAAATTCTTACGAAAATGTTGAAACGAATGTGTTGGCGTTTGTTAACTATAAACCAGAATCTTCTACTGCCGAAATTGCAAACCACTGTGCAACTTCTAAGGAAACTGTGAGTGTACTCTGAAAAGTCGGAAATATCATCCCTATCACTATTCTATTTCGAATACATTGTATCCAGTGGATAATCAAAGACGGATAGCATTTTGTCGTTGGTACCTTAATAAATGTGAAGAGGATTCATATTTTGGAGAACCATTATGTTTACTCACGAGACTAAATTTACAAATAACGGAATATTTAATCGGTATAACAAAGTATTTTATTCTCAAGAAAATCCTAAACTTGTGCGTGAATCCAGAGATCAACATCAATTTGGTATTAATTGTTGGTGTGGAATATTTTGTGGAAAAATTATTGGACTTTTTTTATAACGACAATTTCACCGCTGCAAATTACTTAAATTTCTTAAAACACCAACTGGAAGAATATTTGGATGAATTACCTATTAACATCCATTACAGACCAAAGTATTTCCAACACGATGGTGCCCCTGCACACAGTGGTACATCAGTGAAGCAATATTTAACTGATTGTTTTGAGCACGTGATTGGTAACAAAATGGAAATTGATTAGTCTGCTCATTCACCACAACTTACGCCATTAGATTTTTATTTGTAGAGTGATTTAAAAAATAAAGTGTATTCTACTACTCCTCAAACGCCTGAGGATTTAATAGCTAGAATCCAAACAACAATTGCAAGCATTGATGCACGTACAATAGAAAAAGCACTTCTTAATGTTAAAAAACTATGTGAGCTTGTGCCTTCAATATAATGGTGGGCACTTTGAACACACTTTGAAGTGATATTATATTTAATATTTTTAACATAATTTGTTTTTGATATTTTTGTTACGTCATGCATAAGTATTTTATTATTTAATACCAAGTTTCGTATTTCATAAAAACAAAATTTTTTCAAAAATTTTTATGTTGAACATGTACACTGTAGTACATCACTGAAAAGAGAAAAAAAATGTCTGTCTATCAGAACTACCGCCAATTATGGTTTCCATTTAAAAAAACATAACCTCACTTATTTACTCGAACATGACCAAAGCCATGTAAAAACAAATAAGTTTATCTTATTCTCCTTTTAAAATAATGTAAAAAAGATCTACAACGTTTTACTGTATCTATCACAATAAATAAACCACGAAGCAAAACAAAAAAGATCAAAATTTTGTTATTTTAGTATAACGCTTTTGCCACACCCTGTATGTTAATTATCTCTTCATGGTTGAACTCAGCATTAAAAACTGCACTAGTTTCCCCATTTGACCTTTTCTCTAATATCACAAATAACAGAGTTACCCATACAACGTGTAAGAAATAGGGCACCCTGTATATATATATATATATATATATATATATATATATATATATATTACTCATATTTAGACCAGGGTAGAAAATTAAATAATCACATCAAATAATTTTAATCACCGTGTATAATGAATATTATTAGATAATACGCGTTATTAAAACCGTGAAGCATAAAAATTTATTAGTTTCAGTAAAAATAAGAGATTTAAACCATGTACAAGACGCTTTATATCAAAAGAAACAGTATTAAAAGCTCTGCGTGTAATGTAATTATTCCTAAACAAATGGAAATTACGTGCAAAATTTATCTTAATTAACTCTATTTCAAGTAACCGGTATTGAACAAAACGTACAGATAATATCTACAGAAACTTGTAAAAACCCAATAAAATGCAAATCCTAGAAGTGTTAGTTAGAAGTAGGATGTTTGAACACACCTGCGTATTTTAAAAGGCAATTTCAGTTTAATTTGTTTAGATAAACATGTCGATTCTAAGGATATTGGAAACGGTCAGATGCTTTAGCACGAAATACAAAACAGGGTTTATTTAAAAAGCTCATTCGGCGAAAATTTTGCAGATAATTAATGTTTACAAAGAATCTTGGAGAAACCGGGGCTTAATATTCACGAGAAGGTGCGATACGGGGTTATTAAACCCAGATAGTCCACATGGACTAAAATATAATCGATAATAAAGAATATCAATTTGCACCAATACGAACAGGTTAGAAAAGGAAAGAGAAAATGCGTCAAGCAAAGACACATATAGTAAAAGGCGTGATTTAAGCAACGTCACGAGGGTCACAATTGGTTGAAAATAGGATGCAAATATCAGGGTAGAAACAACAATTTCTGTACAAAATTAATTAGTTTTTCTCGGACATGTTTTCGTGCCGTGTGAGAATTTCTGAGATTTAAATGGGGCGAGTGAAAATTCGTAAAACCGACGCGCGAGCGACGGACTGGGAACATAGAATGAGAAATTCTTAAGAATTGTCTGTTTTGAGGACAAAAGCGACGTGCCGGCTATTCGCTATATATACCGGTGGTAATATGAATTTCGGCCTCTTAGACTTTTGACTATTCGATGCGTTAAAAGCTCTTACATCCGCGACTTGATTCAAGATGTTAAACAGTGCATTTTAGTTTGATAAAATAATTTAAAATTTTGCTCGTATATTTTAGTGATTCAAAATAGTTTGTTATTTACGTGCTAACATGAATGTACTTCAGTGCACTTAGATACAAGGTAATAAAATTTAGTATCACTGTACCAATTAGCAAAATTTACGACGACAAATGTATACACAAAAGTAGGCAGTTTTGGCGTATATTGGTGAAAGACGCATGAATTTCTCTGCTATTTTTCGGGGTGTTAATAATTAAATGGTTCAAATACGTGTCTGGATCCACGAAACAAGGGTCAGATATACACAGATGAGTTCCGGAAAAGCCCAGAAACAACTTTAAATAAATGGTGATGGAGAAAATTTTAAAAGCGTTGAGAATTAGAAGCCGTAAATATAATCCTGTTGGAATGGTGTGATTAACTAAAGGGACGATGTACTTTGAAGCTACGAGGACAGTAACCTTCAGGTAAATTATACTATTTTGTTTGACATTTTGTGTGTGTTGAATAACTTTATAATTGATTTACTGTAAATGGACATTAGTGAAATTGTACTAACCATAAAATTTTAATTTTAAGATGAAATTTGCTTGTTTAAGTAGAAAGGGTATTTAGTATTGATGTTCTGAATTATGATGAAACTTTGGGTATGTCTTTGAGCTCAATTAGACGAACCTGGTTAATTAACGTAAAGGGTGGTAGATGCTCCTTTATACTCAGACTCCGGTCTGCTTATATTGTTATATTAATTAGTAGGCATCCAACAAGGACTTTAATTCTGGATGCACGTTAAAGTGATAATAAAATTAATCTTGAAATTCTTTTAAAACTGAATTTTATGCTGAAATTTAATTTGAAAATTTAATGTATTCTGAATATTGATGTAAATAGAGTTAACGTTGATGTTTGTGGTAGGAATGTGTTGTTTAATTTTATGAATGAGGAGGTTTATAAAATTAGGTGAGCAGCTGAAGCGAAACCAGGATCACAGCAGTTTATGACGCCCAATCGGTGGGACTAGAATTTTTTGTTGAAAGGACCCAGTTCCCGCATTCAAAGGAGTATATCACAGCAGTTTATGGCGACCACAATGTGAGGGCTCGAGTTCCAAATAAAATTTTGTGATTTTATTCCAGGAAACTGGCGATCTGAGAGAGAGTTTTGTGTGTGTAAATTTAAGAGTATTTTTAGAGTGTGTGTGAGTGATTAGAACGTATGCAGAGAAAAGAGTGGTTAAGGAGTCAAGGAGTGGAAATTGTAAGTGACGATAGTGCATTGTGCGAAAAAATTCTAAAATGGAAGAAGCTGGAGGCAGTAGAGATCAGTCGAGGACGGAATCAGGGATCAAGGAAACGAGATGATATTGAGAATGTTAGAGAGGATGAGTGAGGAGTCTAACAGAAAATTAGAACTGCTAAGCGATGAATCGAATAGAGCGAGAGAGGACTCAAATCGAAAATTTGACCGAATGAATGAGACATTAACAGGAGTTAGGGAAACCCTAAGTGAGAAAATAGATAAGACGAATGAAGAAGTTTCAGAATTTAAAATAGTCTTACCGTAAAGATGGGGAAGTTGAAAATAGGGTTGAAAAAATGAGCGTGATATTACAGGTCTTCGACAGGAAATGGGACATTTAAGGTCCGAAGTACGCATTTTTTGTGAAGAAGAGATTAATGTAAAAATGACTGAAGTGACGGACTCATGTAGGGATCAGTTAGGCAGGGTAGAACGCGAAGTTAGTAGTATCAAATATAACATGTCAAATTTAACGGGGATGGTCCCAGATTTTCTACAGGTGGAGTATCATTGGACCAACACATGAAGTTTTATGGCGATAACAGGGTAAATCCACAAATTTTTATTAATAGTGTAAGAAATCTAGTGGGAAATTTATTTGACGAACAGACTAAACTAAATACGATAAAGGCTTTATTAAAGGACAATGCGGAAGCGTGGTACAATTTAGTAGGACAGGACATAGACACGTATCAGGACTTTGAAAACAAATTTTAAAGCACTACTGGAGTGACCACAGACAAGACCAGGTACGAGACGACTTAATCACAGGAAATTTAAGGAGAATTTTCAGGAAGTAGGAGCAATATGCTATACGCAAGTATAGCATAGCAAAGCAACTGAACCCACCACTGACGGACCGATAAATTATTAAGTATTTATCACGACACTTCGAGGTAGACATAAGACAGCACGTAGCACTACAGGACATAGTGGACAGAGAAATGTTTCTAGAATACTTGCAGAGGTACGACGACGTAAGTAGTGGACGACCTCGGGAAAACAGGGAAAGACAGATCAACACAGTTAGGTTTGACAATAGACGGGACAACTATGCTAGAAGGGGGAATAATTACGGATACCAGCGACAGAATTGGGAACAGAGACGACCATACGTTAGGAGTAATAGTTTAGGAAGGGGACCTGCACAGAGACCGGGACCTGCCAGAATGAATAGTTCACCAGACATGAGCGGGATTGCTAATACAGACACGGAACGAGTGGAAACGCCTAGGACGTACGCTGAGGTGACGGCTAGACCAGGACCGAGTAGGGAAAACAGACCTGGACAGGATTTTTAGAACGCGACAGACCACTAGATTTCAGTGTAAATGTATATGAACATCCACGTGAATTTTTCAAAATTGAGGAGGAAGTAGAGCCAGAAACTAAGGAAAATTTATGTTTGCCAATTATTAATATAGAAATTTTTGAGAATAATGTAGAAGTATTACTTGATACAGGGGCAGAGGCGAGTTTAATATCGGAGGAATTCGTCAGCAAAATTAGGGATAAGGTTTGTGATAGAATTATGCCTATAAAGCGTAGTCATTTAGTAGCTCCAAATAAAAAGAAGTTTGCTGTAGTAAATAGTGTTGTGGTGCTTAGGATAGATATAGGAGGTTTAAGCTGTGAACAGGAGTTTGTAATTGTGCCTGGACTGAAGTTTCAGAGCATTTTAGGTGTTGACTGTATGATGAAGTTAGGGGTTTTGATAGATACGGAAAGGAAGGTAGTAATGATTAAGGATAGGGTAGTGCCATGGAAGGGCAGTTATGAAGTCACAGAGGATGACACAGGGTTTAGTATTAATGTAGTAGAGGTAGAGGATGATGAAGGTAAACAGATCAACACAATAAGATGTCCAGAGGATAGGATAGTAGAGGTTCAAGCTTTAGTACAAAAACATGCAGAAGTAGTGGGGGTAGAAGCAGCATATCAGGAGCAGGTAAAGGCGAAATTAAGTAAAGATGGCAAGTTTGTTTTTAATAAAGTAGATTTAAGGAATTCATTCTGGCGGATTCCATTACACAAGCAGTCTAGAAGGTACATAGGATTTTCCATAGAGGGAAAAATCGATAATTGTAAAGTAGTATCGTTTGGTTTGTCGGCAGAAAGGGAAACAATAATAAATGAGAAACAGACAAGTGTAGGGACTAAAGACGAAGCAGTATTTAAGAGTCAGAATAATAGGGATGATAAGTTTATTGTATGTGAGATAACAGGGATGTTAAGTATTGATATAAAAGGAGGAAAATTAGGGATGAAGAGTATTAGGATGGTGAGAAGAAAGACTTGGAGGGTCAAGAAGAGAGTTAGATTTAAATAGGATAGGGATAGAATAGGTGTATATAGAAGAGTAGAAGTAAGTGTTGATAGAAAATAAAGCTAGGTATAGGATAAATATGGGAGATAGGTAGAAATAGGTTTAGGATGAGAATAAAGAGTAAATGTAGGAAGAAAATAAGATAGGTTAAGTATAGATATTTCATATAAGATTAGTTAAAAGTTAGGAATAGGATAGGTATATAGGATGTATATAGGATTAGATGGATAAGTAGGATGAAGTTAGGGATAATTTCAGTTTATAGAATTAGGTGAGAGTTAGGAATAGGATAGGGATATAGGATAGGTGTAAATATTTTTTTGGATTGGAGACAAAGTAGGTAAGTTAGATAGATAAGGGTAGAGAGAGATAGGCAATTTTTTTGTAATTTTTGTCTAAATGCTTTATATTTGCATTCAAATAAGTGGGATTATTTGTATTCAAATAGGGGGAAAATACTCATATTTAGACCAGGGTAGAAAATTAAATAATCACATCAAATAATTTTAATCACCGTGTATAATGAATATTATTAGATAATACGCGTTATTAAAACCGTGAAGCATAAAAATTTATTAGTTTCAGTAAAAATAAGAGATTTAAACCATGTACAAGACGCTTTATATCAAAAGAAACAGTATTAAAAAGCTCTGCGTGTAATGTAATTATTCCTAAACAAATGGAAATTACGTGCAAAATTTATCTTAATTAACTCTATTTCAAGTAACCGGTATTGAACAAAACGTACAGATAATATCTACAGAAACTTGTAAAAACCCAATAAAATGCAAATCCTAGAAGTGTTAGTTAGAAGTAGGATGTTTGAACACACCTGCGTATTTTAAAAGGCAATTTCAGTTTAATTTGTTTAGATAAACATGTCGATTCTAAGGATATTGGAAACGGTCAGATGCTTTAGCACGAAATACAAAACAGGGTTTATTTAAAAGCTCATTCGGCGAAAATTTTGCAGATAATTAATGTTTACAAAGAATCTTGGAAAAACCGGGGCTTAATATTCACGAGAAGGTGCGATACGGGGTTATTAAACCCAGATAGTCCACATGGACTAAAATATAATCGATAATAAAGAATATCAATTTGCACCAATACGAACAGGTTAGAAAAGGAAAGAGAAAATGCGTCAAGCAAAGACACATATAGTAAAAGGCGTGATTTAAGCAACGTCACGAGGGTCACAATTGGTTGAAAATAGGATGCAAATATCAGGGGTAGAAACAACAATTTCTGTACAAAATTAATTAGTTTTTCTCGGACATGTTTGCGTGCCGTGTGAGAATTTCTGAGATTTAAATGGGGCGAGTGAAAATTCGTAAAAACCGACGCGCGAGCGACGGACTGGGAACATAGAATGAGAAATTCTTAAGAATTGTCTGTTTTGAGGACAAAAGCGACGTGCCGGCTATTCGCTATATATACCGGTGGTAATATGAATTTCGGCCTCTTAGACTTTTGACTATTCGATGCGTTAAAAGCTCTTACATCCGCGACTTGATTCAAGATGTTAAACAGTGCATTTTAGTTTGATAAAATAATTTAAAATTTTGCTCGTATATTTTAGTGATTCAAAATAGTTTGTTATTTACGTGCTAACATGAATGTACTTCAGTGCACTTAGATACAAGGTAATAAAATTTAGTATCACTGTACCAATTAGCAAAATTTACGACGACAAATGTATACACAAAAGTAGGCAGTTTTGGCGTATATTGGTGAAAGACGCATGAATTTCTCTGCTATTTTTCGGGGTGTTAATAATTAAATGGTTCAAATACGTGTCTGGATCCACGAAACAAGGGTCAGATATACACAGATGAGTTCCGGAAAAGCCCAGAAACAACTTTAAATAAATGGTGATGGAGAAAATTTTAAAAGCGTTGAGAATTAGAAGCCGTAAATATAATCCTGTTGGAATGGTGTGATTAACTAAAGGGACGATGTACTTTGAAGCTACGAGGACAGTAACCTTCAGGTAAATTATACTATTTTGTTTGACATTTTTGTGTGTGTTGAATAACTTTATAATTGATTTACTGTAAATGGACATTAGTGAAATTGTACTAACCATAAAATTTAATTTTAAGATGAAATTTGCTTGTTTAAGTAGAAAGGGGTATTTAGTATTGATGTTCTGAATTATGATGAAACTTTGGGTATGTCTTTGAGCTCAATTAGACGAACCTGGTTAATTAACGTAAAGGGTGGTAGATGCTCCTTTATACTCAGACTCGGTCTGCTTATATTGTTATATTAATTAGTAGGCATCCAACAAGGACTTTAATTCTGGATGCACGTTAAAGTGATAATAAAATTAATCTTGAAATTCTTTTAAAACTGAATTTTATGCTGAAATTTAATTTGAAAATTTAATGTATTCTGAATATTGATGTAAATAGAGTTAACGTTGATGTTTGTGGTAGGAATGTGTTGTTTAATTTTATGAATGAGGAGGTTTATAAAATTAGGTGAGCAGCTGAAGCGAAACCAGGATCACAGCAGTTTATGACGCCCAATCGGTGGGACTAGAATTTTTTTGTTGAAAGGACCCAGTTCCCGTATTCAAAGGAGTATATCACAGCAGTTTATGACGCCCAATAGGTGGGACTAGAATTTTTTTGTTGAAAGGACCCAGTTCCCGCATTCAAAGGAGTATATCACAGCAATATATATAAAATTAGTAATATTGACTGTTTTTATAATGTATAAGCAAAATAAATATTGGGGATACAGTCAGATTGGGCATGAACAAAAACCTGTCCATGTCATATAGATGTCATTTAATGTTTATATAATTGTAAACTTTATAATCTATCCTGATGAAGAAAATAAACATTTTCGAAAGCTTGAAATGGTTATAAGAAGTTTATATTAAATCCATGCCCAATCTGACTGTATCCCCAATATTTATTTTGCTTATATATATATATATATATATATATATATATATATTAGGAAAAGTGAAGAAAGTTACTTTATTTACTAATTGACCAAAAAAACGTAGAATACATTTAAATCATATATGGTTTTATTATTGCCTAGATTTTCGTGTATTCTAATTTTGTAATTTAAATACAATCAGTTTGCTCATCTTCATACGTTTATTTTGCAAACCCAGATTTATAATAGAACCATAAGATATTAATTTTCTTTCCGACAAGAAAACAAGTACTAAAAGGTGGTATTGTAAAGGTTATTTTAAATATTGGTATACACTATTTTTAATAAATTTACTTATTAGAATCCTGTATTTTACCAAAATCCTAATGATAATACTGGTTTGGTCAACTGCAATAAAAAAAAAGAAATGTCAACAAGGCAAATAATAGAATTAAACTGCAAGAAAAATGTTCATAATTAAAAAGTTGAACTATGCGCACATAAATAATTTTTTGTATCAGAAACGAATGTACGTATCATAATAACGCAGAGAGAAGAAAACTTGAAAAGTTAGTGATGGTCAATGTTGAAACAATCTAGGCAAAGCTCTTCCACTAACAAGGATAACATGTACTTCTGTAGATATTGTGGAGTATTTCCAGAAGTAATTCACCCTTTTATTGCAGGTTAGCTTTTAAATGCTGGTGTTGTACATAGGTATCTAGTCTGCTGTACAGAAACAAATAGTGTTGAAGATGACGTTCAAGCAGATATACATAAATATATTCCGCACAAATACTGCAAAGAATACTACAATTGTGTCTTGTTGAGCAACATTGTTAACGAAGATGCGACAACAAATTGAAGAAGCATAAGTAACCAACGTAGAAATGTTATGAGATACAACTTGGTTGATCATCAAACAAGGATAAAAGCTCATAAGAACAAGCAAGTAGTAAAGCTGAATAGATCGGTAACGCGTTTTCAGTCTTTCTGTAAGTCTAATAAATACTAAAGCAAAAGCGCTGAGTATCTGAGGTATTTCACCAAACGACATAGAAAAGTAATCAAAGGAAATAGCGTTATTTAAGGTGACCCTCGAATGGCAGTCGGACGATTTGAACATTGGGGAAGGTAACTACCTAAACCTATGAAGAAGCAAAGTATATCCTCAAATTTTGATGAGGCGTTTCTGCAGAAAAAGGTGGCTTACAAGACGGCTACAGAAATCACTAAAAGTAATTGATTCACTGGCATGAAGACAATGGTAATTAAATTGTCCATAAGTAAATCTTTTTACTGATAAGTCAGGCTGCGTAAGTGTTATTGAGAACATAAAAATAGCGTACATGGCGGTGTATAAAGATCTGTAACATTAATGCAATGATTGAAATTGCCACGGAAAACAAAATCTAGTTTCCATCATCATTGAAGCTTTATAAAATTCTATTTTCAGATATTTTTCGTGCCGCGTTGGTCTTGCAATTTCATAAAATAAATCTTTTACATATTTTTTGTTTGCACCAGAAAACTTTGTTTGACATTTCAGGTAAAAAAATTAATAGTGCATTGATTCTTACATCAGTAGCATTTTTAGATAAGTATAATTATGCAAAATAGAACAACAGCGATATTTTACATATAAAGTTCGAAATGTAGGGTATTTTTTGTTGGTTCGTAATCACTACTAAATTTTAATGGAACAATATGTATGTACTTCGGCATCGACAATATTTAGACTTAAAGCGAAAACAATAAAGCAAATACTTTTCTTTCATTTTCACGTTCTTATGAACTATTTGACCCCAGTGGTATGTACCTGAACAATTGCGTGCTATTGAAAAGTAATTTTATAGAAGAGACGCGGCTAGTTAGTCTTAAAAAGATACTTTTACGCCACGTGTACTTCACAAAAACTGAGACGTAATCTTTAATATTGTTCCCATGACTAAATCGAATTAGGCGAATAATATTTCAATACAAATATTTTTATTCATCACTGGTTTACACACATGTGTGATTTTCAATTTGGAGCAAACCATATTAAGTGGTCGAGCACTGGTTACCACACCACCATAAAGAAGGTTCACACTTTGTTAGGTGTATTCCCTATTGTCGTGGCGATTTAAAACCAATTTTTTAAAATTTAAGATGTATCTGAGTCAAAATGGCGGCCATTTATATTTTAGACCGCAAGTAATTTTTTGGCAGAAATATACGGTTTTCTAAATTACTTAGCACTGGGTTATCCTAGACTTTGCAAATAAAATGCAATGTATTTAGTACATTCAGATCTAACAAGTTGAAAATGCAAGGCATTGTCGCAACGAACTTCCAAATGTAGACTTACTTTAAAACAAATTAAAGAAATTAAAATTATTATGTTGTAATAATTATAAGTATTCAGATAAAAACAAAAATTTATAAACAACAAAAGAGACATTTTAATATATTTTATTTCATTGAATAAATATTTTAAAAGCTATATATTAGTTCTCATCAATAAGATAAGAAATATTTTTTTTTTATATGAATCTAATTATTTTCGGTAATCAAAATTTAAGTTTAAACAATGTCTATAATATTGGAATAATTGGCATGAAATGCCATAAATTGTTCAAATATGTGTCGCATATTTATTTTAAACTTATTTAAAATTTTAATTATCCCTGTGGATTTTCCCGGGGGCTCGGCGTCCCCGTGGCCCGATTTTAACTGAAATCAAAACTTAAGCTCTGGACACCGAGCTGAATCGATTGATGTATCACACATTGATGTGCCTCGGACACACAGACAGACAGACACACAGACAAATAGATTTCATAAACGAACGAAGTTCGTTGAAAATCAAATCCCTATTTATATGCCCAATACGTTTTTGTTTATGCGCTCTATAGCCAAAGTTATTGAACGAAATTGATCAAAATTTACTTTTTGTAGGGTAATTTTTCAAAGAAGGAACAATTTCTCAGCATCTATTTTTTCTCTGCAGTTACATATAAAAGCATAGTTACTTTATACACATTGGTGAGAAGCTTACACTTTAAAAATTACACTCTCTTAAAGGTTGATTTTTTGAGTATTTTTCATATCTTTTAGCTGCAATATCTCCGTTGAGGACCAGATTAAAATCCGAAAAATGCACACAGTAAAGGTCTCTACGGTACGAACCTATGGTATAAATTGCAACTTTGAGATTTAACTCAATATAAGTTTAAAAGAGGTAGGAGACAGGTGTGAAGTTAACAACATTCAAATCCATCCACAGATTTAAAACCAGTGAGTGGCGCACAAAATTGGGGCTTCAACTCGGTACCCTTCAACTCAATGTAGCCACCGTCGTTAAAGTAAGGGCAGAGGGCGAAGTCATAATTTTTCGAAACTGTTTCTCCTTTACGAAACTGTGTCTGCTAAATTTGTTTGCGCGAATAATCATCTACCTGATTTGAGCTTAAAAATTGCAATCCTATATCTATTGTAATCAACATTCTGATTTTGAATTAAAATAAACTATTTGTTTGAAAAATATAATTTCAATGTGAATTTTACATTCTTGAAAATTTGTGAATCGGTCAATTACGTAAAATAAAACGACGGGATTTTAAGAAAGATTTATATAAACATAATAACATTTACGGTAATAAAAAAATATAAAATATTGAAATAGATCCCATAGTTACTTAATTCTACAAAAAAGTTAAGTTTACCAAAGTTGCACGACCTATGCCTGGATCTTCACAATCGGAATTTGATACAAAGCAAATGCTGTTAGTAGGCATAACATTTCGTAGTTAAAAAATTTCTTTAGGTAGATGATTATTTGTGCAAACAAGTTTAGCAGACACAGTTTCGTAAAAAAAACACGATTTTTAAAACTCATCTGTTAACCACCTACGCTTACTTTAACGACGGTGGTTACATTGAATTGAAAGGTGCCGAATTGAAACTGTTTTAGGTAGATGATTATTCGCATAAACAAATTTAATAGACATCGTTTTGTAAAGGAGATACGGTTTTTCTAATATTAATTACTTTAATTACTTTAATGACGGTGGTTACATTGAATTGAAGGGTGTTGAATTGAAGCTCCTTTAGGTTGAAATATTGTTTGCGCGAACAAATTTAGCAGACAACGTTTCGTAAATGAGATACCATTTTTTAAGGTTTATTACTCTATCCCCTATCCTTACTTTTACGACGGTGGTTACATTGAATTGAAGGGTGTTGAATTGAAGCTCCTTTAGAAAGATGATTACTCGCGCAAACAAATTTTGCAGACAACGTTTCATACAGGAGATACGATTTTTAAAGGTTTGTTGCTTTACTCTCAACCCTTACGTTAAGGACGGTGGTTACATTAAATTGATGGCTGCTGAATTGAATCTCCTTTATGTAGGTGATTATCCTCGGAAACAAATTTAGCAGACAACGTATCGTAAAGGAGTTACGATTTTTTAAGGTTTGCTACTTTATCCCCCCCCCTTACTTTTACGACGGTGGTTACATTGACTTGAAGGGTGCTGAATTGAAGTTCCTTTAGGTATATGATTATTTGCGCAAAAAAATTTAGCAGACAACGTTTCGTAAACAAGATACCATTTTTTAAGGTTTATTACTTTATCCCCTATCCTTACTTTTACGACGGTGGTTACTTTGAATTGAAGGGTGCTGAATTGAAGCGCCTTTAGGTAGATGATTATTCGCCAAAAGAAACTTAGTAGACATCGTTTCGTACAAAAGACGCAATTTTTTAAAATTTACCAGTTCACCCCCTACTCTTACTTTAACGACGGTGGTTAGATTGAATTGAAGGGTGCTGAATTGAAGCGCCTTTAAAAAGACGATTACTCGCGCAAACAAATTTAGCAGACAACGTTTTATACAGGAGATACGATTTTTTAAGGTTTGTTACTTTACTCTCAACCCTTACGTTAAGGACGGTGGTTACATTAAATTGATAGGTGCTGAATTGAAGCTCGTTTATGTAGGAGATTATTCTCGGAAATAAATTTAGCAGACAACGTTTCGTAAAGGAGTTACGATTTTTTAAGGTTTGCTACCTTATCCCCTACCCTTACTTTTACGACGGTGGTTACATTTAGGTGAAGGGTGCTGAATTGAAGCTCATTTAGGTAGATGATTATTAGCGAAAACAAATTTAGTAGACATTGTTTCATACAGGATATACGATTTTTTAGGGTTGGTTACTTTACCCCCAACCCTTACTTTAACAACGGTGGCTACATTGAATTGACGTTGTTGAATTGAAACTCCTTTAGGTACACGAATATTCGCACAAACAAATTTAGCAGACGGCGTTTCGTACAGGAGATACACTATTTTTAAGGTTTACTACTTTAGTCCCAACCCTGACATTGATGACGGTGTTGGTTGCTAAATTGAAGTTCATTTTGATCGACGATTATTCGCGCAAACAAGATTTATCAGTCATTGATTCATATTTTATAAGGTTTGTTACTTTACCCCAAACCCTTACTTTAATTATGGTGGTTACATTGAATTGATGGGTGCTAAGTCGAAGTTCGTTTAGGTAGATGATTAATCGCGCAAAAAGGAGAAAGGAGAAAGGAGAAACAGTTTCAAAAATTTATGACTTCGCCCTGTGCCCTTACTTTAACGTCGGTGGCTACATTGAGTTGAAGGGTACCGAGTTGAAGCTCCAATTTTGTGTGCCACTCACTGGTTTTAAATCTGTGGATGGATTTGAATGTTGTTAACTTCACACCGGTCTCCTACCTCTTTTAAACTTATCTTAAGCTAAATCTCAAAGTTGCAATTTATACCATAGGTTCGTACCGTAGAGACCTTTACTGTGTGCATTTTTCGGATTTTAGTCTGGTCCCCAAAGGAGATATTGCAGCTAAAAGATATGAAAAAGAGTCAAAAAATCAACCTTTAAGAGAGTGTAATTTTTAAAGTGTAAGCTTCTCACCATTGTGTATAAAGTAACTATGCTTTTATATGTAACTGCAGAGAAAAAATTGATGCTGAGAAACTGTTCCTTTGAGAAATTACCCTACGAAAAGTAAATTTTGATCAATTTCGTTCAATTATTTTGACTACAGAGCACATAAGCAAAAACGTATTGGGCATATAAATAGGGATTTGATTTTTAGATTTGAATGTACTAAATACATTGCATTTTATTTGCAAAGTCTAGGATAACCCAGTGCTAAGTAATTTAGAAAACCGTATATTTCTGCCAAAAAATTACGTGCGGTCTAAAATATAAATGGCCGCCATTTTGACTCGGATACAATCTTAAATTTTAAAAAATTGGTTTCAAATCGCCAAGACAATAAGGAATACACCTAACAAAGTGTGAACCTTCTCTATGGTGGTGTGGTAACCAGTGCTCGACCACTTAATATGGTTTGCTCCAAATTGAAAATCACACATGTGTGTAAACCAGTGATGAATAAAAATATTTGTATTGAAATATTATCCGCCTAATTCGATTTAGTCATGGGAACAATATTAAAGATTAGGTCTCAGTTTTTGTGAAGTACACGTGACGTAAAAGTATCTATATAAGACTAACTAGCTGCGTCTCTTCTATAAAATTACTTTTCTATAGCACGCAATTGTACAGGTACATACCATTGGGGTCAAATAGTTCATAAGAACGTGAAAGTGAAAGAAAAGTATTTGCTTTATTGTTTTCGCTTAAAGTCTAAATATTGTCGATGCCGAAGTACATACATATTGTTCCATTCAAATTTAGTAGTGATTACGAACCAACAAAAAATACACTACATTTCGTACTTTATATGTAAAAATATCGCTGCTGTTCTATTTTGCATAATTATACTTATCTAAAAATGCTACCGATGTAAGGAATCAATGCACTTTTAATTTTTATACCTGAAGTGTCAAACACATTTTTCACTATAATCTCGTGCAAAGCAAAAAATATATAAAAAATTTATTTTGTGAAGTTGCAAAGCCAACGCGGTACGAAAAATACCTGAAAATACAATTTTATAAAGCTTTAATGATGATGGAAATTTTGTTTTCCGTGGCAATTTTAATCATTACATTGAATTGAAGGGTACTGAGTTGAAGCTCCGATAGGGAGATGATTATTCGCGCAAACATATTTAGCAGACATCGTTCTGTAAAGGAGATACGATTTTTTAAGGTTTTCACCCTTCTCTACCCATACTTTAACAACGGTGGTTACATGGTATTGAAGAGCGTTGAATATAAGCTCCATTAGGTAGATAATTGTTGGCGCAAACAAAATTAGCAGACATCGTTTCGTAAAAAAGATTCGATTTTTTTAAGATTAATTAGTTTACCTCCTACCCTTACTTTAACGACGATGGTTACATCGAATTGAAAGGTGCTGAGCCGAAGCTGCTTGACGTAGATGAATATTCGCCCAATCAAATTTGGCAGACATCGTGTCGTAAAGCAGGTCCAATTTTTTTAAGATTGGTTTTTGCGAGTTTTAAAAAAGTGTGAATGACGTTTCATCCACACATGAATGATGTATAATAGCCACAGTTTGTGTGCTACTGCTTTTAAATATGTGGGTGGATTTGAGTGTTGCTAACTTCACACCGCTCGGTAGGTGGAGAGTATAAGAGTATATTAATTCAATTATTTAAACATATCAAACAAGATACCTATTTTGACATCTATTCAGATATGCATTAAATTATGTGTAGTAAATAAACTTTCGATATTATATAATAAATTTAAAGACCACATTATGAAATACAAAATCTTAAAGCGTATAGTTTAAAAAACAATCAAATTTTGTGTAGGTATTAAATTGCTTTCCTGACTTCTTGCACTGAATTAACAACTATTGATAAACTGACAACCATAATGTCTCATCTCCAATTGTTGGTTTAACACGGCTGCTTCACTTATAATTTCACAGGACCGTCAACCACGTAGCGGAATCTACCTAGGGTGGTCCGTCCTAGGCAAACCCCTTTCACCTAGACACCCAAACACATATCCAAGGAGTTTTCAAAATAATTTTAAAAACCAAAAGTATCTCCAAACACTAGTTCCACTTTTATAAATTTGATTAAAGCACTGCGTAGGTATTAAATACTAATACCTGGAATCCAGATAGAGGCGTCGCCTTCGAGCCGTCCTGAAGCCAAGTGACCAACTGCAGGCACCTCCTGAAAAAGGAGTAACTTCGAACAACTGGTAAATCTCCTGACTATAAAACTACTACTACTGCTACAAACTTGTTGTACAAATACTCTGATGGTGATTCAATCCAATTCCACTAATCTTTCCTTTCTAAATGATAATAGTGCCGACGATAAATCCTTATTCCAATTTCTTTTTGATGACTGCTCTTTGAATGTATGAATACCAACTTGCTTTTCTTTACTACACTCAAGTACCACTAAATCTACTTCTCCTTTCCTTGCTATCCACAGATATCGACGCTGCTTCCCAACTTCTTCTCCGTATACAATAATTACCGCTGCTTGCTCTCCTTTACGCTATTTGCTAACTCCAGGTACAACTTAACTTTCAAATTTACTTGTAACGCTTTTCAAATGGAATAAAACTCAGAAAATTTTGCAGTAATACAAATTTGAACTCTTTATAAATACGACCCGTCTCCCTTAGTTTCCGCTGCCTTAACACCTACATACACGCATACCATGCAATTTATAATTAATTCTCATTGATTAATGATACAGTTCTTTTCTCTAGATACATTCATTTTCTGGATGGTCTGTTGATAAAGTCATTATTGGTTTCATAATATTAATAAGACACAATTTTTTTATACTAATTTTACATCAAAAGAGGTTCAAATACGATAACTACAAATTCAATTTTATGTACATGTAACCACAACAATTAAAAATACGTATACAATGCAAACTTATCAACTAGTTTAGTCTGGTCTATAGCCGGTATACGTTGTTGAATGCAATGCAGTTTCAAAAGCTTTATAAATTTATAGACGTGGAATAGTTGTTGTTAATTTATAAACCAAAATACCTGAAACAAAATATCCTAACAAAACCAAATATACCCCCATTCTAGCAAGTCGCGTTATCTACTCAACGGACATAGTCATTGGTTGAACTAAATCTCAACCGTCTTCTATTTCTTGGTTAAATCACGCTCATTATAACATGCAGATTACCTCATCTCGCTTTCTCGTTTTTTCATGTTATTGGCAAGTTTATTTATTCCTACCGAATCCTCACTCAATTTTAACTATTGTTTGTCTCACCTCCCTCCATGAAATACAATTCTCGTTCTCTGTCTTTCAAATACATGGTACAATACTCTTTGAAATACACCACCACTCTTACCTAATATACACCCTATATCCATTCTATTGCTATCAATACATGTTCTAATAATATTTCTTTATTCCTTCATAACAGCTTGTTTGTAGTCCCCCCACTATACTACCTCTCTTTTTAACATACTGCTATTCACTCATACTTATATGTTTTGCTCAGTTCTTGTTTCATAGTCAACCCACCTTTATCATCCGTTAATTTCATCTCCCTCTATTGCTATGCTACAAACACTCCATCTTTGTTGTATATTGATCCAACCAATTTCAAACGTTCACCCTCCTTTGTGGAAAATATAAATTTTTATGAGCTTGTTTATGCTGTTACTCTATAAGCCTTGAAATTAATAACTACTTGGAACGTTTTAAATATGTTCATGACTCTCAGAACTGTAAACTGTTAACGCTTGCTTATTGTAACATTTGCTCTAATTAATACCTAGAAATCCTCTCCCTTCTTCAGTTCTGAACATTGCAACGTTATACCACGACTACACTATACATTAGGAAATATACACACGCTTAAATAACGCAATTAATGTTTCAATTTTCTTAAAATTACGCTAACCTACACTTGTAAAGCTTTTTAACTAAATGTCCAGCAAACCTGATATAATTTATACTATACATTAAAGATGTTTTCCCTTTTATTAAATGTGCAAAATTAATTAGTTCTACTACCTAACCTATAAGTACTTTGAAAATTCCTCGCGAATATTGGCAAAGTAAAATGAAGTAACACCTTACTCTACTTTGTTACTTCTTGCCCTAGGATGTTAAAAAAAAGTTTTAAATGTTCCCCAAGTTGTATCTCGCGGCGGCTTATCCTAAATTGTCAAATGACATATAATCAATCCTAACCTAGACATAACACAGAAATATATATATATTTATATATATATATATATATATATATATATATATATATATTGTAGTGGTTTTAAAAGGTTAAATTAACTATAAACAAAGCAATTTGAAACACTCTGTATAGAGGAAACAACCCGAATTTACGTGCGAAATTTATTTCATTTAGTTCAGTTTAATGTAACAAGTATTAACAAAAATTTACAATTAATGAATAAAAATTTAGTTAGGTTCATAAAGAAAATAAATTTTAGAAGCCAATGCAATTTATTTATTAATTTAATGGAGTTTAATTACGTCTAATACGCATAAAATCATGAAAAATCAATAAATTCAAGGCGAATAGCGTTCGTTATAACAAACAAATAAATCGGTTGTGTTGAAAAACCATGAAAGGAAGCTCCTAGAAATGTTGTGTTAAAACGTCGGTTAATTAAACACCTGCATGTTTCTAAATGCCAGGTTCCCCCTATTTTTATAGATAACAAACAAGTTTCAAAGAATATCGGGTAAACGGTTGGAGGGTCCGCGTAAATGTTAACTAAAAATTTCCTTAAAGTGCAGAAAGAATAGAGGGTCAATGAAATACGTCGGATCGAGACGGGCATAATAATAGTACATTTCAAAAAGCATGTATTCAGTCCACATGGGGTCAATAGAACGCGGACAGGAATATCGATTCTCTACCACTCAAACAAGGTTAGAATGAATTAGATAATATGCATAAGAAAGGGACAGCGTTTAGATAAGCGGGATTTTGAAGACGTCAATGCATATACTATTGGTCGATATCGTTAGTTTTAAAACAGGCAAACACGGGGATATTTAAAATCGAGATTATTGGAAAATATCGTAACGACGCGCTAAATTTCGAGGATTTCGAAAACGGTTGAAACAGAATTTTAAGAACGTGTTATTTTAAATTAGATTTTTCACGGTAAGAGGGTCTGGAGAGGTTACAGTCGAAGCAAATAAATACTTGACGAATTAGCACGGCTCGCTCTTATTTCAACGTTCTCTTAGTACTTTGATCGCTTCAGACTACGAACGAGCTTGTAAGTATATAAAATTATTTTATTTTAAATAGTACTGTGTTGGCCTCATAATTTGATACGCGAATAAGTGTCGAGTCTAAATTCTAATTTGAGGTACAACATTTATTTTAAACAAGCTCGGGAAGTGACGTGAAGTGACGTAAATTTAAATTAAATTAAACGAAAGCACGCAAGAATGAAAAAAGTGGAATTAATTTGGATTTGAAATTGGATGGACCGGGAAAGCAGCACAACTTAAATGGGGTTCTTCTACGAATAGCTAGAGGCGGACAGCAGAGCAGAGCGAAACTACTTTACCGCATCATCAACGGAGTGGAGGTCTTCAAGAAATTCCAGGTAACGCTTTAAAATTGTTGTTGTTATAAACTATAAAACTATGAAAATTGTGTGACGTGTAAGAGTAAATTTTGAAGGTCTTGTGCATTATTTTGCGCATTGAAAATAATACGTATGACTTACTTTATTAAGGTATTTAAATAGAAATCTAAAGGTGTATATAGAGCTTATTAACGTTCCATCTGGAATTTAAAATTTTTATTTTGAAGAGTACATGGGTTTTTTTTTTGTTTGTGGTAAGAGTATGCGAAGTACAAAGGCATACATTATTCATAATTAACTGGGTTATCATGAGCTCACCATACTCCAGAGTATACAAATTCAAAATAAATTATAAATAAAGAACGAAAATAAGGTATTACTCAGGGCCCATTTACTCCGGGTATGTTCAATGTGTTTGATATTTTAAATTAAAATCCAGGACAGTACAAAAATAGGATTTATTGAGGTGTAACTTGATCTCTGAAATGTGGATAATCGTGAATTTTATTTGTAAATAGTGTTTAATAAATATTGTATGATGGTTGTATTATTTTGTGGTTTTATTGAGAGTGTGCGTGAATGATACAGAGTATAATAGTGAATCTAGGTATCCAAGAGGAGACCCAACTGAGCTAGCCTGGGAACTGAAGAAGAATTAAGGTGATTAAGAGAGGAATCTGGGTAAGAGATTAATTTTATTAAATTTCTCTATTGTGTGAAATTTATTTTCGAGTTTTCGAAAATAAAATTTTCGAATATTTTTGTTATTTGAGGCTTTTACCAGAGGTACCACGGCAATTTATGACGGCCCAATGTTGGGGCTCGAATGTTTTTTTTACTCTGGCGAGGATTTTACCCAGGTTACACGGCAATATATATATATATATATATATATATATATAAATATTTTAGGTAGTTAATTACACAAGGTAAGTTGATAAATACTATTGTATTATAGTGAATAAGATGAAATAATAACTTAGACTTTTATGCAAAGCCCAAATGAGCATTTCAAATCGAGCTAGTGATTGAAAGATGGAAAGTATAAGGTCTTGTACAGGACTTGAACCTGTATCCTGGTTTTGCCGGAACCATGCGTTTACCAATTACGCCACCGAGACCGATGACGACAATTGGGAAATTTACTATAATACAATAGTATTTATCAACTTACCTTGTGTAATTAACTACCTAAAAAATTTATATATTTAATACTTGGCTTATAGCCATAATTTTGAGCGTAGCTTCCTGTCTATAACTGACATAAGTCAAAAACTTGACAATGTCAGATATGATTGACAAAAATGCCGAACGTAATTGAAAGTTAGGTTGATGTATCGTCGTGTACACGATTTAAATTAGTAAATTTCCCAATTGTCGTCATCGGTCTCGGTGGCGTAATTGGTAAACGCATGGTTCCGGCAAAACCAGGATACAGGTTCAAATCCTGTACAAGATCTTATATTTTCCATCTTTCAATCACTAGCTCGATTTGAAATGCTCATTTGGGCTTTGCATAAAAGTCTAAGTTATTATTTCATCTTATTCACTATATATATATATATAAATATATATATATATATATATATATTATATATATATATTGTCGTGTACTTTCAGGAACAAGCTTTTAACATCGAGCCCCACGAATTGGGCCAACATAAAATTTTCTAAAAAAAAAAATGTACAAAAAATTTCTTACACTTCTTTTGGAACGCCTCTTTATTTCTCTGCTCACTCTGGCTAGCTCAGCAATTGTCTTCTTCTTGAATACCTACGATTTATAATACATACCTCTCTCATAGACACAGTCAAATGAAATTACTAAAATAATACAACAACCATACAACCTTTTATTTACACATCTTAACAAGTATCCAATATAAATACAATATTTACACCTTGGTACAACAAGTTTGTTCCAACTGTTACCAGTTCAATCATTAAATACTTTGAAATCCTTGGTTTTAGTATATTTAAACAAATTCTATATAATATGAGTAGATGGGCCCACATGCTACCCTAGTTTGACTTTATTCTGGTCTATTTTGAGCTCATTATTACCCAGTTTCTGTAGATGCTTTTTAAACCTAGCATTTTATTGAAAAAAAATTTAAAAAACCCGTTTACTCCTTAAAACAACAATTTATAGCATGAATAAATCTTTGTATCATCAATAAACCCTTTTTTAATAATCAGAAATAATTGTCTAGCACATATACCTCTTTAAACCAGTTTTATAGTAATAAATACGCCACAAATAAGTCAAAACACATAAACACAAAAAATATCAACATGTTTATTCAAAAACAGGAATTTAAATTTCGTTACCTGGAGTCGCCTTAATTCTTCGTCACCAGTGAGGACAATTTCCAGAAACCATCGTCGTTGTGTCCATCTACTACGATGCTGCCTGGCTTCACAGATCCCCACCATTCCAATCTACGCTACCACCACTATTCGCTTTGTCTCAAACGTAGAATTCCATCTCAAATATACTTCAAACATACAAGTTTAAGCTTCGCTTACCCAAAATATCATCTCTTTGTTTAATCGCTTCGTTGTAGTAACGGCACCTTTTATCTAAAAAAGCCCAATTCGTGCAAAATCACTTTTATAACACGCGATACGCTACTACAGCTTTCATCATTTTTAAACAGGATGTTTAATGCAACTTTACTGAACGCACAATAATGCATTTACTACTATTATGTTGTAGATCTAAACCCGTATTCAGATCTAAATGGAAAGAAAGAGAGTTTTAATATCTTCGTTTATTTATATCATTTTCAAACCCCCCCCCAGTGGAACCGGTTTCGCGTGAAAAGCTTGTTTTCGAAACGGCTTCTTAAAATTTTAAACGCAACCGACTATAATTTCTGAAAAATCCCCCGTCCATCGTGTTGTTTACATAGAATTTTGTTTATTACCTTAACGTACGCGAATTAAGGTTCGTGGCTTCGAGCGGTCCTTTTTAAAAAGACTCTTTGAACTTTAACACATTTACTTAGTTTTGTACAGAAGTTAAATATTGAATTTAGACAATCTTGATTTAATTATTCTAAGTTCCAAAATTATTACTTAATTGTACAGTGAGTTATCTACGAACTGCAAGGTAAAAGCTGAACGTTTGATGAACTGACGGGAGTGGAGCTCCCGGCCTTTTTATAATCTCCCTACCTCTTTACAATTCTGTGGGAACCTGCGGACCTATGTCCGCTTACCCTTGACTCTATTCATAATACTTAGTTGCTATCTTAAAAGCTATTCATAATTACAATGTTGCAGGCTTATTCTGCGTAATCTCGGTACGTGACATCCTACGACCGTCTGTGACCTGACATCTGCAGTGTCACTTATCCTTGTGCTACTTTGTTGCGTTTCCACTCGTGGGAACTGAAATCATCATAATAAATTGTTGCAATTTGTCTTTTATGACATTGTTGCACTGTCCTAACATTTCCTAATATTTCCTAATATCTTTATTAGTTTTATATGTATAATAAATGGGGGATCCCATAACTCCTCCCAACGTACATTAAAAATTAAGGGTTTTTACCTTATCTTGATTTTTAATTAAATTCGTTTTTCGTTTAATCTCATTTAAAATTCATATTTTCTAGAGGTACATTTGTTTGTTTGGGTTTCTTAAATCTAAAACTGTTTTCTTTATTATTCTTAAGTCTAATTCTCCATCTTTGTAATTTCGAGTTAGGTTCTTTGAGTTTGCATAGCCATACTAATGGTCTATGATCGGTATATATATAAAATTTCCGTCCGTATAGGTACGGTCTGAAATACTTTGTTGCCCAAATTGGCCAACAATTCTTTCTCTATCGTACTGTATCGTTGCTCTGTTTCGTTGAAGGTTCTGGATGCGTAACTGTTAGGTTTGTCGTTACCTACTGTTCCTTGACTTAATACTGCGCCTAAGGCTACATTTGATGCGTCCGTTGTTAATATGAATGGTTTCGAAAAGTCTGGGTATTCTAATACGGGGTGATTTGTTAAAATACTTTTGATTTTATCTACTGCTTTTATGAATTCTGGGGTATGTACAATTTTGTTTCCCTTTTTTAAGCAATTGGTTAGGGGCTTAGTTATTTGAGCATAACCTTTTATAAATTTTCGGTAATATCCGCTAAGGCCTAAAAATCCTTTAATCTCTTTATTTGTTTTGGGTATGGGGTAATTTAATACAGCGTTCTTTTTGTCGGGATTCGGCATCACTCCTTGGGGTGTTATTATGTGTCCTAAAAAGGCTACTTCTTTCTGTAGAAATTCGCTTTGATCTAGTTGTACTTTAAATTTTGCGGTTCTTAATCTTTCGAACACTTCTCTTAATCTTTCAATGTGCTCCACTAATGATGTTGAATACACTATTATATCGTCTAGGTACACAAGGCATTCTTCGTTGTGTATCCCTCGTAGTATGTTACCCATTACTCGTTGAAAAGTTGCGGGTGCGTTCTTCAGTCCAAATGGCATCCGTTTATACTCGTAGTGTCCTCTAGGTGTGCTAAAGGCTGTTTTCTGTGTATCTCCTTCCATTTCTACTTGATGGTATCCTGATGCTAAGTCTAGCGTCGAAAAATATTGGACACTTGCCTAACTTGTCTAATATTTCTGTTATATTCGTAACGGGTATTTGTCGTCTACCGTTTTTTCATTTAGTTTGCGGTAATCTATTACCATTCGGTATTTCCGTTTTCCTCATGCATCTAGTTTCTTCGGTACTATTAGTACAGGGCTGCTCCATGGTGAATTGGAGTGTTGTATAATATCTTGATCTAATAGAAAGGTTACTTGTCTGTCAGCTTCTTCCTGACTTGCCTGGGGTAATCGGTATGCTTTGGTGAATAGGGGTTTGTTATCCGTTAGCTCAATGTTGTGTTTAACTGTGTTTGTAAACGTTAGGGGTATTCCTTCGCAATGGAATATATCGCGGTATTCATAACATAATTTTTGTATCGCTTTCTGCTCTTCGTGATTTATGTCGCGGTTAAATCGGATATTATTTAAATTTTGTTTTAACATTTCGTCATTTTCTGCGGGGTTGTAATTTTCGTTCGGGGTTTCATCTATTTCCATTTCGTTAAAGTTTAATTCTTCTACGTTTATGGGATTTGTTAAAGATAGTTCTACGGGGTAATCATTTGAGAGTAATATTGTTGTTGTGGCGTAATTATTTTTGATTTTCACTAATGCGGTTGGGGTTTCTACTCCTTGTTGAAAGGTTATGTGGTTTATTATTCCTAAGTTATTATTTGAATTTACGGGGATTCTTATTTTTTTTCTGTTCGGGGTTCTAATGTATATTTTTCGTCAATTTGGGTATTTTGAAATTTAATGGGGATTCGTCCATATTTGGTTCTTAATAATCGGTTTTTGATATCTATGTTGGCTCCTAATTTTCTTAGAAGGTCCATTCCTAATAGTTCATCATATTTGTCATTGAATTCAAATATGCAGAATTTATGTTTCATCTTTACGTTAAAGGTTTTCAGTAGAGGCATGTTTGCTACGAATTGGTGTAGGGTTGTTTGATGGGCGGTTCTAATTTTAAAGGGTTCTCTTTCTACATAGTTTAGATAATGTTTTGAAAAGTTCGAGTTAAATGTTGGTTGAAAGGCGGGTTTTGAATAGTTCGGGTAAAATGTTGGTTTTGAGAATTGTTTGTATTGTTGTTTAAGTTTGAGTTATTAAAATGTGGATTATTTGTTCGCGTTTGGTTTGTGTGTGCATTGAATGGGTTAAATTTTTGTTGTGGATTTATTTGTCTTGCGGGTTGTAGAGTTTTCATTGGCGTATAGCTTTTATTCGCGTTGGGGTTATATAGTCGGTTTCTATAGTATAATACGTTTTCTTCTTCAATTATCATATTCATTGCTTCTTTTAAGTTTTGGGGATGTTGAAATCTAATTTTATCTGAAAGTCTTTCGGGTAGTGCATTTAGATAGGTATCTAATGCCATCTCGTCATACATTTTGGTTTTTAAGGGTCTTACGTTTGGGTCGGTTTCTTCGATTTTGAGTTTTGTCAAGATTAAGCTTCTTACATCTTGGCATCTCATTCCAAATTGATAGGGTGACTGGTTGTGTTCCATTCTTAGGCTGGTTAAATCCCTTACTAAACATTTTAAGTTCCGTTGATCGCCGAAATATGCAATTAATATTCGTTTATATTCGTCCCATTGGTCTACGTCCTCGCGACTGGCTTTTAACGTTAGTGCCCTTCCGGTTAGTTTACTGGTAATAAGGCGGATAAGCAAAGTGTTTCTGTCGTTATCTCCCGGCTTGTAAAAGGTTTTTAAGAATATTTCGGAAGCCGAAATGTAATTGCTGAGTAAACATTGGTCATTTTCGTTAAAGCTGGGGATCATTTCAAGGTACAGCTTTATTTCATTAGTCATCTTGGCTAGGGTAAGATTTGGGTAATTTTAAAAAAGTAAAAAAAAATTATTATTTTTTTTTGAAAAAAATTTGGATTTATTTTGTGGTTTTTCGGTGGTATTTAATGAGTTTTACGCTTGGTATTAGTTTGGTTGAGTTTTCTCTTGATTTGCCTATTTTTAATTTTAATTTCCGAAGTTTCAATAGGTTGAGTTGTTTTTGTGGTAATTTATCGGGTGTGAATGTTTTGCGATATTAGCGTCAGTTATTACTTCTCTAATTTTTTAATTATGTCGATTTTGTTTAAGTGTGTAATAATTGTCTCGTTGGTTTAGGCGAGTGTAAGGTGTCTGCAATGCTTACAATGTTATCAATTAGTTAGTTGCGTTAGCGTCTCTATTATAAGTTATTTTTAATATTACCGTGGGTGTTATTTAGTACTCGCAGTGTTTTTATACAATACAATTTGTGCGTCTTTAATTTACTGAAATGTTTTCACGTTTGAATAAGGTTGTAATTTGCGTTTTAGTACCGTAATTATTTATTCTCCTGAGTAGTTTAAATTGATACTTTAATAAAGTTTCCGATCGTAATTTTATGCTGTTTATAATGCTTGAATTCTGAAAGGTTTCGCGATGTATTTAAATAGTTTTTGTTATAATTAGATTTTATGCGTATTTATTCAAGGTTAGTTTCCGTTCACTTTTGATGAGATATGAGTGTTGGTTTTGCGTTCAATTTGAATTCGCGCTTCGTTATTTCTTGTATTAATAATAGAATGCAAATTGTCTATTTATGGATGGTATTTGAGTTTGAATCGTGGTGTTATAAGGTTTTGGTTTTTTAATTGCTCGTGGTTTTGCTTTCGCGTTTTTTCTTGGTGTATTTAAATTGTTTTTGTGCGTCAGTTAATTCTCGTATTGTGGGGTTAGAAATTTGTTTCTTGCGTTAGTTGAGTTAAGATTTAATTCAAAAATTCTAAAATTTGTTGCGCCAGTTAAGGTTGTTGAGTTAGAGATTTTTCTTTTTAAAAAATTTTCGCGCCAGATAAGATTTAGTTTAGCAATCTTAAGAGGTTTGGTTTTGTTTCTAAGAATTTTTCTTACGTTAGTTAAAACGTGATCTAGTCTCTTGCGCTTTGCGACTTTTTAATAATTGTCTCTAGTTTTTGTTTCAGAATAATTTTTCTCAGTTCTTAGTCTCAGAATTTTTTGTTGTCTCAAGTTTTCATAAACTTCTCATATATACAAGTAAAACAATAATAAAATTTCAATAAAGGCTTGAAGATAATCTCTAGCAATTGCTAAGTCGATTATTTTCAAAAAATGGCATAAAATATTTGTAACAATAGTCAACATATACATAAATAAATCATAAAACTAGCAAATATCAAATGTCTTTGTTAATAATAAAATAAATTTCAATTGGTTTAGGAAAATGAACTTACACTAGTTGCTTGGTTGCTTTCATTGATTTGTTTTCTTTGTTTCTGTTTTTCTTTTGGCTTCTTGGATTTGATCTATGCTTGTATCGCCTCCAATTTTTCTTTTTGTTGAATTCGAACTATGCTTGTTTCTCCTTCAACTGCTGGACTTGAACGATGCGTGTTTCTCCTCCAACTTTTGTTTTTGTTCTGCCAAAATCGGAATTGAAATTCCCGGACCACCAGTTCCTCGAAGTTGGATTCGCTAGTGCCCTTTTGACATCCTACCGACTGCGCCAGTTAAGGTTCGTGGCTTCGAGCGGTCCTTTTTAAAAAGACTCTTTGAACTTTAACACATTTACTTAGTTTTGTACAGAAGTTAAGTATTGAATTTAGACAATCTTGATTTAATTATTCTAAGTTCCAAAATTATTACTTAATTGTACAGTGAGTTATTTACGAACTGCAAGGTAAAAGCTGAACGTTTGATAAACTGACTGGGAGTGGAGCTCCCGGCCTTTTTATAATCTCCCTACCTCTTTACAATTCTGTAGGTACCTGAGAACCTATGTCCGCTTACCCTTGACTCTATTCATAATACTTAGCTGCTATCTTAAAAGCTATTCATAATTACAATGTTGCAGGCTTATTCTGCGTAATCTCGGTACGTGACATCCTACGACCGTCTGTGACCTGACATCTGCAGTGTCACTTATCCTTGTGCTACTTTGTAGCGTTTCCACTCGTGGGAACTGAAATCATCATAATAAATTGTAATAAATTGTTGCAATTTGTCTTTTATGACATTGTTGCACTGTCCTAACATTTCCTAATATTTCCCAATATCTTTATTAGTTTTATATGTATAATAAATGGGGGATCCCATAACTCGCGCACTTCTCGAAAACTGCTGGCCATCGACCAATGATAGCATTTTCTCCGGTTCAGACGCGCCACCTTTCAGCTATCCATCTCCGTTCCACGCATATCTGTTGTCTCCTTTAGAACCCCTCTTAAGTTACAAAAAATCGATGCTGTAGTCGTCCTTCACAAATACCTGTGTATATCTTACGTGAATTCTATCCAACGCTTTATTTATACGTTTCTCTGTATGTTTTATATTATCGATCGTTTATTCCACTCACTCCTTAAGGTACTGGTTATTGTAGCAGCTTATCCAAATTGACCGTTACAAACAATTTCTATGGAATTTTGTGCTAACGTTCGTTTCATATTCTATGAACCTGAAATATAACAGATGTTTCTTGAAACAACCGACCGTTGAAAATAGCAATTCTCGGTTTCTTCTCTTCGTAGTATTTGTATCAACCGAACGTTGGCTTTTAAAATAAACAACATTTGCGTTTGAAATTATTGATTTTCTATCAAGCACGCTCCCTTCTTGCTTTCATGCGTTTGATTACTTATGCGTATCCTTGAGTTGTTTATGTACTCTAAAACTTTTTCAATTATATAATTTTCACATTCCAATTTAAATATAGTAATATACCTTAATACCCGTCCGTTTTCATTATATAAATAATTTGCTCTTATTTCTATATACACGATTGCTAAAATTTTATTGTCTACACCTATTTACCCTTTAAATCCACAACAATATATATATATATATATATATATATATATATATATATATATATATATTATTGGTAGTTATTTACACAAGGTAAGTTGATAAATAATAACGTAGTACAGTTAATAACATAAAATAATAACTTAGACTTTTATGCAAAACCCAAATGATCATTTCAAAACGAGCTAGTAATTGTTTTTTTTAATGCGGTTAGCTGTGTTACTTCTACTAACTCACAGGGCTAGTTTTTCAATATGGAACATATTCCAGTTTAGTGTAAAAGGAAGTAGGATACATGATAAAAGCATTTCCGATAAATACCTACTACGGGCATTGCTCGAGAAAAGGAAAAAAAGATAAAACGAAATTAAGCGAAGATAAATAAATTTTTTAATAATCTACTGGAAAAATGTGGAAATAATTGGAAAGTTTGCTGTTTCTTCAGTTGTTGTCCTTCATGGAAACTAACATTGCTATATAATTGCTATAGAATAAGTGCCATGCCCTTTTTTGTTAAATGATAATACAAAAACTTATTTAGTAGACTATACGATACAGGGGCGAGAGCTTAGAAGAAGAGGATAAATTATAATACCCTTGGCGGTGTTATACTCTTTTGCAACAACTAACACTAACGGTATTACATCCATAAAATGACCTTTCAGTTGAGAAAGTATAAAAGCTAACGTTCTGTTAGTTATTTTGAGCTATATACGTGATTAATTTTTTACCAAGAAAAGCAAAACCAAAGATTGACAACTGACACTCTCCGTTAAACCAATAAATTTTGCACTACAGTTCCAACTCTTCTTCAGTTACTTATGTGTGTAAGTCTTCAAATGTATGTGAAACAATTGTAACCACATAGAAAGTCTGTTAGTATTATTTAGCAAATCTGAAATGCTATCAAAATTCTAAGCAGGACTTTAATATACTAAACGAAATTATCTATTTCTGTATGTTTGCAATAAAAATTTAGTACAAAATATCTAGTGATAGCAATTTTATTCTTTCTTCTAGGGTTCACCAAGCTACGTCTCCATGCTTGCAAAATAAAATCCTACTTTCACCACCTATATCATAAAGCTATTATTTATGAAAAGGGTGACACTCTTGCAATGTAAAGAAATTTATGGCGTTATTTGGGAAGCACCGTTACGGTGTTAACAATTAAGCGCTCATGCCTGAGAGTTTAGGAGCGGTCCATTAATTTAATGAAACCGACATCACAAGGGACGAAGCTACTCGCATAACCGAGTCAACGGCTGGCAAAATTAAATAATTCGTGAATTACCAAAACTTTAGTTAGAAATTCATGGAAAAGTTTCGACGGAATAGAAAGCCCCAGGATAAACAGAAAAACCTAAAATTTAATCCGTCCTGCATAAAGAAAAACCTAGCTTAATTGTTAAAACTTTTTAAATTTTAATTTGTTTTCGAAATGTAATGAATGCGGAATATGGAATTTGCTCATTCGTTTCTGCATCAACGTAAACGGAAACTTCTTCAAGAGATGCGTATCTATCAACGAAGAGGTACAAAATAATTAAATTTATTTGCCAGGGCCTGATTGGTTTACTATCCAGCGGCATCAATCAGAGTTATGATTTAATAAGTTTTCTTGATTGTAGCGTTAAAGTAATGAAAACGAAACAAAGTTTCTGATGTTCAGAATACACAGCTAAAAAGTTATATTAAATATATACGGGTACCTAAGCTTCTATTTAATATACGGTTAACTGTTATAATTTAGAGTTTAGACATAAATCGTTTTATGGTGTTCCAAAACAGACAGTTATTGTTACACTGTTTAACATAACACAGATTACATATCTGATATTACACCTTTAATTCTGAAACCGCAAGTAATCCATTATTAATCATTCAATTCCTGCTATGTAAATTGCCTATTTTATTACATTTTAAGAAATTCAAGAAAGGCTTTTAATAAATTTAACGATGAAGAAGCTTAATGGTTTTTAAAAAATGGAATAATTTATGGTAAAAATAAACCCACTGAAATCGGAAATTTAAATAACAGAAACACGAATAATAATAACCAAATAGGCATTCGCCAATAAGGGATATTCTGTAGAACAACAAGTGAAGAATTATGGAAAAGAGTGATTACGTATTTTATTTTTAGTGTAATTCTGTATGAATGTGAAGTTAGGACTTTTTGAATAACAGAAGTCTATATTGCAAGCGTTCTATATGTCGATCTGGTGAACGAGAAAGAAGGATGAACCAAGAAAGTTAAGCAAGAAGTGAAAATCAGCATGCAATTAATATATTAAAAAAAGTAAGGTACTTAGAAAATACATAGCTTAGGGAAACACTGCATAGTTAAAGCTGCCATAAAAGACATGGTGGAAGGAAAACAAATAGGTAGAAATTATTTAACTTCCAAATGGGGATAACCAATTATAGTTGTCCTAAGAGTGACCATTCTGACAAATTGAAGCACGACTTTCATGGCCCAATATATCAAGTAATGAGAAACTGAGGAAAACGTGTGAAAAATAACGTAATAGCATAACAAACCACGTTAGAAAAAGCGCAGCTGGTACTTTTTTTAACCTACAAATCTCAGTACCGCACGCAGCACGAAACAAATACCATTCAAAAAGAATAGTATATTCAATGAAGTAACTTATTACACTTTAATTGGTGATAGTTCTTTAAAGTCGGTAATACAGTTAAAAGTCGATAATACAGTTACCAAAGTTCATAAGATACATCGCGCAAGCGCAATGAATTAAGCGAGTGACGCCTCTAGCAGAGGGCAGCGTGAACCCCTTTTACAGGTTTCGCGTGGCCAACTACCATGACGTCATCATTACCCCAAATTATATTGCGCCATAATCGGAAATATAAAAAATTAAACAAAAGTTCATATTCGTGAACAAATTAAACACGGTATTACTTACCCCGGAAATCCGAACGTTCTGCGGGGTTGAACCAAAGTTGGCCTCTATCAGGGTTCCTCAGGGCTCCATCTCGGAGTAATCAAAGATGGTGACTCATCATCTCGGGTCGTGGAGTTCGTTTCGCCTAAGGTTGCCAATTACCTACCTATGCAGGGATCGGATTATGAACAAGGTAAAGGGCGACAACAAAGATAATTAGCAAAGGAAATCTACATAGGTAAAGCTACGATACGATTCCTCAAAGCGACCACTTCACTCGAAGCACCAAGGCAAAAGGCCACGTTTCAGAGCGTCACCAAAACCTCTCACCACTTTGTCCCCACTCTTTGTCTTTTTCCCATTGGCGCGCACTGCGCAAATGCACTCTAACGTAACGGAAGTACACGCCTAGTCTATTTAAAATTCCCGCGCACCGCGTCTTTTGAAATTATGGCGCGAAACTTCCGTACATCAAAACTTAACCTAAATACAATGTTTAAGTGCCGATTTGGCACGTAACAAACTACGGAAAATCAAAGTAACAACATATAAATACGCATAGCAATATGTACCATATGACAGCTTTTTTCAAACAGCCAGTTTTCAATGGCGAACGCACTCCATACAGAAAAAATACTTGCAATATACATCGGTATATCAAATATCAAAGCACTGAGAAAAGTCATGCAAGAAGTATCACAAAAATACGCAAAATAGAATTGAAAAGGAGTATCGTGGACAATAATTTATAACTGCCAATTCTCAATTCCAGACACACATGAAGCGAACATGCGAAAAATGTCTAATGCTTGAGCACCAAAGAATATCAATACTGCACATAACATAATGATGCGTAAAATAAAATTCGTACGTGGTGTCATACTAGGTGTCGCTTTATTTTTAACTACCAATTTTCAACACCGGATCAAATGCCATGAAAATAACAAATATGCATGCCAATGTATATCGGATGACAAGAAACACAGAAAAGCCGTGCCAGAAGTAACATAAAAACGCGCAAAAATGAATTCGATATTTTTGTTACCATGCTTCTCGTGATGGATTCGAACCGAACCGAACCTTGCTCTAGGTTCGGTTCGGTTCGAAAACTTTTTAGTCCGGTTGGGTTCGAGGTTCGGTTCGAAAAAATATATTCCGGTTCGGTTCGAAAAAAACGAACCGAACCTCGAACCAAACCGAACCGGTTCGATATTTTGATATTTCACACAACTGGTGCGTTCACCTACAACAATTTAAATGTTTAATGTAGTTTTTATATTTAGTAGTTGCTACTTTCAAATAAACACAACATTAATTTGCTTTAGATTTTAGTAGCATAAATCATAGTAGTACTATTTGTCCAGGTTTGATTTTTGAATACGTATTCAATATCTTTAACGAAGCCTAATTACAATTAGGTTAATAGTGAAAACCACCTTAAAACCTGAGAATGTGTTAATAATTGATGATTTTTACTAATGTCATTTTACCGTACAAGAACGATATCACACGATATTTGCGTTTACTACAGTACAAACAAAAAGCTGTTTGTCAGTTTATTTTTATAATTCAAAATTAAACACTTCGTACAATACAGGAATAAAGAAACTGTGCTTATTTTCCTGTAGAAATCGTGCCATAATCGATGCCATAATTATTGTGTAGTTTATCTCGAAACCATCGAGCCCCAGCGTTGGACCGTCATATTTATTGAGTATTTTTACCTTGGCTGCTCTTCTCTAAAATCCTAATTTCACGAAAGCCTCTTAAAACTAACACAGACGCTTACCTGGTACCGCTGAATCTAAAAACTCCCGCTCACTGCTTCTATGTTGAAACCTAATAGAAATTCACACCCTACAATCACACTCTCAAAATAACGCAATTCACAAAATAAATCACACTCTATTTACATGAAATAAATATTACATTTTTAAAATACTTTTCCTTATGTACACTCGTATTATTGGTAATGTCACTAATTTCATTTTCAAAAGTAATTCAAGTCAATAATCTTATTAAACAAATACTTTCTTAGAGTAAGAGGGCGTTCCGCATACCTTACCTTACCCCTTTGTCTTATGAGCTCATAGTAAATATATTTAAATGTGAGTGCAAATTTACTGCACTACAAAAAGAAAATAAGCCCCCTATACTTCTTTACAACATAGCTTGGTTATCTGTAGATTAATTATCCCTGACTACCTAAATAAATTTCATAAATTTTCAGTTCATTAAATATATCAAACAAGAAACACTCCAAAGCACAGAACAAATCAAAAGAACCATAGCAAATATTCACCACAAAATGTTTTTATACAATTGGTTACCTGGTAACTATTTTCCAACAGGTATCCGCCACTGAGCCCTTGAAGATGATGCCGTCCAATATGACACTACACTAGGAAACAGCTCTCCAGTTGAATTACCATCCTTCTATGCATGCTGCTACCCCAAAATCTCATCATTTATAATAAAACCATGACCATCCAATTTTCATAATTTACTGTTCATATTCCCAAATAAATTAATCAAAAATCGCTGCCTTCATCTTCAAATACTTTCAAAATTTAATAACTTACGTGCATTCCAAAAACCACAATAACAATTGTTTGTACTTACATACAAAATTTACTCTTCGTATAAAATGCTGCAATCGCTTTTTAATTGACTTGACTTGCCATCATACTAACTTATGTGCAAGTACACATAAATTCACTAACTTTCACTAAAGTAACTCGATGAAGCGCGAAGGACTGAAGAAAAATTAAGAGAGCGTCACCCTCTTTGAAAGTGGTTTATATAGTCTTGCTACGCCTCCCCTATTTTCACGTTCGCACGTAAATTTTCTAACGTACAATAATATTCTGTGTAAAAGCACTAACCGTTCTTCATTTCTTAAAACAACTCGCATAACTCCCTCGATATTACCGCGAAATCTCTAACGACTCTTCGTTTTTTTAGAATTACTATAACAAACATGTTAAAATATTTGGTAAAACGTACACAACGGCCAACCTTCCCTCTGATTTCGCGAAACTAGCCTCAATCGTCAAGCGATTCCGAATACATTCACGCCTTCAAACTCAAACAAACATCTTTTTATTTCTCTTATTCATATAGCTTCTTTTCACACATATGCTTCAACCAGCTGAATATTTGCCCTACCTCATACAAACTCGTCGCACGTATACCTGTGTCGTCCAATCATCTCGCCAATTTCTTTCCCTTGCTTTCAATCAATGTGCGTCTGCTTCTAATATTCCTAGAAATTATTAATTTTGTTTCCCCTTCTAAAATAAGTTTGCTCGTCGTTGCCCTCGTATAGTACATCTATAATTAATTCTCTGTTTCTCACTCGTATTCATACGTTTCTGCTCCGTCCTTGTACCTCCATGACAGTTGTTTCTAGCTTCTCTCCAATACTATCTTTATAATTAAAAATCGATATTTTAAACAAACAGACTGTTTCTTCGTTCCACTTATGTGTTTTCTGTTCTTCCTCGTTGTATATTGACTACGCTAACTCCCAACGATGTTTTCCTTCTTGTAACATATTAAAGCTTGTTAACTTAAAATATCCCCCCCCCCCTTACTATACTCTAAAACGTTTTCTGGTTTTACCATTGAAAATAATAATTCTATTTCTACGGAATATGCAAAGCTTTTATGTTTTCGTATGCTACATAAAATAAAACTTAAATATGGTATTTTTACCTCGTTGTCTCTGATAAATATTATGCTACGTCATTTCTAAGTAAATATAACTACAATTAAATCAACCCTACATTATTATACGTTGACTAAGCTCTAAATTAATTATTTAAAATACCCTAATTATCTAACATCCCTAACTTGACTTTCTTGTAAGTTCTTATTCCAACCCTAAGTTTGATTTATGACCTTATGTATTTACAATTAGCCATTCTAATATAATGGCAGTTACTTATTTATAGTTGTAGTGTTTAAGTCGGGAATTGATTTTCCTACCCAAGAATTAAGGCAAAGTAGACTTTTAGCTGATTCGTGATTAAGTTCATTCCTTTGCTTCCTTATAACCAAACCTGCTTTTGAGAACAGTCTTTCAGAAAGGATTAAGGTTGCTGTCACACTATATAAATCCTTTGCCATACTAATCAGTATCGGAAACCTTTCCTTGTTAATTTGCCACCACTTTAAAATTGTCTTCCCTTCTTCTTTTGGATTTGTACAGTTTAGAGACACTAAAATTGTCTCCTGAATCTTCAGAAGATTCAGGTAAAGAATATATTCTTCATAGAGGTTTTTGAAGAAATTCCGCGAATCCTCTTTTAAGTGCTTTCCCCAACTAGTGTGGTCAAAGAGTTCTATTTTGTGTCTTGGGTCGAGCACTAGTACAGCACAATATAGCCAATTGGTAAGACGATAATGTTTTAATATTTTATTTCTTAAACCCTGGTATGCTATCAATAATTGCTCATCTAATTGCCCCATCTCTTCTTCTATTTTATCCAATAAAATATTAATACAAATTACCACGGAGGGTAAGGTAACGCACCTGTCTCCTTCTAACTTATCAGTTACTCTTTTAAACATTATAAAAAAATTACATATGTTCCATAGGATTAACCACTCACTTTCATTAAGTTTTGAATTTTTTAGAGTAAGATCACTTTCGCACAAGCATAATAGTCCTCAATTTAACTTAGCTATATCTAACATATTATAAGCGGAATTCCACCGTGTAGGAGTACCTAGAATAGGTGAAAGCTCTGTAGACACACCGACAGTCTGACAAGCGGTTTTAAATCGCTTTCCCAATAGCTCGGATCTTCTAATTTTCTTAAAGACTATTCGAATTCTCTCAATACAATTGAGTTTGGCTTTACTGTTAAATTCATCTTCATCATTATCACTGATACATTCATCTTCAACTTCTTCTTCATCAATTCGTTCAGGGCTTATGTTCAATGTACAAAATAAATCTTGCACTGCCAGATCTAAAACATGTGCCATGCACCTAAAGTGATGATTTACGTTCTCAAATGTCGGTAGCAGTATATTCAATTCTTTCATGAATGAAATGTTGGCTGAAGCATTGTCAACAGTTATGCCTTGTATCCTTTGTTCAATGCCGTATTTTTTTACTGTTTCAAAAAACCCTTGGCTATGTCTTATTCAGTGTGTCCACCGTAAGACGGAACGAAGTCTATGACAATTGATTGGAGTTCCCAGTTATTGTCAATAAAATGTGCTGTGATGCCGTAATAGGACTTTCTATTAATGGCAGTCCGTCCGTCTAAAATAGAAGATATTTTTGAACTGTTGTTTTGCTGTATGTTCATAACAACGTTTTTCAGTACGTCATACCGTTCTAAAACCATTCATTTTAACTGCTTTCGTCCTGGCAAACTAAATCCTGGACGAAACTGATGAAAAAGGCATCTTGAAGCATCCTCATCAAAAAACGAAAATGTGCGCCTCGATGACAAAATTTATTAGATGTATAACACTAATACCCATTACACTTTTTTAGTTAGTGGCTTAAAACTCGATGACCATGTACATTAGAAAATCGTTCTGTTTCTTAAATTTGCCGGTTCGGTTCGAAGTTCGGTTCGAAAATGAAATGTCCGGTTCGTGTCCATCCCTACTCCTAACCGTCAATTCTAAACGTAACGTGAAACAAACAAATCCCAGAAAAAATTTAAACATGGAAAAATATGTTAAAGGAAAGGACATAGAAATATGTATCTCACTATATTTAGAAACTTTAATTTTTTTACTCTATAATATTTTACAGTAAATAAAATATTCTCAAATTTACACACGGTTAAATTTTCCTACATTTAATTTTTCCAATGCTCCACCCGAACGTACTACAGTGGCCAGAAAGCGAGTTTTTTTTACCTGGAAATTTTGAATTTCGCCGTACCCTTGCTGATGCAAGCAAGGTAGCGATTTTTACGTGCGTGACAACACTCACACACAGGACCTCCATTTTACCTCTCATCCGAACAAGGGTGTATTTTTGTGATAAATGCTCGCCTAATAGTTTTCAAGCGAACCGTGTCGGGATTTGAACCTGGGGCATAATGGTTACACGTATAGCAACTACACCACGGAGTCGCCGCTGTTAAATTCCCCAGTGCAACAAATACGCCTCGAATTATAAAAGCTACACTTACACCGTAGTTGTCCTGACCCCGGTGCGCTTGTAATCGCGTGGGGGTGGCGTCCAGATGTCCCATTGTTTGGTTGACCGCAGCTCTGCTCTATCGACGAAGGGCCGGTATGTTGAATAGCGATAAAAGGACAAAAACCACTTCGCCGACTTCTCAAACTCCATAAACACGTGTTACGTTCATTTACAGTCGATGAATTAAAAATCTACATCTTTTTACTTTATTATTCATTTATTTAGATCTTGTTCAGATCCTGCAACACCACCCGGTATATTAGACCTTCCTATAATAAGCCCGCTTGCTAGTAATCTTCTATTTCAAATTTAGTTGCTTTAAAACGTAAAGTTTATGCTATAAATTAAATAGTCAATACCCTGTTTTAGGTATCCGTAAACTCATTATACCTTGCAATAGCATGTAAGTACTTTCTCGATTGTTTTAATCAGGAACTCGTTGAAATAAAATATTGAGCTATCCGATAAAACCGTGTTTTAAGTTTGCTAAGCACGGTTGATAACACCAATATTATTTAGAGCTCTGGTTATTTAGTGAAACAAAATTAAAATTCACTTTCGTTTCGATAAACAAGACGATGGCATTTGTCATATTTTTGTTGGTTCCGTTTTCCTTGTGGAATGTTCGTGCACGCGATACAGCGTGGTAGGTAACGATAGGTTTACAAAACTATACCTTTCAGCTACAATAAATTAATTCGCCTATAACTATTCTAGCTCCTTTCGGTGATCCTAAAGCCATGATGTATTGCCGGCCCTTGTTGTGATGAGAGGACAGCCCCAAGGCGGCTTCACGCGCCCTCTGCCTCGCCCAGTCAGTAGAGACGGTAGGAGTTGGTATGACGGCCGCAACTCGAAGGTGAGTGTGTATGTATTAACTGACACCATTTGATAGCCACACTTGGTGAACTTAAACTGATAACTGTGATGTGAGATAGTCGGAAGTAGTAATATTTCACTTATTGGGATCATTTTCTTCACTTATTTGTATGTTGGCAATTGCATGCTCGCGATGATAATTGATAACTTGGTTCTTTTTTTCTAAGTTATGAATTTTCCTTATTAGTTAAGACATTGTACTGCCAATATAGCATATGTAATTTTTATATTTACAACCATTAAGAGCTGAGGTTTTTAGTGCTGCGGTTGGATTTTTTTTGTTGCATTGTTGCTAAATAATGTAAAAGGAGGTACCTAAAAACGGCAGCTCGCCATGTTAAAAATGATTTTTTCTTATTTTGTAAATATGTATAACGTGTACTTATGGATTGTTCATTTGTTGGTACTATTGTGCTTTTGTACATATTTTTTTTAATTAGAGGTTTTGGTTTGTATATGTTTAATTGTGCATGAGTGAGTATATTTTTATTTCAGGCCTCTTTTTATTTTGCATGTGTAATACCCCGCCTACTCACCGGTTGAGCCCGGCCATCTTCATTCTAGGGTTTTTTTCCTTTAGGCCACGTCGATGCACGTAGCACACGTCTATCTTAAAGAAGGCCGGTAGTAAAGTTTTCTTGTTTCGACACTTCGGCTCCCTCGAACCATTGTCACCCTCCGAGATTGGTTAATCTCTGACGCTCATTGGTGAGCACAGCTGCCTTGCTGATCATGAGAAATGCAATCCCCGCAGTTTTCCAAACCATAAATCATGGATCAATGCCCGGACTTATGTGAAAACTAAACCTTTGCGCAGCGCATATATTAAACATAATAATATTGGAAGATTACGCGTGCGGGTTTCAAATATCCTCTGAATCTAAATAGTGCAAAAACTGTTGAAATCCTTTTTAAAAAAGGCGTAACAATTGCCTTAAAACTTCAAAAAGAACAACAAATAAAAAGAAAAAGTATCTCCTTGCGAGACCTCACATACATGGAAAACAAGTTCAATTTGTCTATAGGCGCCACCCAGCTTTTTAAAACCTTAACAACATTTGCGACACCAGGAAACTGAAATGAGTAACCACCCGATTATAAAACTTACTCAATTAAGTGTGCATAGAAATTGTTTGCCGCCGCACCGACCGAACAAATTTAGTCGGGAGCATGAGACTCGTACACTTATAGCTATCACTTAACTTTACTATATATCTAAATACAAAAATTATTTTTACATTGGCATACAAATGCATACAAATTTACATTCATCTACTTAAAGATATCCTCTTAAGCTAAACAAATTTGTTGCTAGTTTTTATACGATTAGACAAATATGATGCAGCAGTAAAAGCGTTAAGTACCAGCTTTTTTATTTTACCATAACAAATGCTTTGGTCATTAATACCAAAGGTTCGGAACAAAAATACATAAAATAGTTTTTAACGGCATTTCACAATGAGAAGATGTAGATAATTCATTTAATTAAGGCCAAGGCAAGAAAAAGATAACAGACCAGAGGTAATTGCAGAGAGAAAAATAAACACCTAGACATCTATGGGTTAGAGTATTATTTAAGGTACGATAAAACCTCTAAGATATTTTTAGAAAAAGGTAATTTAACCATTTATTATCATACACTAATTAGATAAAATAAAAACCCTAAAATAATTTCAAAGTAAAAGATAAATGCTATACATTAATAATTTAACCTAATAGTTGAAATAAAGTAATGTATTAAAAAAAAAATTAAAAAAAAAGGATAACGTAATCAATTTAAATATACCCACACGATAATTTCAAGAACATAATTGCGATTGGCATAGCAGTAATTGTACGATAAGCAGGTAATTAAAGATAAAAATAGAAAAATTTCAATACAACAACACAATGAGGAGCAATAATGGAAAATACACATGCGATAGCCCCTCACCAATACGTTCAGGAAATACAAAAAGATACATTAGCATTTCTATAATATAAAATTATCGTTAACAGATTTGATAAAAAATGATTTAAATACTTGCCTAAGAAAACACACAGAATATTTATTGTATTCGCAACAACAGAGACATAGGTTGCCATCCTATAAGTAGCAAAGACTAAAGCACTAATCGGACATCTGCTAGCACAAGTCTTAAAGGTTTCCTGAGTTGTGCAGGCGAAAAATACGTTAACCACGATATTGACTGTATTAGGTTGTGGAATAGTACGGTAAAGGATACAAATTTAAAGGAAATTGGATTTATTTGTGTAATGACCATTTGAAAAAATTTATTACTAGGAATGAAAGGTCTGTCTTTTAAAACTAAATACTATATATGGCAAGACAAGGTTTGGAATACTTGTAGATTACGGGGTAAACGCTATTTAGATGTGCAATAGGATGCGTCAAAGGATAAGATCTAAATTAATTTTGAAATAAACGATACGAGAGCTCGATACTTAGGTAGTGTTTGGGTACGAAGAATAAAACTAAAAAAATTGATCGAAATAAGAATGGAAAAAGATAAATATGGTAAAATGAAGATATGAACACAAACGTAAGTAAATACTCCTCGTTAGGGGCTGCCGAAAATGGGTTTGCGTCTTTAATATGTCAACATCCTTGAAGTTTGCTATTTGAATCTTGGAGTTCATATATCAATGTAGAAGCTACACGATAACTTATACATAGAATAAATGTAGGAGCTAATTTAGAGGAATACCTTTTAGTGGCATAAGATAAAGCATGATTTTTCTTCCGTGAATACTAGAAAAAGCAAGGTATATTTACATAATTAAAGGTAAGATGATAGGTAAAAATTTGAAGCGTAATTCCCGACTTAGTGACGGTACAATATGGTATAGCTACCATAAGATATCACTAGAAATAAATTTTTTGAAAAATCCGCTAAAATTGTGTCAAACAGAAAATAATTTGATTTCATTTTTCAGTTTGTAAAATAACAAAAGTAATTTTTAATGTTATGTTGATTAAGCAACATAAACGAACTCAAATGATTTTTCATTTTTTAAGCGACATTTTATTTTGAAATATGGATAATGAAAACAAATATCCTGAATTATGATTAAGTTTTTTTATTGGAAGTTTTTCAAGTGGAGAAAATGAATGAAATTCACCATATACGGATATATTAGTCGATAATCAAATAATAATTACGGCTTACCCCAGATATTGTAAATTAATCCAAAATAGCGAAATTTTTCGATAATTTAGTGTGACCAAAACTCCTTCATATGGAAAAGATTCACCACAACACACAATATTTAGATATAGTTAAAAAAATTCTTTTAACACAATAAAAAAGTTTAAAATTAACTGGAGTACATATTTAATATACAAGTATTTATAAGCAAAAATACTGCTAGATTCAGATAAAGAAATGACGTATCGACCATATTCAATATTATGTTTACAGTATTGCCAACGCGAGATATGTATGCTACCTATTATTAACAGAGATAATATTTTAAAATCGATAAATAGGTTTTCAAACCAATATGTTAGAATGTTTTTAGGTTTAAATATACAATTTCATATGTTTCCTAGTTGGACATTAGAGACAAGACAAACGTGAAATTACTAGGTAATGTAAGCTAAAAAGATCAATATGGACCTCAAATTTATAAAGGGAACACTACTGATAGGCGCTGGTGAAACGTTAATGTTACTGTTAATTTTTAGTACAAAATATGCTGCAATAAATAGCATACAATAAATTCAACTTTAAACGGGGTTAAATTTCCCCGGTGCATTAAATGGGTCTCAAATTTTAAAGATAGCACTTACCCCGTGGTGAGCCTGATCCAGGTGAATTGTAATCTCGTGGAGGTGGCGTCTAGATGTCCCCTTGTTTAATTGGCGAAAGCTCTTCAGTATCGACGAAGCACCAGTGTTGTATAACGTTAAAAGAAAAAGGTCAAAATAAAATGGACCACTTCGCCGACTGTCCGAACTCCACAATCACGTCTACACTCGGGGAAGGACGGTAGGCGGTAAAGTTTTCTTGATACGACATCTCAGCTTCCACGAACCATCGTTTCCCCTCCAAGATACGTTAATCTCTGACGCTCATTGGGGCACAGCTGCCTTGTAAAGCATGAGAAAATCAATCTCCGCAGTTTCCCAAACCATGAATCATAGATCAATGTCCGGACTCAGAAACAAATCTTTGTGTGGATTTCATGCAACGCTTATATTAAACGCAACATTACTGTTAAATTGCCCGTGCGGATTTTCCAAATTCCCTGAACCAAAATAATACAATGAAAGGTTGAAAGCCTTTTTAAAAAAAGGTACAATAATCTGCATAACTATTGTACATACAAATCAATGTTGTGTTCAGTACTTAGATACCGTTTTCCATGCGTTGTTTTCAATAACAACAGATGGTAAAGATAATTTAATGACGGCGATGATGGCAGGGCGAGAAGTGGTTGACCATTTGCGGAACTCAACAAACGGTAATGCTTCGATAGCATCATAGCTACGAACACCTGCCTTCTTGTGACTTCGTACAACAACTGTTCCGGCACACGCAACACAAAGTACTTGAAGGTTAATCGAAGTAAAATTGTACATTGTACTATGTACACTACGGTGGGAAATTGACGTGCAAGTTACATCTATGCGATAATTTTATTTAAGCTATAACTACAAACAGAACATACCGCCCATCGAAATGCAAGGCATTTTTGGAAAGAGAATAACTACAAAGTGTGGAACGGAATGGAAAGGAAGAAAAAAGAAATTAATATAAGAAAACCCAGGAAATAGTTACGCGAACAAAAACAAAAACAAAAGGAATGATACTAGGAAAGATAAAGAAAAGTTTATTTACAACGAAGATAAAGGACAGAGCTAAGCGGCAGAGCGCTTCAATTCGCACTGAGCGATTTTGAGAGAAACAACCTGAACGACCCCATCAGCTCCGGGATGGACCCCAACAACACGTCCTAGGGACTATCAAAGGAGTGGAACGTTATCGGCTTTAATTAGCACAAAGACATCCACCCGAACCTGTTAAGAAACGAAGCGCAGGGGGCGGTATGAAGTGCCAAGGAATCAATTCCTTAGCGGCAGTTGATTTTGCAAGTGAAATTAACTGTTTATGGGTACCCCCAAAATCTGGGCCGTAATCACTATAGAGATGATCACAGTGGCAGTAAATCGGTAAAAAGTAGCTAGAGAAGCGTCGGTCGGCAGATCAGACTAATTCAAGATGGAGTGCCTTGGTAGCCGTACATAAAGGAAACAAAAATATGCTTTTAACACCTTAGCACCCGTACTCGCGACATGGTACTAGACAAAGGACCAGCAAATTCAACGCCCGAACTCCAAAAGAGCTTGACTTGAGCGATTAGTCTTCCAAAAAGTCACACACTGACAAACTCGACGAATGAACTGTTTACTTGAAACAATTCAATAACGTTAGACGAACGATATAATCAACCATTTGAACACCAGCGTGAAAGTATCTCAGATGAACAAAGGTGATATACAAATCTGTAAAGCGACTTTTACTAGGTATAAGAGAGGGATATTTCCTGTCGGAGGATATGGGTGCGTGAGATAGGCGAGCATAAACCCGTAAGATTCCTTTTCTAATAGAGCGAAACGATTTGCAAAGAGCCTTTTTATAACTATTTGGACTGGATGGCGTCCAACTCTATAGCAAAATAAATCTGTCGAGTATATTTAATCAGGGGCTTCATAGCGTTATGGGGTCGAACCAGGATAAAGGTTGATTGTATTTTGCCAACGAATTTTCTGTGTGATGCACAAAGCAGAGAGTCCAAGCGGCAATGAGAATGATAAATTGAAAAGATAAATGACTTTACAAAATCGTTTCAATCCAAGAAGAAGATGCAACAGCGTTCAAAACAATAGACAATGGCATTTCTTGAATAAACTAGTTGTCCTATACTTATCTAGAAGTATTACTAGTAGAAGGTTTGTCTGGTTTGGTCGTCTTATAAATACGAACTACAAATTTATCCATCGAAATCAATAATTTTTTTGAAATACATTCATAGAATACGGTAAAAACAATAAAAATAAAAAGAGCTCTAAACATGTCACACCATGCACGCTTTAGAGGTCTGACTAAAATCAAAAATGATCGTCCAAGCTCAGCCAGTGCAAGTACCCAGTAAGGCGAGCGACATTCGACGAGACAGCGGGCATGAATAGCGCCTAGGCTGTTGAAATAGAGGCACAGAAGGTAAAAGCAAACCTATGATGAAGCAGGTGCTCTTCTCGTTACCTACATATATGCAACTTCCGTACAAAAAATTTGTAAAAATAGTAATTAGGTAACCGGTTCGGTACCTACATTTATTTAATGTTCAAGATAATTTATAAATATATGTAATTTTTGTGCTCGCATATTGTGTGCATTTTCAGATTCATATTTTTGATTATTCATTTTTGCACCCACCGAAAATAAATAGTGGGTGCGGAGCAACCACTATCTATTATCGGTGGGTACGGAAAACCCCAAGCACCCACGGAGTCGGCGCTCCAGCGTACGTAACATTTAAAGTGCCACATGAGGTATTGCAAGTATAATTTTTTAACTTACCATGATTTAATGAAAAAATGGAAAGTTTCTTCCGATTACATCATCATATCCTTACCTGCAACAATATAAAAATACATATTAGATGTTAAGAAAGATTTACCATGCAGACGATATAACAGTCACAAAATTATAAATGCTAATTTAATAAGGTGCTTGAAGGGATTTCCACATGGAACTGATACAACAACGAACAATACACAGATATATATATATATATATATATATATATATATATATATATATATATACATATATACATATATATATATATATATATATATATATGTATATATATATATATATATATATATAATAAGATGAAATAATAACTTAGACTTTTTAAGCAAAGACCAAATGATCATTTCAAATCGAGCTAGTAATTGAAAGAAAGAAAATATAAGGCCTTGGACAGGATTTGAACCTGCATCTCAGTTTTGCCGGAACTGTGCGTTTACCAATTACGCTACCGAGGCCGATGGCTATAATTGGGAAATTTACAAATCCAAATCGTGTACAGTACCATATATAAACCTAACTTTCAATTACGTTTAGCATTTTTGTCAATCATATCTGAAATTGTCAATTTTTGACTTATGTCAGATATAGACAGGAAGCAACGCTCAAAATCACGGCTATAAGCCAAGTATTAATATATAAATATTATAAGTAGTTTTTTACACAAGGTAAGTTGATAAATACTAACGTATTGCAATTATATGTATATATATATATATATATATATATATATATATATATATATATGATAACGCTGCACGCCGATGTAATTATACTTTCAGTCTGCTGCTGATTACCACCGCTCTGTGTATTTTAATATACTAAAATTTAAATATGCCTCGGCTAGCTCAGTTTAATTCACACAGAGTGTACAACGTTACGATAATCAAATAATTTATCCCCTTTTCTCTGAGACTTTTCCTGCTTTGAATAATAAAACGAAGACGACTAATATTTGTATAATGAGGAAAAAGCATCATATATATTTCACAGCTTAATATGTTTTACTGTATGACAAAAATGAACCCCTGAATCAAATAACAATAATTTTTAAATAGTTTATCCCCAAAAATTAAAGCTCCCTTTCCTTATTTTAAAGTCTACTGGAAATTACTTGAACGTTCAAGACCTTTCCATTTTTTACAAAATTTTTCAAGTAGAAAAGAAATTTCTGAGAACTCTTTACATAAAATATTCAGGTATAATAAATATAGTCAATGTTAAAAAAAATAAAGAGAAAATAATGCCTTATGCTAGATAGTTATGACCTGTAGTTTTCCTTGTGCGTTTTTCTGGATCTGCTACTGCGCGCAGTGGATTAGTACCCCAAAATTATTTTCAATGCTTAAAACAATCCCCTGTTTTGTTCGCCTTTGCCAATATTTTCATTCGGACTTCCGCCCAATATTATTAATTTATTTAGTTTCCAAATTGTACCCCGTTTAATCAATAATATAGTATTTTCTTAATCTCCCTTAGAGTTACTTGGATTTTACTTAGAATTTTGTAGTCTCTCTTAGATTTTCGTAGCCTCTCTTAGATTTACCCCGTCTTACTTAGTGCCTTTTCCAGCAAACGGCGAAACTTGTCTCATATATTTTACACTATTATTTATTTTAAATTTTCTAACAACACTTTCACAAACATATGATTATTTAATATTAATATTCACGCGTGGCATAGATTCTTCAGTATAAGTGATGTGGATTGTGCTCGGTTCGAATCAAGACTGTCTGCTTATCAAATTCGCGTGTTATATAAGCTACGCCCCATCTAAAAATTCATTAGATATCGGCGCTGTTTATTGAAAGTTTACAACCAGCCATAGGATGTTTTGGGGTTTTACAGGCATACGTTTGATAATAACTTGTCGGACGATTTCTTGGTCACGTAGGATACCAGTGGATTTCTGTTGTGTATTTATTTTAGACCGACTGTTTTGATATTATTACAGCAATTTCTAATTCGCCTTGGCACGTAATTTAACTTATGGCTTTTGTTGGTCTACATAATACTTTGGGATTTGTATTAACTCCATGTAGAAAATCACGTAGACGAAGTGACGTAAAATAACATATTTCTGTTTACTTGCGTTTCCAAAACGTATTTATTTTGAAATATGCGTTTCTTATCAGGGCGCTATGCTATCTCCTTTCACTATCGCATGTTTAATTTAAATGGGAATTGTATCATGATTTTCTAACTTTTACTGCATTTAACGCGTATCTATTTACAATTTTATGAACGCTTTTTGGTTTAAGACAAGTTTGATTGCGTGTAGAGTTATTTCTTTTGCTGAATGTGTAAATATTGTTGAATGATATGCTTCCCGGCATTAATTAAAGTCAATTACGATAATTATACAGGGTGTTAAATGTTTGCTCTTCGAATAATGTGCAAACTACGTATTTTCATGCTAAATAAATGTAGTTTCCCAACTCCTAATACTATTTACATGTATTGTGTGACCATTATGGCTCAATATACCCCTAAATAACCCTCTTATCATAGCATTATATATATATATATATATATCAAATGTTTCACAATATATTAAGAACTATATTAAGAACTAACGTTGCAAACCAGGAAATAACTCAGCTATTATACAAGCAAAGGATCATTAAGAGGTTGACTAGATACTACTCACTTATAATTTAAAAAAATATTGAATAAAGCGAAAGGCAACTAAATAACAACAAAGTAATAAAATATAAAACTAAAGAGCGGTGAGAGAAGATCGTTAAAGGTGAAATTAACATACAATTGATGACAAAATGATACTTAAAGTTTTTCTAAACCGGAATCGATAGGGCATTGCGCTTGATCAATTCGCAAGTCGGCGTAAAAAAATTTCTCGACGGTAGGGTGTCAAAGTGATTGATATATATTTCATATTAAATATTAAATACAACGGTTTCATAAATATTAAACACGGATAATACAGACATTTTGCTTCGTGTTAAAGTGGTGAAATTCTGAGTACAAAGCTCTGAGCTTAAGCTTTTGGTACTGTACGTTGTGTGATTTCAAGACAATCTTTCAGTCATGTAAGTTTATATAGTTTTAACGCCTTTGAACGTTCCTTTGAAATGTTTATAATTATATTTCGTTTTAATAGATCCGTATTAGTAAATTCCACCAATAGGGATATGATGTTTCTTATAAGAAATATAATTTTTAAGTTATATGTGTTACTGATCTTTCGAAAAAAAATTTTGTATCCTTTTTGTATCTTATATCGGTCATACTCAAAGGTATAAAATTATTGGAGTTTCATAAATCATTTGTTTTGATTAATAATGGATTACAATGACGCTTATAATCTCATCGTCAGAACGCAAAGAAAGTTCACATTCGATTTATGCCAATACAGAATATAAAAATTGTTTTTTTCTGGCTCTGTTTACCTTTTCGTAAGCTAATTTCACATATATATTAGATACTGGAAAAAAACACAAAGTGACTTCAATTTGCAGTCTTAATTCATCTGTCCGAAGTTTGCCAAAAATGCCTTTCTTATAGAGCACTTCGTAATTAACATAAAAAAACAACATTTAACTTGAGTAGGCTAGTATATCTTGAAAAAAAAGTATCAAACAGACTGATAGTAGTCGATAAAGTTTGGATAGAACCCTGCCAGGTTGGTTGCTTCTAATTTCAGGGGCACATTGATTCCCAAATCAGCAACTTTATGTTATATATAAGCATGTTGAGAACAACTAGTTTCGAAGTCACAATAGATAAATGCTTGTAGTGGTGTCCGATTTATTTACAGGCAAATATAACTCTTCACGCATTTATGAAAACATCTGAAACTATAACCTAGACAAAAATTGAAAATGAACATTTCTAAATAATTGCATGAAATTTATAAACACACTCCCAATATACTTTCTTGTTATGAAATTAAGAATTTATATAGTAATTTTATTCGTCAAAAGTGTTTTCTATTAAGCTAAGTAATTTTTAATATATTTGATTTTTAATATTTGTTTAAGAATGTCTATCACGTATTCGTAATGAAAACATAACTATATAATATAAATGAAAATATTATCGTGTAATAGTATAAAGACCTTCAATTTAATTGGCGTTTTCACATGTAAACGTATAAACTCGAACTTTGCTATAATAAACTGTTCTACAGTTACCCTAGAGGCATGATTAAAATTCAGGTCACCTAAATTTGATTTTAGAAACTTTTCTTTCGACTAACCGTTTTAAATATATAAATTAGTTTTCTTTTGGTTTAACAACAGTGTACTTAATGATTTTTCACATAAATTTTAGTTTCTTGTCACCCTCTTTTTAGCCTTTTTGGGACTTTCCCTAAAAATCCTGCGAGATTAGGTGACACCCAAGATGCTTCTCGATTAAGATATATTTCACTCAGGATACTATTCCGGGACCCGTTTCAAACACTATACCACCCATCCCACAGAGTTAGCCGGCAATTAATTTTGTTAGAACAGTCGAAGTTCTCGGTACTTTATTAAAACAGGATTTTTAGTGGAGTATTTTACCAAGTTTTTCTGTGGATTACCGGTTAGGTTTTCGAGAGCAAAACTGTAAGTAATAGCCTTCTTTTAGGTTTCCTACAGTGACCGGTGTCTCTGAAATTAAGTTTAATGCCTTTGTAGATTTCTGCACTATCTGGCAATATTTGGAGGTATACAGGAAGTTTATAAAAGAACTCCTTGATTTAAGAAAATCATAATTAAAAAACGAAACGAGTAATAAATAAACTTTCAGGTTTTGAACTTGAGTTCAGTATATTATCAAGATTGTTTTGCTAATATTCGATCACAGTGCGTGGACTTGGAACGAGCGTGGCGTGGGAAGAGTGCTACTGCTTCCGCCGGCCGGCAGTCGCCACCCACTAGTCATGGCTACGCCACAGCAGAAAGCCCAGTGTGTGATTTGGTTTATTCATTCGAGTTCAGAGATCACAGTTTAGCGTAATTATCGACGTGATTATGGCGGTGATGCACCTTCTAACAAAACTATTCTGCAGTGGTATAATCACTTTCGGGAAACAGGTAGTGTCTTAAAAATTAAACCACCGAGTAGGCATTCAGTCTCTGAACAGAATGTGGAACGAATCCGTACATCTTGCATTCGTAGCCCTAAAAAGTCATTGGCAAGGCGAAGTTTGAAGTTGGGCATACCTATGTCTACCGTGTACAAAGTGATGCAAAAGAGGCTTAAATTATCTGGATAAGATTCAACTTCTACATAAAATCAAGCGCAATGACAAAGTGAAGAGATTCGATTTAGAAGTCTACATTTTGAGCAGGACTGAAAACTTCCTAGAAAATGTTATGTTTTTAGATAAGGCGACTTTTCACGTAAGTGGGTCTGTCAACCGACACAACTGTAGGGTTTGGGGGTCTGAGTCATCGCACGAATTCATAGAATATCAGCCAGACTCTCCCAAAGTCAATGTTAGGTGTGGATTGATGCATGATCGTATCCTAGGACTTTTCATCTTCGCAGAGATGACAATTAATGGGGATATTTATAACCATTCTTGGATATTTATTGCAAAATGCTTGAACTATACGTTTTCACACAGATAGATGATGTCAAACTAGCAAGACACCGATTGTCTTCCAACAAGACGGCGCGCCACCTCACTATAGCAACCGTGTCCGTGATGCATTGAACTTACGTTTCCCTGACAGGTGGATTGGTAGACGTGTGCCGATTGCATGGCCACCAGAGAGCCCAGATCTGACTCCACTAGATTTCTTTTTTTGGGGACATAAAAATAATTGTTTATTCCGAGAAAATCCGTGACATTGCTCATTTGAGAGAGAGGATTGTTGCAGCTGTAGCATCCATCATGCCTAATATGCTGCTGAATACCTGGGAAGAAACTGATTATCGTTTAGGCATGGCCAGGGCAACAAATGGTGCACATATAGAACTTTATTAGGTATCAAAAAAAACTTGAGAAGATTCTCTTTAATACTATATATAGGTTTTAATAACTATTATTTTACCTTTACTGTGTACAAAGAAAACTTTAAATCAAGGAGTTCTTTTATAAACTCCCAGTACATTAATGGTGATACAATACTGTAGCGTCCGTTTGTCTTGGTTTAGATGATTTACTGTATAAAGCTGTATTTGAACGATCCTTTAAAGGAGTTGCAAGTGATTCGACTCACAGTAGATTATTGTTTTTCGTCTTGCATGAAGCCTAGCCAAATATGCGAGTGTTTTAGGCAAAACTTGACACTGTTTAGTCAGTTTTCGCAATAGATTTTACCTGCGTACGACATTTTGTTTAATTAAAAGATATCTCAGTTGCAAGATTAAAAAATTTATAAGATTAAAAAATAATATACATATAAAACTGAAATATTGTTTAAAGAGACGGAAAATGTAAACATCCAGACAGCTAAAATATCAAACAGAAATTCATTAAGTACAAAATTCATCTCAATGTCCAGATATTCAGGATCCTAATTAGCAGTCTCTGGGACGATTGTATTAATAATTTAACTAGGCTCTGATTATTAAGGACTTTTGTGGTGCGTCTTGCATCACTGAATATTTGAAAATCGAATGAGATGGGTAGGGATTGCACATTATTCAAACAGCGTAGTACGATACCAAAAAGGCTTCAAAGGTGCTTGTAATTAGAGTATCTTTGGTATTGAAGTTTTTGTCAGAGAGTTTGCATAAGCACAAAATGAAAACTTCGGTTTTAAGCATGCTGAGTATAAAAATTACGATGAAAGTGGGGAGTGAAACCATTCCTGCTTATTAATATGTTGGAGAGATGAAACATCTTCCTCTTTTAACAATACTTCATTGCATATTCAAATTTGTGGTAACTTTCATTTATGATCTGAGTATGCGTATTTACTGCATATTATACGGAAATTGCTAAAAATTATACGTACGGAGAATGTACTACGTATGGCCCTCAATTGTTTCTGTCAATACCTTCCGAAGCACTGTGAAAAGTACTAAGTTTCTACATGTGAAGTTCTAATTTTTTAAATAAAAATAAAACTCCACGGGTATTAATTCAAAACCATTTATTCATTAAGATAATCATCATAAGCATCGACAGCATGCTATCCTTTACGGAAAAAAATCTGCATTTTGATGACCCTAAAATTTTTCCAAATGTCTATTAAACGAAGGTTTTTGTAATTGGCTTACGAAGCTTCAGAAAAAATGGAATCAGTAGGTGACAAGTCAAAGGAATATGTTAAGTAATCAGAACTTCAGGTCCTATTTCAGGTAGCTTTCTCATAGTCAATTGTGATGCGTGTGGTCTAACGTCATGATGCAAGCGAATCGGTCCATGTCAATTAACTAGAGATGGACTTAACTTGCTTTTCGTGCATAATCCGTAATTCCTTGCAATATGATTGTCTGTTTGGATTTCACCGGGTTGTAAGAACGAATGCTGAACTCCGCCTTTAAAAGTCCACCTAACTGTCATCATAACCTCTCTTGGATGAGGTACCACTTTCGCCTGATGACTTGCAGCTTCAATACAATCCAACCATTATCCAAAACACATGCGGTTGTCGTAGTGCATACAATGAGCATCACGAGTTACAATATGTTAGAGAGTTTTGTTTCGATGAAGTAGTGAAAATGACAATTGTAATCATCACAATTTGTTTGCAGGCGTTTACTCGTGTGGAACCCATATACTGTATTTTTTTCACTTCCCTAATTGACCAATTTGATGACTTAGTGTATTTATTGACGTACGCCCAGGGTCTCGGGTTCGAATCCCGACACGGTCCGCTTGAAAAATGTTAGGCGAGCATTTTTCACAAAAATACACCCTCGTTCGAATGAGAGGTAAAATGGAGGTCCCGTGTGTGAGTGTTGTCACGCCCGTTAAAGATCCCTACCTTGCTTGGAACAGCAAGGGTTCGGCAAAATTCCAAATTTTCCAGGTAAAAAAAACTCGCTTCCAGACCAAGGTGGAGCATAGGAAAATCACATGTAAGGTATTTATTGACGAAGCAGCTGAACCGAGTCGACGTGTATAGCTCCCGAGATTCGCCGTTACAAGTATGTTTTTACATAGGATTTTCTGTATTTTTTGCTTTGTCGTACTGCTTATAATTGTGTGGTTTAATTGCACTGTGCGGCATTAATTTTCCGAACCCGGGTCAGTGTAATACAAAACTTTCTTATAAGATTATCTCTTACTCAATGGTGTGATTGATTAATTAAAGTAACCCGTGGGTTCTCTAATATACTCAAATGGAACCAATGAACTTTAAGGAAGGATTTCCTTAAAATGATGGAGCGCAAATATCTTCCGACTATGCTAGAGGTCTATTCCTCGGGTAGAGCTTATGAGGATTGGTCGTGGTTCTTTTTACAAAACATTATTTGCTTACTAGGGCTTGATTCTTACCAAAACAGGGGTTTAGTGAGGGTGCCACCAAGTTATTAAATTTTAAACACAGGGTTTCCCTAAGGGGGACTTGGAAGTCCTGAGAGAGGAATATCGTATTAACTGCTTACGCAGGAGCCGTAAAGAAAATTTAATTAAATTAGCAAAGTGAGGACACAAGAGGTATACTCTTGCTACCTCATAAAAAAACTGAAAAGATTAATTATGCACACAATTTTATGAACACAAATATTAGGCTTCTGAAAGAGCAATTAAAGCTTCTTTGTTAAATCGGAGTTACCACTATCTCTGAACTCATTTGTTCAAAATAAAACAATTAATTAAGAGAATTAAATGTTGATTCTTTAATTAAAAGCTGTTTCTTAATTAAAAATTGTATGTACAAAAATTTACGTTTAAAAAAGTTAATATAATTTCTTCTACTCTGAGGTAGAACTATGAATTTGAAAAAAATATCAAGAACTTTAAGCGTTTCTTTTACTACAAAAATTAACTCAAATCAATACCAAAAATGCCAGATCTGCTATTCGGTTTACAAATGTATATGAAAATATCTAAAATGTTTAATAATTCAATGTTCAAAAGCTGTAACTAAAATTATGCATAGATGAAACTTTAATCAGAACTCAATGGAGTTGCTTAATTTCATTAATAATAATAACTGTTATTACACTGCATTTATATTGGCAATAAAAATTTATCAAAGTCCTTTCTAGTTTGTTAAACCAAACAATATTTATAGGTCATCACAAGGTTATTTTCTTGTGTAGCCTTGTATCAAAGTTAGCCAAGTGCAGACGTGATGTAAGAATAATATAAATCTCCTACCTCGTTTCAACAGGTGTTGTTTGTGTGACTGCGCTACATCATGTTAGAACAGATGTTTATACATACGGTCCTTGGACAAACAAGTGGTGTTGCCTCCACGTGTTGTATTGCTAATAACCAACTGCGTGATTCTTTTACCTGACCATATGAGCTTAAAGCGTATTTCCTATACGCAACAACGGGACTGACCAAAATCCATTACAACGGTTGTCACAAATATGCAGAACTTCGATGTACTACTACATGTAAATTGTTACCAAAATAATTATCTTCGTGTATTTATCCACATAGTTACTTGTAAATCCATACTAGCAATTTCAAAAAAGACCATTATTGTTAATTATTGGAAGTTAAATTAAAACCAAAAATTTCTATCTACATTGCAGAACATTTCTTTAAAATTTAAAACATACAGTTTCATCGCAGAACATTTCATTAAATCCAACTATTCTATTAAAGTTGAAGGACGTACATGCTAGACCAATATTTTCTTATCGCTGCGTTGAAGTAATTGAACTGTAAACTCGATAATCGTAAATGCAAAGAAAGTATCCATATAGTCTTGAAACACAACATTTAAACGGCTAATTATTTTAAAACCAGATAAAACGGAATCATACTAACAAAGGAATATACGAAGGAGTCTTCAAATGAATATACAAAAGATTATTTAAAAGAATTTGTAAAAGAATACGTAAAAGAGTTTGTAAAAGAATTCGTAAAAGAATTTGCAAAAGAATTCGTAAAAGAATTTGCAAAAGAATTCGTAAAAGAACGCTACAACAAAATTATTTAGTTTGTCTAGGAGATTATATTTAATTGCTTACCATTATTAAAAAGCACTAGGTCAAATGTTTATTACACTTGAGTTCCACTACGGCGTAAAACCACACGCAAATTACTTGCTAGAACCTTCAGGTTCTCCATGGTATCTTCGTGTCAAGTGTTCTAGCTAAAGTGACCGTTGACACATTGTGCACGAAATAGGAAAGCTGTTTGGCCTTGAAATATTTATACTAATAATTAACGCCTGACATTAACAACCAAACTAGCATCTCTGTATTGTGGTTAGACCACACGATCCCAATACGGATATTTATTTAATTGACGATGTTTACTGGTTTAATGGACTAGACAAAAAGATGTATTTAACTGATAATTTATTGGTACTTTGCAGTGGTCAAAAAAACTGTTACAACTTTAATCGACTAAATAGTAAATACCGTGCGTTCTGCTTTGAGTTTAACTAAAATTGCGTTAAAACAAAACAAAATTAAATTTCGACATAATAAATCACAAACTCTATAAATCAAAACTAAACAAATAATTTTAGAAACAATTTTCAAACCGTTTGTAATTAACTTCGATTTTTGTATAGCAAGAAAACCGTGTAACAAATTAAAACCGCGTAAAACTTCCAAATAGTAAAACTTTTCGTAGTTTACATTAATAAACTAACTACCTTAAAACCGAAGCCTAAAGCCTATCTAAATTAAATAAATTTCATAGAAATTACAAATTTTGCATTAAAATTAAATAAAATATTATAATGTTCAAGACCATTTGCTTTTTAACATCTATTAAGTCGAGGTTTCCTGTTTAACATTTTCTGTAACAACCAGCTAAGCAATCGAACAGTTATTCTTTTAATAGAATTTTCTTATAAGATTGTGTATAATTAAACTACTCGGTCCATCGAGAAGTCATTTCAGGGGTGCATACCAGTAGCGCTAATTACTCGTATTATCGTTAATTATACTCGCCTGAGTAAATTTATAGTTGAGTTCTTGAAGGGGATTAGCGTTTAAATTTAAATTCAAATTCGGGGTTTAAATGTAAAATATCGAGAAGCCGTTTAGTGTTTTTTACTTTGGAATCTTTGAACGTCGCGGCGGTTGCAACTCCTTTATTAAACTTATCATAGGTTTATGTTTCTTGTTGGTTTTTGTTATTGTTGGTTGTTAGTCCTTGTTGCTCTTATTAAAGCACCGAGTTATATAAGAATTGTGGTGATTCATCCAGATGACTAGCAACTTCCAAGAACAAAGAGGAGCTACTGGACAGAGTCCGAAAGGTTGGAGGCTGAGGGCGCTATCAGGAAAAGGTTGAAGTCATGTTAAAGGACGTGATGTTGAGGACTGAACAGGAGGTCGTAACATTGGAGACAGAACATCCGCCTACGGTTTGGTCGGGGTTGTAGGATCCCCTTGTAGATTTCGCCGTGCCGGAATTGCCCTCATCATCAAGACAACAGCGGAAGACGTCGACTAGCAGTAACGGAAGCGTTGCTGCTAGCGATCTCGACGAGCTAAGACTATTAAAGTTTAAGGCGTGAAAGGGCGCGAACTACCACGATTATCGTTGACGACACGAAGGTGATTCGGAACGCCGCGGACGAAGTCCGCGATGTTGCGAATCATCCGAATGGTATGGTTAGGGCGGTGTCGCTTTGCGTAGGGGAAGCTGAGAGGAGGTCCAACGCAAGCCAAGGTTGTTTTAGGTCAGCAGGGTTTTAGAAGTCTGGGGCATCGGTGCCGAGTAACGCATCGTACGTCGTAACAGCTGCGGGTACTACATCGATGCTTCTTCTTCAGATCGACGCCAAGCCAGAGGAGAAGGAAAATGCTTTAGAAACACTGTAGAAGTTCGATCCGCTCGCGATGAGTTTGTTATATAGTCGAAAAACTCGTATACACGATGTTGTCGTCAAGTGTGCTGGTCGCGAGTATGCGAGGTAACTGCAGTCCAAGGTCAAAGGAGCCTGCAAGGAGCTCACGGCTAAATCAATCGAAAAGGGGTGACCGCAGATCGGTCTCCCAGGGCTTATAACCAGAATGAAGGCGAATGAGCTTATGTGTAAGTAAAAAACCTAGTTTCAATAATCGGATGTTGGAAACCACCCGATGACATAGTTTTGGTATAACGAAAAACGCCCGAGGCATCCCTTCGTCAAGGTAGTCTTCGAAGTGACCTCGACACGTTAAAGGCGGATATTATAGTTAATGCTATCAACTTCAGGTGGCGAAAAGTATGGGCTCGGGACCACTTCTACGTGACTCGGTGCTACCGGTGCTACGGGTATGGTCACAAATCGATGGACTGCAAAAAGAATGTACAGTGGTGCGGTAACTGTGGCCAAGTCGGATATGAATTCAAAAATCTGTCGGAAGGTAGTCCTCTGCTTTGTGATGTGCACAAGGGCAAACGATAGAATAAGCGGTGATGTGGAGGTCGATGCGAGCCACTACGCTAAGTCCGGCAGATGCCCCACGATGTTACAACAGAAGAATGTCATCATACGCACACGTACACACACGCACGCAAGCACACGCACGCAGACGCACGCATACACACACGCGCACGCACACGCACAAGCACGTCCACGTACGCAATCGCACGCGCACGCACGCACACGCACGCACACGCACGCACACGCACGCACACGCACGCATACGCACGCACACGCACGTACACGCACGCATATGTACGCGGATTGTCCACTATATCCGATTCTGTGGAAGCAACATAGTCAATATACCCTGTCTTTATGTCAGATTTAATTTTGGCACTCAAGTACACACATTCATTTCTATCATTAACCCTACTATGTTTCTAAATCTGTTCTTCTTTCTTATGTCCCTAATTATAGATATCGTAAACGAAGTAAGGTACAGCTTCTTTATATATTTGGTTTCAGGAACTGCATCGTTTATAGCAGTATACAGTGATGTATCAAAATGTCCACTGCCTTCTCAACTTCATTTATATTGTCAAAATGCCACTCAGTGTTTTTAAGAATAAAGAAAAGTTGTAGAAAATCTGCTTTTTTATAATTAAACTGTTCCCCTGCAAACTTTTCTTTAGGATCAACTATGTGATAGACTAACTCAATTTAGCATGCTAATGTCGGATGATGGCTACCTTCTTGTACAAAAGGTGCTACACACCTATTTACAATCACTAAAAAATTGTCACAAGTACAAGATCAAGTACCGTGTTTTTCATATTAAGTATCAAATGACGAAAAAATAAGCGCATATAAATCAGATGATTATTATAAACAGCAACAGGTGTTGGTAGTGAAATATCTGCAACTAATGTTGACTGTGCAAAAAGATATATTGGAAAAAATATTATTTTAGTAAATGTTCAAGTGTTGGAGGAACTTGTCAGCCACAAGCTGCTTACCCCCCCTCCGCAACCTATGAATGTTGGAGAAATAGGGTATTTAATTTTAAAACAATAGAAGGGGACCGAACTGTATCTAACAAGAAAGAATAGCGCCTATGATGAAAGACAACAAACATAGAAACAAGAAGAAAATTGTTGAAGGCATATGTGTGGAGCACAGCACAGTATGCCTATGAAATACGGGCAGTCGGAAAAGCAGACAGAAAAACGGCAACACCCTTTTGGAATGCTATGCTTCAGATGTATGAGGATAATAGCATGAACAGAAAAAGTTAATAACAAATAGGTTATAGAAATAGTAGGTAAATAAAGATATATGTTGAAAAAAAATAGGAGAAATAGAAGGGCAGAATACGTTCTAAGGCATTTTTGGGGAATAATATGGGATATATTACAAGCGGAGATAGGAAAAAAGGAAGATGTAGACTTAGATCAGATAGTAATAGATGCAGACTGTGCAAATTTCATGGAAATGTGTAGGTTAGTTCAGAATAGTATACAATGATGGTACGCGTCTAAGCAGTTCCAGGACTGAAGACCTAATGATGATGATGAGGTTATGTTACTATTTGGTGTCGCTGGTGCTCTTCGAGGGGATGAACTTTATAAATTACAAACTAGCGATATTCAGGATTTAGAGTCAGTTATAGTAGTTACCCTTTGCGATACTAAAACGAAAATAAAACGTAAATTCAGCATCACAGAGTATTTGGAGGTATAAGGAAAATACGTGGTAGTTCGTCCTAAACATTATCCAAAAAAAAACTTTTCATTAATTACCAGGACAGACGTACTCGACAAGTTGTATGAATTAATGAAATGGGAATAACGCCAAGCGAAATCCCGAAATTCGTACAATTGCGTGATTGCCATAAATATACAGATCACTATTTTCGACGACCATCTGCTTCTCTTCCAGTTGAGAGAGGTGGCGATTTATTGATCTTAAAACAACGTGGTGCGTAACGTAGCAGAGGGCCACATTGAAGATTCTTTGAATACATAAATTATATCGCAAACAAAATTGTGAAATTAACTTTACTAATAATATTTCAACTATTACAATACAAGTGACAAACAAACGAATCATCGATTGAACCGTCCGGTATAAGATTAGATAATTTAATTGACTATACATACCATTACTTATAATAATATTAATAATTATTATTATTATAAAAATAATTGAGTCATTGATACTTATTTGAGTAAGTTGTTACGTCATCATTGAACAATTTGGTAGGGTGACAATAAATACCATTAGTGCGGGTACTCTACAGTTTTTAGTGAAACCTTATGCTGGTAGTGCGAGTGCGTGAAGTAACAATCAGTGGTACTCGGACGGTTACAGAAGACAGTTGTACGAGAGCCCTGGAAGCGACACCACACCGAGTGCGCGTGTTCTTTGGTGTCCGCTACCTTTTGTGTGTGACTTTTATTGCCCAGTGCGGCACAGGCTTTAAGGTATTTATATCCCTTATTAAGTAGTTGCTTTGTTTATTACATAACCACTACACTGCCATCGGTATTGCTACATAATAGCAATTGGTTCTTCACTATAATTACCATTTCTAGATCACCTAACCATCCCACATAAGTTGATTTATATTTAAAGTCGTAAAAAACGATAGTGAGTAATATACACTGGTTCGAATTACAACACTCGCTTGCAGCTCTTGTTGCAAACTCCTCATTCACCTACAAAATATGACTTCAACACTTTGTACACAATATTGTACCGATACAGTTTAAAAAAACTTTTGTTCTTTCTGGGGTTAGAAAAACAGCGTGCAGTCAGTCAGTTGGTATGATTTGGAACCGATAACAATAGTTCCTAGTTAAATCTACAGCTTCCTTCTTTACAACTACTTGCAATTTTCCTCATATTACACCGTTATCATAAAATTTGTCTAACTATTGTTATCTGACTTTAAAAATACAGAGGTTTCGATAATATTTACGCCTTTATAATGATAATTTTGTCCAAAAATGCTGTATTGTAACGACGATGTAAGGGCCATCTCTGTTTTGGCCTTATTTTGATTTGGGTATTTTAATCAAATGTAAAATTAAGACAAAGAGTCTTGAAAATCATAATTTTAATTTGATAGTGCTGTCTCTATGAAATAGTTCATTCTTAACTTAAAATATTCATCTCGCCTTTAAATGGTTCCTATTTATATCTAAGCGGAAGCTCTTGATATTATAATTCAATGAGTAGAGCTGAATGTGCGTACAGCAAATGTTATTTTACTGTCACAGTATTACGTTAGTTGTAGAATGACTGTCGAAAGAAAAACCCAATAAAGTATTACACAATCAAACACACAAAAGCAAACCGCTAATGTTTGTTGAGAGACACAACATTCACAACGTGTCCTGTGGGGCGGTTGTTTATTGTTTTTGTAAGGTTGATACGAACCACTAACAAATATTTACGCAAGATAGAAAATAAATTTCCCGTGGAGAAAATCAACTTTGGAAACTCAATAATACAGTTGATAGTTAATACAATACCCGTAAGATATAAGCGTACTTTCCCTAATAAATTAGGAAAAATGCACTAAAGTATCAAATAATGAAAATATTATTTTCGTACCAGTCTCATCAAAACTCCAGTAACGAAGCTCGTTTGAATGTTTGGATTTCGTGTTCGCTCTTTTTGGTTCCAGTTATGAGCTTTATTTGCAGAATAAAGTTATGATTTGGTACTGCTCGATACGGGAAACATACATCAGAATAAATTTATCTTTGGGAAACGAAGTTTATTGAGCTTAGTTACGTATTCAGCGCGGCAGATTGAAAGAGGATCTCAAGGGATGGCTTCGGGGTTGTCTAAAGCGAAATTTAAGTCTGTAGCTACTGATTATACTAGTGACAACGAAAATACCGCAAAGCGTAGGCAAGCTTAAAATTGCCATCTGTAATGCTCATTCCTGAAAAAGCGACATGGGTCTGTTATGACAGTTTAACGAAAATATTTCGTTATTTTTTATATTTTTAATACAACGCGAGGATTTTGTTGTTAATGTGACAAGTACCGCAATTGTTTGTTATTGCAAATTAGAAAACGCGGAAGTGACATATTTATATAATTTATGTATTTAAATATAGCATTAACTAAGACTACCCATATAACTGATAAAATTAGAACGTTCCAGTATCTTTGAAAGCTTCTCATAATTATTCTAACCACTAAAAAGCCCTCATGGTTGCAGAAGCCGTATTCATCTACAAAACATTGTTCGCAATTGTTAATTAATTAAATGTTGTCTTCGTTAGAAGTAACCTCTAATTTGTAAAAGATTTTTTCATGCTCTTCAAATAAAAAAGAATACACATTCTGTACTTTTATACCGCTTCTAATTTAAATCTCAATTTCTCTATTTTATCAGACAGCAAATTTTATCAACTTTCCGTGAAAAAAACACTAACCATTTCGCGCATGAGCTGTTAAACATCTAACCCATTTTCGTGAAAATGCTTTGCTGCTGTTATTTCTGGGTTTATGATTAACTGGATAGTGTAATATGCACCAACCACGCGCAACTGCAAATGGGTGGTGGTTGTTTCATTTTTGCCTTCAGCTTGTTAAAGTCCATTTCTCCCAGCCATTAAGTTATTAATTAGTAACCCTCAAATATTTCCCACCCTGAGCTGATTCTTCCAATACCGTCTAACGGTTCCTCCTTAGGTCTTTCTTAATCTGGTCTATATGCTGTAACGGGCCTGGGCATGTAAACGTGTTGCTTGATAGTTCGAGTTGTCGGGCTTAAACGATCTATGGGCTTGGACGCGCTGTAAAAGTGGAACGTATAGTTTTTAAATTAACGCGAGAGACTACTGCTGACGTTATAGTAAACATTAGTTACGCATGAGTGTTGGAAATAATTTGGCTTAGGTATTGATTTAAAAGTTTGTAGTAACCAGGTGTTTCAAAACTAAACAACGTATTATTTAAATAATTTTTTTTTACTAATGTTAAGTGTTTCATTTTTATTTGCAAGCGGGTTATCCTCATATTATGTATACAAAAGAATATGTTACATTGGCGCCCAACGTGACTTGCACAAAATTGTTGAGCAATCGCGGATTGGAGTGCTATGAAAGTGTGTTGGTGTCTATGTAACCATCGGAATTACAAGAACTGTACGTTAGTAAGTTGTAGAAAATGGAAATGTTTAAAGTTTAGGCGACAAGTTAACATTCTAAACAGCACATCTAGTACGGTAGGACCTTTTATGTTTTAAGGTAGACAGGTAACTGTACAAATAAAAAAAGGTTTATACAAGTGTCAATCATTGATTCTGTTATTTTGTTATCAGTGGATCAGCATCGAATATCTCAGTTTGTAAGACATGTACTTCCTTTTAGTTTTTCTTTGTCGGACTGTCAATGTACTATCTTTCCTTGCTTACGACGTTTTATTGAAAAAGAGAAGTGCGAACAATGTGTAGATTGTAATAGGAATATGGAAGTTAATTGTCGTGTAAACTGAGTCTTTATATAATAATACTTAGTAATACAGGGTTTCCACAAAACAACTCTGGGGATTTGAGATTAAATATTTTTATTAAATCAAAATCTTAGTATAACGTGTTATACATGAATTTAAAGGTAACATTCTCAAGGTTTTATTACAATTTAGTAAATTCCAATAAGCGATACAAATTTTAAATAAATTCCAATAAGAGCGCTGATCTTAGAATAGCGTAGAAAAGCTTCAATCAGTGTGTGTATCGCAACAGTTGGCAGCGCCGTGGAAAGTTAACCTTGCCATACCGTAGCAGACATTAACTCAATGTGCCTGTCGCTACAGTTCTAACATAGTTCTCAGTAAGTGCAGTTCGTTGTCAGTTAGTGCAGTGCAATGGCAAAAGCACTACAAAACGTTTAATGCGTCATTTAGCTCGTAGAAACTCATTCTATTGTCACGGTACAAAGGAACTTTCGACGCATTTATGGTGGTGATGCGTTTACGGATAAAATTATTCGGTAATGGCTAAGTGTGTTGAAAGTGTGTGCAAACAGAAGTCGCCTGGTAGACCGCGTGTGCCAGAAGAAATCCTTGACACGACGTAGTCTTGAGTTGGAGATGTCGAGATGAATTATTCATAAGGTAGTTCACAAAAAGCTTCGTTTAACTGCTTATAAGTTACAACGCTTGTATGAAATTAAACCAACAGATAAGGACAAGAGATTATCGCCTCACTTTAATTTGCATGTGCGAAAAGCAGTCAATACTCGATTCGGCAACAGGTGGATTGGAAAGGAAGGCCTATTCTTTGGCCTCTAAGAAGCCTAGATTTGACTCCCCCGAACTACTTCTTCTGGGGACATGTGAAGAGACTCGTGTATTCAGAGAAAATTCGAGATCTAACTCATCTCAGCCAACGGATACTCACATGCGTGGCAACCGTCACCTCATACATGCTGGTCGGGACCTGGCAAAAGATAGAATTTTATTATATGGATATGAGTTGTAATGACATTTATTATTCTTTAAAAAATCAACAACAACTGTTTATTTAATATTACACAAACTAGATCTATTAATATGAGATGTAGATCACTTGATGTAACTGATTCCAACACTAATAGGGTGAACGTTAAAAATTACTAAATTGTAATAAAATCTTGAGAATAATACCTTTAAATTCATGTATAACACATTACACTAAGATTTTGTATTAATAAAAATATTTAATTTCAACACCCCGGAGTTCTTTTGTGGAACCCTGTATAGAAAAATACGAATTTATGGGATTCCGATAGTACAACAACACAGAACTAACATTTAAAATTAAAAGCTTTGTTTACGCAGCTTGTTGAGTACAGTGTAGATGTAGATGATTGGAAAAATTATGAAAAAGGGCAAAATGTCGCCGAAAAAATGCTTAAAGGGTCAGGGTCGGATGCAGCAGTAGGGCTCTGTGATCAAATATGACAATCAAACAGGTGAATACGAATCAACTATTGGAAAGGCTTGATAGGTCAATTAAAAATTAAAACGGTGAATGATGGTTTACGTAGTGCAAAAAACTATCTACGCTAAAGTGTATGTCAGATGGGTGATAAAATTTCAATGAATTTAAAGGGAGTGGAAGTTAATGCTTATTATAAGGAATATTGTAATAATAAGGTCAATACGGTTTTAGATGTTAATGCAGATGATATAATAACGAGTCCAGAAGGTTGTAACGGCATGAAGAAAAACGGACTTCAGGTATATTACCTTATTTAGGGAATCGAGGAGGGGGTACAAATTTAGCATCTAGGCCGGGGGAGTAGACGCACCCAGTAGCTTCTGTAAATGAACTGCAAGATATATTTGTCAAAGCAGGTGTCCTCGAGAATAAAACAAGTAGCTTAGCAATTAAAGCACTCAAGGGATCTGCAGTGAACTGGACTTACATAAAAAAGAAACTTCACAATTTTCAAAATTTCAAAGTAATCGTTTTGAATAGGTGCTGAGGCCCTAAAAAACACCGTTAGGTTTTTTGCAATGTGAAATTCGTAGAGTACAGGCTAGGATGTAAAGCAGACCTATTTGATTAAAATTTTATAGGATGCGTATATATGGAACAAGAGTTTTCAAAGTATGAGGTCATATAACTGGTAGCCTGCTATTCTGACTTTGAAACAAAAATAGGTACTTTGAATGGAGGGTGTCGATCTTTTGATGAAGTGTAGGAGTATCTTCGTAGTTTGGATGAAGGAAACTTGACACTCCAATTAACCATTACAAGAATAGGCGTATGGGTAGCAATGGTAATGAAGGAGGCGCGTATGGGAAGAATTAGAAGCAAAATCAACACCAAGACGATAGGGAAAAACGAAATGAAGGAGGAAATACTGACGTGGAAGTCTTGGTAGTGCAAGAACAAGAAACTAATTATTTTAGCTTATTTACCAAGCCGCATTCGAAAACATGTCTGGCGGTTTTATTCGGGAGAATCAGAAAAACGATGGTCGTATTTCGATGTCACCAGTCTACAATACTATTATTGTTGAAGCCTTGCAATGTAAAAGAAAGAAAATTAGACAGCAAATGTTAGCGGAGTTTAAAAAGGGGAATGTGGAATTCGAGTTCGTTGGTGTAGAAGTTCTTATGTCAGTGCGTAATGTAATTTTTGATTGCGAATGATTAGCTCATTATAATGTTAAAATTTGTTTCGATTCGTTAACGATAAATGGCATCGTTCAGGAATTGCAAGTGACTATAGGTTTTAATAATGGGAAGGTGGAATCTATAGGGTTAGCAGTTTCCAAAATATCGACTAGTAAGGAAGAAGTAGTCGCACAAGCGTGATATCCAAGGAATGATTGGGAAAGTTAAAATGTTAATTGTTAAAAACATAAATTGCAACAGCTCTTAGAGAAGCTGTCAAGGGTTTTCTCGAATAAACCAGGGAAAATGAGTGGTTACTGTCAGGAAATTAAAATGAAAGATTCTAAATCACTCGAATAGTAATAGCGATTTTTATATTCACGCTTACGCACCTGCGTATGCTATTGTGTCTTGTATGTATCAGAAAGATGAAAATAATCAAATTTAGATAATCCTGTATTACTCTACAATATTCCAAGATGCTGAAGGAAAGTACTCGGTTACCGAAAAGGAGGCATTAAGTATTATCGCATCGTTAAAATATAGGTATGTCCGTCTCCTGGCCCACAATATCACTCTTGTAGCAGATCATAAGACATTGTCTTTTTTCAGTACGTGTCGATTACTAAATGCTAGATTACAAATATGGTCAAGGTATATATAACAGTTAACAGTTTTCGTTAAAGATTGAGTATCGTTGCCTTTACTTTATCTGGGTACACCAATGGAAAAATGCCGCTAATTGATCAGCCGTGTACTACCACGTTTGACATAGACTTCCTAAACAAAACAAATTCTACGTAGGAGCAAATTATAAATGACACTGTTTATTTGGAACAAACGCAAGCAAATGACAAATTTTGTACTAAGATTGTTACAGAAATTAAAAATGGTGGGCAAGACCGAATTAAAAAATGGTACATCGTTCATAGAGGGATTGTGTATAGGAAAGGTACGGAACAGTCGACTGGGCATCAGTTGTGCATCCAGAAACCAGAAACAGGGTAAATAGAACACTATCATGTGGGGAACGGACATTATGGGACTGCAAAATGCTATTTAGCACAGTGTGTGAAGCTATTTCAAAATTGGTGTTGATTGTGACATATGTCAGAAAACTATTTACGAAAGATATAATGGCGCAATGAAGTCAGTATTTGTCGAAACACCAAACTACACTGTAAGTATGGCTTTGATAGTGCGACGGTCGTGGGTGTTGCGTCAAAATGAGATACCGATTGGGGCTATGGTCCCGATGCACCGATAGCAAGGCAGTGCGGTGGCTAGACTCGACCGCAGGAGGGGGAGGGCAGCTGGTTTCCGGAAAAGGGAGGAACCGAAATGGTTCACAGAAGCAGGAATGGGCGCCAGGGTCGGAGCCGCTACTAAAAACCTACAACCTTGACCCAAGGATTCCGAGCAAGCACAAGCCAAAGCAATCGCCTCCCACAGTCCCAAAATCTCAATTCCCTTACCGCAATAACAAATCTCATAAAGCCAAACTCAGACGGACTAAATACACAATTTAATACCAGCGGCAAAATTGCATAGATTACACTGCTGAAATAATCACAAAATAACCTGCAAAGTAATATAATGTTAAAGTATAAACTATTTGCAGTAAACGAAATAATGAATGGTGCAAATAAACTTATTTGCAATAGGCAAAATAATAGATGGCACAAACGGTTACTAAAATAAACAACATTAATTAGTAAACGTCTTAACTATATAAAACTATTGCATAGGGCGGGTCCCGATTCGCTAAAATTTGTGTTGATTTAGATGTGAGCGTCTATCGGGCACTACGCGTAGCATGTAGCGTTGCAGCTAAATATTAGAGAGGGGGGGGAGTATGTAATAGTCGTATGGTATACTAACACAGACCTGGTTTCAATAAGTAAAATACTATAATAACAGAAGAGGGTTGCATGGAATCATAGCGGAAGGGGTTGCGTACCCGTTCAATAACATACGTACTGTATTGAGGGGAATATAGAAAAAAAATGTCGGTGGGGGAGGTAAACTACACTGTACATTTACAAAGGCTAGTGACAGGCGTTATGACTATTAAATACATGTAAACTTTAAATCAATACTACATAGAGGGGATTAGGTATAAGCACTTAAATTAACATGGGTAATATTCGCACAAATACTAAGTGACGGTAATGGGGCTCTTAAAAATTGTTACATATTGAATTAACTTATTTGTATAGCTTAATATATAGGTAAATCTTTTGTAAATATAAATTTCAGAACACCCAGCATTGATGGTATAAATCGTAAAAATAAATAGATGAGTAAAATACGAGTGCAACCCTATTTAAACACTGGTGGTGAATGATTAAAAGTTCTAACTCACCCTGTATGGTTGTCCAATGGTACCTTAACCAAGTTGAGGCGAGTCCAGGCATCTGGGCTTTGATGTCTACGGCGAATAGCGTCAACGACCACGACAGGGGTATGTTCATCAAGATCAATTTGCAACAGGTTCCGCACGGACAAAGCGTAAGACCATCCCATAACCATCAGGCTCAACGACAAACAGCAATCACAAAAGGGGGACGACAAACCACTACGAAAGAGCTAAACGCCAATCAGAAGAAAAGGGGGAAAGAAAAGCTGCTGCAAAAATATATAAGATAAATTAATATAATCACAGGATTGGCTGCTTACGTTTTTCGGCCTAATAATTAGATGATAAGATTGACTAAATCAGTCGTAAACAAGAAACACCTTTTTAACAATGAGTTAAATAACTTCAACGCTAAATGCATGCAAATCCACCAATTTAGGCGATTCTCAAATTAAACAACTCAGAACAGAATATACCACTACACTTAGCGTAATCAAATCGTAAAATGCCATTATCGAAGTAAGTCGACGTTCGTCTGCCGGTCCTAAGAGGGATCGAGATAACAAAACCAGTCGCACGGGCAAAGTTGCGCGTAATTAAATAACAGGAAATTTCCGATACTAATACTAATCGTTATAAAACATAAGGCTAGTACAATTGAATATTTAAAATATAAAAGACGTTAATTTGAACGCTACAATAGGACCGTTGCATGTGTTAAGGGGCGGGGTTATCCATGTTGGTAATAATAGATGTTTTTAGTAAGAAGCTGGTATCGTACCAGCTAACAAAAGCCAATACGCTTGCAATCATAAAAAGTTTGAGAAAATATTATGCAGTAGTAAGTAGATAAACTGGAGTCGTTTTTCCGATTACGGAAGGCGATTTTGTAGTAGTGTATATCAAAACGTTTTAAAATCTACAGGAATTGATTCGGCTCATACATTGGTAATTTCACCAAGGCAAATGGTCGAAAAATTTAAGAGCGACGTGGAAAGGTTGTTTCGTACATATTGTCACTCTCAACACCAAAAGTGAACCCAGGTGGCTAAACTAATTGAGAGGTACTCCTATTTAAATCGAGTAATAAACTCCACTACCGGCTTTACGCCCGAAGAAATGCATTCTAATTCGTTGCGCCCGATTAAAGATACCAGTGTCGTTCCGTTTCCAGCTACAAATAACATAGCAGTAGATATAGTTATCCTAGATAGATCAGGATTAACAACACAGGCGTAGAGAAGAACGGGAAAGCATGCCAGGATTAGAACGATTACAGTTTTTAAGATTGGCGATAAGATGTTGGTCCGCACCCATGGTCTGTGCTCTGCAGAAAATAATAGAAATCGTAAATTTTTTCTCAAATATCGGGGTCAATGTACTGTGCAGACAGTGATCAACGCGAACAAAACATTTAGAATTTAAAACCGTATATATTTCTAGTATATGATTAAGATGGTTATGTATATTGATGCGATTAGGGATCATCAAAAGCCTAATGGCACCATTTCGTAAACATATAACACTGCGAATCTGAGCAAAATAAAAAAAGTTTTAGAAAAAGCTCGCCTTACGTAAACACTCGATTTCATAGCGGCTGAGGGAGTTTTATTCTTATTACGTCACTAGTGTTTTTCAATAAGAATAATGATATTCCGCAAGTAGAAAGACGTGTCTGTAATAATTCTTCGTCAATAAATTTTGCTATTAAAGTACCCGATTAAGAATAAACGCGCATATATTGTGAAAGATTTCTTTTGATCGGGTTCAATACTCTATAAAGAATTTGACTTTACAGTAGGAAGTGTACTCAAATTACGGAAAGTCGCGCGTACTATATTCAATTGCATTTTTTTATTAATCTATACATGCGGTCATATTTTTGACGAAAGGAGCGTAAATAATATTCAAAGAAAAAGAAAACTGATTGAATTTCTGGAAAAATTCAGTAATAGCGTGGAACAGAAAAGAATGTAAACGTACATCGAATTAAGAAAATAAAAGTGGAACAAAAGGCGAAAGACAGTCATAAATCAAGCGATAAAATCGTAAATATTACGCGCAGAGGCAAATAGTAATAGTTGAGGATATGTCAATGCTATTTTAACGCCACATTCTGTGAAAGTTGGAACATGCAGGACGATTCTAGATGCTTACTAAAGCACGGACCCCAATGAAAACGTAAGAGTAGCAGCCAGAGTTACCTCAAAGCTTCTGGATGCGTGACGTATCACGAAAGCTCAACTATAAAACACCAATTGAAGGCAATTAATAAGCAGTTAATGTGTTACTATTAAAACGTCACGTAACGTTTTGAAATACGTTAAAATGGTTTCAAAAATGGAAAATAAATAAACACTAATGAACTACTGCAAAATAATGCTTTAATATGCATAAAAACATATATAAAACTGGAATGGTGTTTAATGGTAAATTGATGATAAATCTTAAACGATTTGGACAATCTTGGTATATGGATATGCAATGCAATGTTAATGCTTAATGGTATTTAATGGAAAATTTTTAAAGATCTGGAAAGAGACGACCAGCATTATGTACGCGCTAAAATAAAAATCACATTGTTTTAATATTTCAAAAAGAACATTTCTATTAGTTAGTTAGTTAAATTACGTAAGATTTTATGTGCAAGTCTTTTTGCAACAATTGTACAAGTGGATACTTTGATTTGAAGGTAGCTGACCTCGATAAATTTTACCAGCATATAAAAAATTATTAAACATAACTGATCAAATACGTTTAAATCCGAAAGGATTGTTCGTAAAAATTTTATATAACTACAATTGTGATATTGAGATTTCTTTGTTTCATTTTATTTTCGTAAAGTCCACAGTATATTTATATTTGAGCTAACAAGATAATACGGGCATACTCAGATAAGAATCCACATCGTATCACTTTTTATCGTTTCAATTACTAGTCATTGCATCTTTATTAGTTTGAGCAGCTTGTTATGGTATTCCGTGCAGGCAAGAAAGAAAACAGTAAAGTAAGTAAAGAAAATCGCCTACACCGAATACCCCAACAATACAGGAAAAAGGGTAGAATAGAAATTCAAAAGAATTGGAGTCGAGGCTAGCTCAAAAACGTCGTAGAGTGGGATGGGTTATACAGAAAGAAAAATTGGAGACCTCAGCAAACGGCTTTACATACCTTTAGTTAAACATACAGTTAGTGTTATTTAATTTCATTTTGGAGTCTGAACTGTCTTATCTAGAGACAATGGATTACTGCTTAGCTATCGTGGAACAGAAATCTACGAAATAATTGCCTCAGGCCCATGGTTAGGTATTAAGTGCCATTTTTACCATTATGGTGCTTTCAGAAGTGCCAAAAGATTTTGATGCCGAAATTATTTCAATACTTGATATAAATACGTGAGTACTGTGTAACTTGTTTTGTTCTGCTAGCTATAAATTAGATGGGAAAGGAAAATTAAGCACATTTAAATGAACAAACTAAATATCGACGCACCTTGTATGAAAGACTTGGCGAATAATTAATCTTAATTAAACATGATATATAAAATTCTGTTGCTATAAAAATAATTCAGGTTAGACGCCATAACATTATTTCTTTTGAACACATTGTGGGCGTATTAATTGAAGACAATAGTTTATTTTAAAACCTCAAACATACATAACTTGAAATGCTGCAAGACATTATGTATGCATATTTCATGAAAAAGATAATTTACACCAGACAAATATTGTCCGTCCAGACCAAGGATATGAAAGTAATACCAATTCAAAACACATACAAAGTTACATGACAATAACGTTGTGTATAAGCATATATTAAAATTAATACATTGTATTACCAGATACTCACGGCAATTAATAGGATTCTAATAGTGAGAGAAATGACAGGATTTAGACACTCGACGAAAATTAATGAATTAATTATTCTCGAGCAAGAGATTGGAAACGTCAAAATGTAGTAACACGAGCGAAGTGTAAAGGAGGTGGAAGGTTGAAAGTTAAAAAGAAAGTTTCAAGTCGAAGATGAAAATATAGATATCCTCACAGGGGAAAAAACACTGCGCGCGACTTATTTTTTTAACTTATGCTTGCATGAGTAGGGCGAGTTTCAATTGATGAATTCCTGGAATTATCATCGTCACACACGGTTATAAAAGTGCTAGAACCTGGATAATTTACAGCTCCAGTAATTTTAATTTCCTATTTGGTGTGTTAAGGGAGCTGTGTTAAACGGGAGCGAAAATTAGAAAAGCTGATAATTTTGGCCGTTGATGAGTTTAATCATATTATGCAATAGTGAGTACTATATGAACTGTTACGTTTATATTTTTTAATTATGTACGCGTGAATTTTAAAACTAGGATTTACATTGTTCAAATTGTTGCAGTGGAAATAAACAAATCCTGAAAGTAATTATTCTGTAAGACGATCAATTAGCAACGGAGATAATGTTGGTTAAACTTAAGCATAATGTTATCATGCAAAATATAAGCATATGGATTTTAAATGTAAATTTTATTGGTAGAATTTAATGTCAGTTAAAATATAAAACAATAGTATTTTTAATAGAAAATGATAAGATAAAAGGGGAAGTTGGTTTTTACTGTTTTGCATGTATACTATTAATGTCTTTTCTAGACAGTGGGATTTATATTATCATGTAATTTAGCACGTAAAACAGGAAAAGTGGCGTGATAGTATTATTGATAGATTTAACTTAATTTTTTTAAAGATTTCTCTTAGTAATGTCCGGGCAAAGTGAGATTAAGAAATTAAGTTTTTTGAGCTATATTTGAATTCATAGAGTAATTATTTAGTACCAATGGCGGTTAAATATAGTTTGAATTTTATTTACATTTATATATGAACTAGGATAAAAATCAGATCATTATAAAAGGATATCCAGCTATCACAGTGATGTAGTCGTATTCGAGAAAAGATACTATTTTGAAGATTTCTTAAATCATGACAACATTCAATAAGTGTCTTTGTGGTACTTTAGAAATGTAAAATAGGTAATAAATTTAGAAAACTAAAAGCAAAGCAGACCTATGCGCAACACCCGTCTTCTGTATAGGGATAATATCAAAGAGATTGCTTGCGACAGACTGTCTGGCGTCCCTTAATTATGACAAATCGAAAGTCTTTCAAGGTACATAAATATAGTAACATAGTTTGCGCGTATTTCAATCATTTTTAATTATTTTTATTTTGAATTTTTTTACTTTATTTTATTATATCTTCCATAGGAACGCACTCCCGCACCACTGTAGTTAGCCGCAGAACTCTTAAGTTGTTATGGTGTCCCCACCATTTCAGGGCAAATCAAAATTTATAACGTAATGTTCATTTAACTCATAAAAACTGCTCTGAACCGAACAGTTTTAGATAAGGAGCGTTGTAGCAGTTGTTACGCGATCAACCGAGTATAAAAGGCGTTACATTATTTATCATATACGATACAAATGATGTTGCATAGTTACACTTTAGACAACCTTCTATACTACTCCAAGAAAAAGTAATATGGTGGATTCAGTCGAATAACGAGATCTATGTTTTTAGTCTAGTAGAAAAAACTTGCCAGAAGTATTAGGTTCTTACACCAGCCATGAATATGAATTATAAAGAGTCGTATTTCGTGCTAGTAAATAAGAGGAGTAAAATTAAGTTGGTCAAAATGTATGTAACCGGACTATTATAAATAACAATCTATAGTGTATGCCATATTATAAATTGAAATTTGTGGATAAATATGTATATAAAATATTGTATATCTGGTCTAAGGGTACTATTTGGTAGTTTGATGTAGTTTTTACTTAAGCGTAAACCGTAAACAGTTAAATGTTCTTTCTACGCACCACCACACCATCTAAATATGCAGTCGTTCAAGATATGCTTTCCCTATTGTCATAACTTGAGATTTTACTTATAGTGTAATCCATTCTTTTTTTTCTTTTCATGAATGTTTTGTTCTATCAAACACAACACAGTGTTATAGAAATTGTCTCCTTGTTGTACAACTACATGCCTCCTAAGCCAATAGCATAGAGATTTCAAAGCTGACTTTTTCATTAAGAAAACTGTTCAACATTAATTCTGGTATCACGTCAATTAAAAAAAAAAACACAATATTAAGTATGTCACTTATTTCAATCCCGCATTAAAAGCCAACATGCTGAACAGGTTGAAAAACTTCATAAATTCGTTAAATTAAGAGCGTCCAGGTAAATTATTCCTGCTGTTATTTTGAATTTTCTCATTTTATCTGCAACACTAACAGTAAATTATAATGTCAGACGTTAGGGATTTATATTTTTAATCTCGCATAAATATGCAAAACGCAAGTTACATGATGCCTTAATGTAAATTGTGCTGAAAATATGAAATACTGGCAATATTTAAAAGCATTTGGGAAAAGACCGTATATACACAAGCTTAAACCTTTTTGTTTCGGAAACTCCCTATAACATATGTTAAAGTTCTCCTTTTTGTTTCTGTGGGAGCTTTGTAAATTCACTTCCTAGTATTGTTTTATAAAAGCTGTAGGTTCTCTTACCATGTTAATGCGTCGTCGTTGGTTGTGACATTGACAATCCAGCTCTCTTGTCAAGTATTTTACATTCCTTTGAATGCTGTTGCCCAATCACAAAACATACAACTGAAGCGCTACTGTAAAGAAACCCTCAGCGTTTGACTTTTGATTTTTCAGCGTTTGATATATTTACATAGTGAAATGACCTTTTAGTTCAAAGCTCTAAGAAGCTGCAGTAAACTACGTTAGGAGGATTTTTAGCGTACAAACAAGTAATATAAACACAAAAACTATTCTGCTGTTCTGGATAAGGTGAATTATCATTTAGGGCACTATTGGAGTCTTTATTAAAATGATATAGAGCGACAATGAGTAACTTGGTATTATATAAAATGTGTAATGTACAAAAACACAGTTTTTATATTAAGATGAAACAATGAAACTAAAACGCTTGTTTTGCGAAGAGCTATTGTCCTGTATTTTAATGAAAGATAAAACTGTAATAAACAAATATCTGAAGTTTAGATTTTAATCGCAAAACTCTGACACTCAAAACAGGTTAAAAATATTATACAAAGTGATAAGAAGTTCAGCGATAAAGAGCTTTAGAGCATTATTACATTGCATTACACTAGCTTTCATAAAAAACGCAACGCACAGAAGATGTAGATCGATTTTAATGTAATTATAAGAACGTGGCTATTTTGATTAAACAAAGTAATGATTAAAGTTTAAATAAAATCTAGACATTATTTCTTTTGTTTTTTGTTTCGTTTTCTTGTTGTTCTTAGTATCAATTAATTGTATACAATCTATTGGTCTGTAATCACCGTCAAATTTTCGACTAGTTTCTTCACTACTACTTTGTGTAAATTTAAGAATTACAGGAGTTCGCTAACGTGCAAATTATCGGCAATGAAATGATTCTGAACGTGGCCGTATTATTAGTATGGGAGAGGCTGGAGTTTCGTTTAGAGATTGTGCTGACAGTGTAAATCGTGATGTTGTAATGGTGGCAAGATGTTGTTGCAGCGCCGTCCTGGATCGGGACGATCTCGGGTGACTACAGCTGGTGCAGCACGCCGTTTAATACTTTTGGCCGCAGGTGACAGATTTTCATCAACTCATCAATTGCAATAGACTGGATATAAGGTACAGGACGCAGAGTGTCTATGTCACCTGTTTATCGCAAGGCAAAATCTAATGGACTGCATTCGTGCAGTTCATATTTTTATCTTCCTCTTACTCCACTTTACCTTGTCCGCGCTCAAGAATGAAGCAATGAAAAGGCAAATCGATTCCAAGAATGGCATAAAATTGTGTTCAATGACGATTCCTGATTTTGTTTGTGAGCCCACGGCGGTCGTAGGAATCAGGCGTAGGGGTGAAGAACGCAATAATCCAACATTTTTTGTAGGACGCCACACAGACCTGTTTAAAATTTACTGTTCAATTACGTTAAAAACTATTCAGTTCCCAATCATTTAAATTTGCGTTTGCTACATTCTACAATTTCAATCCGCGTAGATAGGCAACCAACCTTACTTGTCCTTTTTACAGTCAAAGTCTGTAAGTTTATGTTATACTTTCTGGTTCCTTATCTAGGCATGTGTCTTGATAATTAGGGCCGTCCTGAATGTTGTTAGTTAAATGGTAAATTCTTGTGTTTTAATAATTTAATTTAAATAGATAAGAAGCGTAATTGTTATTTTTTTGTTAAATTTGGTTCTAATCTATCCTTGCGTGGTCAAATGGATGTTATTTATTAGCGCTGTTAAAATGTTTGTATGTATTTCTAAGGTTTTCCATGGATATTCCGTGAGCATTTTTAATTAAATTTTGATAAATAACTTTTGGTATAGAAGTAATTTATTTTGAAAACTGGATTTCACATTCTACTCTGCACGACGTTATGGAATGTGTAGTTGCTGGAGTTTTAAATTGAAACCAGCAATTTTCACGCTTTCTTCCTTTTCAGCGTTTTCTTAGAGAAATTGGTAAGAGAGGTAGTTTAATGCGTAACTAATATGAACTTTATTTTCCATTACGTTTAGTTTTGATGGTTAGGCTGTATTAAACATTGCCACTGGACTCTTACTAATTCATGGTACTGGGGTTGACGATTCCTCTTCAATGTAAATAACCTTTTTTGGGTACTCCTTGCTCACGCATAGTAGATGTTCTATGTTTAGTCGACGCAAGATGCATCGATCGTATCCGTAAGTTTTCCAAGTCCTAACGATAGCAGTGTATTGTTGTTATCTTTGTTACTAACTGAATAAATCCTACTAGTTATTTATAAGTAACCCGCCAATGTGTATAACGGATGTATTAGCATAAAGGATCGTCCATGTGTCAATACAGTGGTTTTTTGGATAAGCCAATATTTCATACGTACGATTTGGTATACGTGTAAATTCGGGTATTTGTTATTTAATTATATTATATACCAGAACAAGAATTGCAAATAATTTGTTATGGGTATTAAGGGAGTCTGCTTGCTTACTTTTAGTGCGACCTCTACATTTAGGTCAAATTTATTTAGTTGTTATATCAACATAAAATTTCTCTAAATTGTTTTATTTCAATCAAAAAAATAAATGTTTTGTGGTGGTCTCATAATAAATATATTGTTAGTGTCTTGCAGGATAAAGATTAGTCTCTGTTTTCATTCGTTACAAAATGAATATTTTTGAATCACTAAATATAAGAGCGGTTACTGAAAGAGAAAACAATAGTAACCTTCCAAGCATGCACTCACAAAGGTAGCTGCAAAACCAATGGTGAGCATTAGTGTTAAAGAAAAACCCAAAGTGTTTTACGCAAACCCTACATCCAAAACGTGGGCTACGTGCTACAGTGCGAGAGCAGTCCCTGTGGCAAATCAAGAAAAAAGTCATCATTGCACACATTAAGAAGTCACAAACAGCTGCTCAACGTCAATGAGAAAATCCCGCTTGTCACGCTTGCAACTGACGCAACCATATTACAGATCAGTGTGCTTTTAGGGATTGTTATTGTAATAATTGTGAATTGAAAGGCCATTTGGCTTCTCTATGCAAAAAGAGAAGGGGATGTCAAGTTCAAATTCAATCCCTAGGGCTCAAAATTATTTGGAATCAAAAGAATGTAAATTGTTGAGTTTAAATGCGAATTTTGAGCCAATAGTGATTTAATTAAAAGCCGACGAATTTCTCTTGAAGCTTTATTTAGATACTGACGCAAGTACACTAGACATATCGGAAAGTTGTTATAGAAATAATTTTCTGAATAAACGAATTTTTGAAACAAACATACATTTTAGCTTGTATTTGTACAATGGAAAAAAGGTAGGGGCCTTAGGGTACATTATCTGCAATGTTGAAACATTATTTAAAAATATACATTATACCATCCAAAGAAAACAGCTTCTTCAACAACAAATATGGTCACGCTGAAGTTATAGCATTTTTGCATAGAATTAAACTTAGTTTAATGAGAATTTCCGATAATTAAAAAGGAGCCCACGGCAAGTTCGGACGGAAGGTGGCTCTATGTTAAGGAAATCTCGAAGGTATAGCGGCTAGTCGAACTTATATGCTCTGGGTAGAGAATGAGCTGTGGGTCGGGGTGTAATTGCAACCACTAATAATAAAAATAAGGCGCCACCGTATTTTTTTTATACTGAGAAGAACTAATACAAGTCCCTTGTACAAGGCTAATGCGGAAACCTTTCTCCTATAACCGCTATATAATTTCAAAGACCACCTAATCTTTGAAGTTTCTTACCTTATGGCTCGACCTTGACCTTAGCAATCCTGCACTGCACCTGTGAACAGATTAAACAAAGAAAAGCACTGTTTGTGCATTCAAACTCAAAAATAATTAAATACAATCAGAATTGACTTTCATTCCTCTTAAATAAAAGATAGTCTTTAGTCCGAAAATAAGAATCTATTCTTTTTTGGTATCCAATAAGGTAATTTTCTACAAAAAATATGTCTCCTTTATAAGTTAATTTAAATTAGAAAGAGTTAATTACAATGGTACTGAATATATCCGTACCAATTACTATTTAATGAGGTTTATATAACAAATTGACAAAGCATAAAATTGCTTATTTATAGAAAAAATTAATTATGGTAGATCTACCTTAATTTTACAGTAGATAATTACAGATAATTGTTCATAAAATATCAAATGTAGAAATTTAATTTCTAAAGGTTCAAAGTTATAAGAATTTACTTTATCTAATTAGTAGTGACATCTTCTGATGTTTCATTGAGTTAATAAAAGAATTTGTAGGAACAAATTACAGATTCATATCGTATAACTACGAAAAATATAATTGAGGTCTGTCCTTGACCTGTTCAAAGTTAACACAAGTCAGTTAAAATAAAATTTATCTCGTTTCTACGTCGACAGTTCAAACAACATACGAATATAATTTTTGTACATACCAGAACTCCAAATTGCACCTAAATACTTGCTTGAAAGCTGATGCATGTATTAACAACGGATATTCCATTTAAACAAACAGCTGCGCTGCATACTGAAAAACACGTCACTTGGCTTCCATTATCTGCGTTTCAATTTACAGATGTTCCAGGCGTAATTCACACCACAAGAAAGCAAATGTTGTTTGTAATTAACTTGAATAAATTATATATGTGATTCCATATTATACAAGAATAGAATTGTTTTCATTTAATTTCGCATGAATACCATTCAGAAAAGTTGCTTATTTATAATTTACGTTGCAATATATTTTAAATTAAATTATTCCCAAAGTTACACTGAAAACTTTAATTAATATTGTTATAGAAACAAATTCACTTACTGTTCCTAACGGTACTTTAACAAAAACTTCATCGTTCTCCACGACTGGTTTCAACAAAAAAATGGACCATCCAAAACAATTTTGAAGATGGCTTGTACGTGCAATCTTCCATCGTGCACGCTTCCAACACCAAAAATCAATGAAGGACATCGCTCCTAAGAACAACGTTCGACCTGCTTTAACCCCAGCTGTGTTAGAAGTGCGGGCCGAGCTTGTCGCTGCCCGGTAACAGCGATACCTTGCAGTTTCTGAGTAGAGGGGCTTTAGGAAGGATACCAAACAAGAGCTCATATATTGTCACCGTAGAATTTAACTTTTAACATGAACTAAATACTAGTTCTTTATTGGACAATAGATGTTATTAAATTAAGTGGATTGGATAACATTATAATGTATTATATTATTTAATATTTAATAAAAGGATTGATTATACGGATATATATTAGGTGGAAAATAAAATTGCTACACTGCCTCTTTCTAAGAGAAAAAATTCTGGAATAAATGCGAAGAATGTTTTTTGAATTTATTGTTACATATTCACAACTTATTATTATTAATTTTTTACAAACTAGAAACAAAAATTACCACTTAAGATACAACATAACTGAAAATGAGTGACGAGTAACTACGCGTACTATACGCCACAAGGGGACAAATTCGGGAAGTCTTAATCGGTAGGGTGTCATTATCGTTTAATCATATTCGGGGTTATTATATCACTCATTTATACTCGAAACTTAAACAACAAAACATATAATACTGCCGTATTATGATTCCTAAATGAAAATATCAAGTTATCATGACAAACATATTTTTACTTTATTAACCTTAATTTACATATTTACAAAAGAAGAAAAGGACTCTCACTATCTTTGAGATCCACTCCAAACATAACTTCAAAACAGCAAACATGTCTTGAAATCACTAACGTTCAACAATCTACCGCATGTATATGCAACCAAAATGTAGAAATATCTCTTTCCCAGAAGAGACAAGTAAAACGCCACCACGTCTTACTTCTCACAAATCTCACTCACGCATGAATGAACAAAATAGAACATTGCTATCTCACACAATATTCATATTAAACATAGAACATTGCTATCTCACGCAATATCCATAATCAAACATAGAACATTGCTATCTCACGCAATATCCATAATCAAACATAGAACATTGCTATCTCACGCAATATTCATAATTAAACATAACTATCATAGTTACTAACAATATTGACCTCCAACCAATATTTAATATGGACTCAAACTACTTGATTCCCAATATAATTATCAAACACCTTAATCTTAAATCCGAAAGAAAATAATAACCAACTATATACAACTTTATTTATCAAACACTTTAATCATAAATCCAAAAGAAAATAATAACCAAATATATACAACTTTATTTATCAACCACTTTAATCATAAAAATACCTAAACATTCCTTTATAACCTTGAACTAGAGAATTATACGACAAATGAAATCATTTGACAAACGGAAACATGTAACTTTTTATCTTGACTCAAATGAATAACTTGCAACTAACAGTATCAGCACAGTCTAGTATCAACCTTACTGCACTACAAAAATTCTTTTTATACTTCTTATCCAACATCTAAAATTTTTAGACTACCAAACAGTATTCCAATACAATATTTAAATCCTTTACTAAAAGATAAGACAGAAATAATTCCTACTATCAACCATTAAATATATCAACAACACTAATTAATGTTCAGAAACGTTCTCTTTTTCAATATCACCACTGAACTCTGAATAAGGTTTTAAGTCCTTAACATGCCATCTGCCTGCCCTTGAACCATTTTCATTAATCAATTCATAAATTAAATTCGAAACCTTCTTTTTAACAATGCTCAAAACATATTTTGGCGCAAGCTTAGCTGTAAACTTATCACTTGCTTTCGAAAGAACTTTATTTGACCTCCAAACCTTGTCACCTACTTCGAAAGAAATGTTACGTCTCCTTAAATTATATGAATTACTAGACTGCATGTAAGCTAAATGTAACCTTTTCTGTACGTCTATAAAAATATCAAATAGTCCTTTATGATCTGACACATACGAAGGTCTATCACTAGAAATAAAATCAATATCAACTGAGGGTTCCACATCAAGACCATAAAATTTTCCAGACACAGGAACATGTCTACCAAAAACTAAGAAATTTGGCGAATAACCAGTGGCATGATGTTTTGCAGAATTAATCGCATACTGAATTTGGGGTAACTCTATGTCCCAAGTATCATGTTCTTTAATATACGAACGTATAGCTGTTCCGACTGTTCTATTTATCCTCTCTACAAAATTACATTGGGGAGAGTAAACTGCATTAAACCAAATTTTTGAACGTCATATTTTTACATACTGCCTTGAAATTTCTACCACTAAATTGTGAGCCATTGTCACAAATAATATATTTGGGAACACCATAAACTAAGAAAACTTTTCCTCCAATACACGTTCTATTATATGCGCTTTTGCACTACGTAACGGAAACATTAACGTGAATTTTGAGAACCAATCACCAATAACTAATAACCATTTGTGTCCAACCTTGGACCGCGGAAATGGGCCCATGAGGTCTATAGCGATAATCTGAAAGGGAACTTCACTTCTTTTCCTTTCCCATTAAACCAAGGGGTCCTCTATTCGATGCCTTCTGTGCACCACACGTTAAACAATTTTACAAAATTTCAACACATCATTACGCATTTTTGGCCAATAAAAACTCTCTTGTATGCGTGCCAATGTTTTAAAAAAACCAAAATGACCGGCCACTGAAGGGTCATGATTTATCCGAATAACCTCTTCCTTCTGTGATCTAGGGACTAAATATTTCCATTCCCTTACATTCGACGAGAGTGGTAAACTTGATGAAAGAAATTTAAATACATAATTATCTTCTACCTTCCATTGTGGGTAATCATCAGGTGAAGCTAAAATTTTCTCTCGAAGAGACACATACCAGGGATCCACATTATCTAACTTGATCTCAACTAAATTATCAACATGACTCACGACTGGAACTGCGCGACTAAGACAATCTGGAACTACATTAAACTTCCCTTTTCGATGAACCAACTCAAAAGTATGCTGTCGTAAACGGACAGCCCATCTAGCTAATTTTCCGGTTGGGTTTTGTATATTCTTAAGCCATAACAGAGAAAAGTGATCTGTGATAACAGTAAAACGGGTACCTTCTACCCAAGGTCGAAATTTTTCTATAGCGAAAATTACAGCGAGACATTCTTTCTCCGTGACTGAATAGTTTCGCTCAGTTCGGGTAAGTGATTTACTGGCATAAGAGATAACGTGCTCTACATCATCGATTTTTTGAACTAAAACTGCTACGAGTCCTGTATCACTAGCATCGCATTCGACAATAAATGGAACTGAATAGTCCGGTTGCGATAACAATGGAGCGGAAACTAAAGCCTGTTTAATCTGTACAAATGAGTTCTCAGCCTCGGATGTCCAAACAATAGATTGACCCTTTTTTCTTCCTTTTACCAAATCACTGATTGGAGACACTAAAGATGAAAAGTTTTTTATAAAACGACGATACCAACTACACATTCCTAAAAAACGTTTGACCTCAGTAGTTGTCTTAGGTCTGGGGAAATTTACCATCGCAGAAACCTTTTCGGGGTCTGTACGAAGAGAGTTCGATCCAACAACATAACCAAGAAATTTTAACGATTTCTTAAAGAATTCACACTTTTTCAAATTAATCGTAAGGTTTGCTTCCTTAAGACGTTCCTTCACCGTTTCTAATAACTTCAGATGTTCCTCAAAAGATGATGAACACAAAATAATGTCATCTAAATAACAAAAACATGTGGCTCAAACTTCGGTCCAAAATTGAATCAACCAAACGCTGTTGCGTCTGAGCAGCATTCTTTAATCCGAATGGCATGGTGACAAACCTATATTGTCCTCTCGAAATAACACTAAACGCTGTTTTATCCTTAGATGTTTCGGAAAGTGGGATTTGCCAAAACTCTTTCTAAGGTCTAAACTAGAAATGTAATTTGCACCTCTAAGTAAATTTATAATCCTATCGATATTTGGCAATGGGTAGCTATCATGTTTAGTAATATCATTGAGCGCTCTTCCGTCAAAACAAAATCTGTATTCACTGTCTTGTTTTTTAACCAACAGTACAGGGGATGACCATGGACTCTGACATTCTTCCACTACTCCCAATCTCAACATCTCATCTAACTCTTTATCTAACACCTTGCTCATAAAGGGGGACATGACATATGGTTTTTTGCGAAATGGTTTTGCATCACCAGTATCAATATCTAAAACAATTTTATCGGTACGCCCTAGTCTCTCTTCACTGCTAATTTCATTGAAAGATTCTATTGCTATTCGTGCTTTTTCTTGTTGTGTTTCTAACAAATCATCCAAACTAAGTAATTGATTACTACAACTTAAGGGTACTGACGAATGACCAATATACGAAATACTATTGTTATCATAGTCTTGAATGTGCCATGTATTGTTTTTGAAATCTGCTATTAAACCAAAGGATTTTGCGAAATCGCTACCAAAAATAAATGTGTGAGGAAGAGATGGTACAACCAAAGCGTTAACAATGCGATATTGTCTTCCAATTCTAATAGGTAAATCAACTGAACCAATAACTTCTTGAAGAGCACCATCAGCAGTGGAAACTATTCTCTTCTCAGTTTTAAAAACTTTTAAATTTAATTCTTCAAGAACAGAAAACGCTAATGAACCAACAACGGTAGTAGTACAACCAGAGTCAAACAAACCTGTGACGTCTCTATCTAACAATTTTACCATAATGTACGGACGATTGTCCTGAGGTTTCCTTAAAAATAACGCGTCAGCTTTTGGCTTGACGTTCCCTTGACAAAATCTTTAACGATGCCTAGCCATTTTGACCAATCATCTATATCAAAAAAATTTTCCTGCTTACACAACATAACCGTAGCCTTTTGCATAAAAGCATGATGCCGGCCACTCTGCATCTGCCTACCTACTCGTTTTTTGAACACGACGGACAATTTATCGACTTAACTCCACTATATCCGCAGCTATAACAAAATATTTTACGAGGAATCTTACACCTCCAAAAAGTATGACCTTCATCCAAACAATTCCAACATGTAAGTTTATTTAATTTATATTATTTCCGGAGACTCTACTAGAGGAGTTATTATTATTACTATTACTGTTGCCAAGAGATTGTATTTGAGGGGGAAATGATTGATTATAAAAACTACGACCAGTTCGCGCTGAAAAGTTTTTTACAGGAGCTGACCACTTATTTTCAACTTGAAATTTTGAATTTCCTAATGCTTTCGGAACATATTTTACTGGACTTTGTACTAATTTATGCTTGGATGCATAAGCTTCTTCCAATTTCTTACACAACTTTATTAATGTAGACATACTATCAATTTCCGTTAGAGCTAATTGACAAATAAATTCCGGTAATAGATTCTTTTTTACCATTCTAACTTTTGTACATTCCGCAGGTGATTGTGGTAACCTACTAAACAAATTCTCCATATGAGCTATATAAATGACTACAGACTCTCCTTTTTGTTGATGACGCGACCTAATCTTTTCCCAAATCTCGTCCTCTGAGTGTGATGGTAAGAAATCTTCCTTTAATCGAATAACTAATGAATTCCAGTTTGTTAAAGAATTTCGAACACAACGATACCATTCTAAACCGTTACCTGTAAACAATTCTACAGAAGCATTAAATAAATCTTCTTCAGATACTTTACGCGAGTGTGCCAACTCAGCTACTCTATCTAAAAATTGATGGACCTGTTTTGGATCTCCAGAAAATTTTACTGACCACGAACCAATTGGAATAGGGGTACTAAATATGAAACAGTATGAATAGGAGCACTGACAACAGCTGGAATGGTTTCTCTCATAGAAAATTCACCATATGCGTTTACATCTTCATTCTTCTTAAGCTTTTCATGTAGCTCTGCCTCCATGGTAAGAACAGTTGCCAATGATTCATTCTTAAATAAAGTTACTTCATCTGAATTATCTAAAGGATTTTATTCTCCTGACTCGGCCATCAAGATGTATCAATCTCGACTGTATCCTCTTAAATGTAGGGTCTGCTAATTCACCTTCAAATTCTAATAAAACATTTCTTACTGAGTCTATCGAAGCCTCAATTTCATCTCGTTCATCTGAATAATCTACGACATATGAGGAAGGATCAATTAAACGACCAGGTAATGTTGTTTCTTTGGCTAATAATCGGCCTAACATTTTCCTCTTATCCTGCATCGGTCTGCTGCTAACAACTCCACGAATTCTCAATTCATAATCCAACTTATCTTTATGCAAATAAACTACTTGATACGTCTCAGCCATCATGGGATAGACTAACTAACTAATTACAAATTAAACTCAATTAAACAACAACATCAATAGACTAAACCAATATGAGGGTAAATGAGTTACGAATCACAAGTGTAAACAACCAAAGTCAATCGAAGCCTATACTTTATGTGTTTATACAATTGGTACAGCAATCGAGGCCTACACGCTGGGCGCTATTTATAGCTTTTCTGCATAGAATTAAACTTAGTTTAATGAGAATTTCCGATAATTAAAAAGGAGCCCACGGCAAGTTCGGATGGAAGGTGGCTCTATGTTGAGGAAATCTCGAAGGTATAGCGGCTAGTCGAACTTATATGCTCTGGGTAGAGAATGAGCTGTGGGTCGGGGTGTAATTGCAACCACTAATAATAAAAATAAGGCGCCACCGTATTTTTTTTATACTGAGAAGAACTAATACAAGTCCCTTGTACAAGGCTAATGCGGAAACCTTTCTCCTATAACCGCTATATAATTTCAAAGACCACCTAATCTTTGAAGTTTCTTACCTTATGGCTCGACCTTGACCTTAGCAATCCTGCACTGCACCTGTGAACAGATTAAACAGAGAAAAGCACTGTTTGTGCATTCAAACTCAAAAATAATTAAATACAATCAGAATTGACTTTCATTCCTCTTAAATAAAAGATAGTCTTTAGTCCGAAAATAAGAATCTATTCTTTTTGGTATCCAATAAGGTAATTTTCTACAAAAAATATGTCTTCCTTTATAAGTTAATTTAAATTAGAAAGAGTTAATTACAATGGTACTGAATATATCCGTACCAATTACTATTTAATGAGGTTTATATAACAAATTGACAAAGCATAAAATTGCTTATTTATAGAAAAAATTAATTATGGTAGATCTACCTTAATTTTACAGTAGATAATTACAGATAATTGTTCATAAAATATCAAATGTAGAAATTTAATTTCTAAAGGTTCAAAGTTATAAGAATTTACTTTATCTAATTAGTAGTGACATCTTCTGATGTTTCATTGAGTTAATAAAAGAATTTGTAGGAACAAATTACAGATTCATATCGTATAACTACGAAAAATATAATTGAGGTCTGTCCTTGACCTGTTCAAAGTTAACACAAGTCAGTTAAAATAAAATTTATCTCGTTTCTACGTCGACAGTTCAAACAACATAAGAATATAATTTTGTACATACCAGAACTCCAAATTGCACCTAAATACTTGCTTGAAAGCTGATGCATGTATTAACAACGGATATTCCATTTAAACAAACAGCTGCGCTGCATACTGAAAAACACGTCACTTGGCTTCCATTATCTGCGTTTCAATTTACAGATGTTCCAGGCGTAATTCACACCACAAGAAAGCAAATGTTGTTTGTAATTAACTTGAATAAATTATATATGTGATTCCATATTATACAAGAATAGAATTGTTTTCATTTAATTTCGCATGAATACCATTCAGAAAAGTTGCTTATTTATAATTTACGTTGCAATATATTTTAAATTAAATTATTCCCAAAGTTACACTGAAAATTTTAATTAATATTGTTATAGAAACAAATTCACTTACTGTTCCTAACGGTACTTTAACAAAAACTTCATCGTTCTCCACGACTGGTTTCAACAAAAAAATGGACCATCCAAAACAATTTTGAAGATGGCTTGTACGTGCAATCTTCCATCGTGCACGCTTCCAACACCAAAAATCACTGAAGGACATCGCTCCTAAGAACAACGTTCGACCTGCTTTAACCCCAGCTGTGTTAGAAGTGCGGGCCGAGCTTGTCGCTGCCCGGTAACAGCGTTACCTTGCAGTTTCTGAGTAGAGGGGCTTTAGGAAGGATACCAAACAAGAGCTCATATATTGTCACCGTAGAATTTAACTTTTAACATGAACTAAATACTAGTTCTTTATTGGACAATAGATGTTATTAAATTAAGTGGATTGGATAACATTATAATGTATTATATTATTTAATATTTAATAAAAGGATTGATTATACGGATATATATTAGGTGGAAAATAAAATTGCTACAAAGTAAGAAATATATATTCGAACTTCAACAGTGTCAAAAATAGCGTTCCAACTTTTCGGAACTTCAAAACTGTGTCTTGGTATTGATTAAAGAAAACAACTTCCCGGTGTTACAGTGGTGCATCGAACGCATTGTGAATCTTCATTATGGTTCAGTTGCATCAATAAAAACTGAAGCGGGAGTGATTCTCCGTTCCTTCTCCAAAACATGTCTCCTTCCCACTAATAGCAAATGAATACAAATTTTCAAAATTTTCTTAGAGTTCACTACTACTAATGTCCTGTATATAGCTGAAGTTAGATTTGAACGCTTTATTATTGTATTAAAAGTTTGGTCTTTTAACGCCGGGGGTATGTTAGTAATTTATAGATTTTAAAACTGTAAAGGAAAAGTGCATTCAAAATGACATAAGATTATTAAAAGTTGTTAATCATGCGTGCGATGCAGTTGCGCTTTTATATTCAATTTTCGCATTGGCAGTTCACTTGTTCCGGAGTGCTTGATGTGAGTACAACGCTTCACAGTTTCATCATAACACTATTAGACTAAAAAACATGGAATGCTCATATATAATTTTATTGTAAATATATTCCAGTTCATCCATCAATAATGTTTCAGTGCATTACTTATTCTTCGTCTTATCAAGGAATAAGGAGTTCAATTGTCCAGTGTTAAGCAGGTCCGACAAGATCAATCCTTTCGATTAATATGCGTACAAAAGATTATAACTTATCGAAGAAAAGGCAACGCCCTCCTATTTCAAATATACAAGAAATACCTCAGTTACAAATTAAAACAATACATCCTTTACACTTTTAAAGGCATTCATCATCATTAGGTCTTCAGTCCTGGAACGCGCGCCTCCATTGTTTCCTATTCTGAGCTAACCTACACATTTTCCTCAAATTCCCACAATCTACATCGTTCACTACCTGAGTGCAATAGTCTGATCTAGGTCTACCTCTACCTCTCTTTTTCCTATTTCTGTTTGTAATATATTCCGCACGATTCCCCAAAAATGCCTTAGAAGGTGTACTGCCCTTCTATTTCTCCAATTTAATTTTTTTTTGTTTGCCACAAATATCTTTCTTCCCCTATTTCTAGCACCTCTTTGTTATAGAAATTGTCTGTTCGTGCTACCATCATCATGCGTCTGAAGCACAACATTCCAAAATGCTTTTACCTTTTTCCTGTCTACTTCTCGTATTGTCCCTATTTCATAGCCGTACAGTGCTGTGCTCTACACATATGCTTTCAATTACTTTTTTTCTTTCTATGTTTGTTGTGTTCGAATGTAGCCACTGCTCCTTCTTGTTAGATACAGCTCGGTTCCCCTTTAGACCAGCGCAGATAGCCCAAAATGAAATGAAAAAGGCACAAAATTAATAACAGAAAACGAATGATGAGGAAGGGAAGAAACTACCGTCAGGAATACAGGAACCAAAAATCCAACCACGTAAAATTTAGGGGAAATGCAGGGGGATGCGTTTTAGGGGTCAAACGTAGTTTTTCTTCATTTCCGGCGAAAGTTGACCTCCAATCGAAAAATGTTGTATGGCAATATTGTAGGTATTAAAAAGATATAAAACTTTTTGGTTTTAAATTTTTTTCACGCGCAAATAATTTTTTTTATGAAATTTATAGATGACACCTTTCTATGTCCCAAATAAGCTGTAATTTTTTCGAAAACAAAAATTAATTTTCCAAGGTAATATTAACAAAAAACCGAAAAATTACCCATAACTTCAACCTAAAAAAGGAATGTAAAAATTCCTTATATTCGAAATTTACAGAATAGGGTTTTCTTCGTTGAAACGTCTACTTGCCAAAACACGCGAAAAACTTAAACACTCCATTTTCGAAATTTGTGTTTTCGGCAATTGTTGAATATAGGCAATTTAATGGGAAAATGTACAGTTGAAATCATCTATAAAAAAGAAATGTAATGCGACATTAACAAATGTAATAAGAAAATTATAATAAAATCATTTTTTTGTACAAACACTGTCTCAAAAACACTTCACACAGTTTTAACCATAAATGCGTCTAAAGTATCGTAGCACTCTTGCATTGCTCTTCTGGGTGCAATACCATATCTGCCTTTGCAGGTAAAGGAAAAAAACAACAGTGAAAGCGTTGTTGTCCGATAAAAATTTGTCGACTTTGGCTGATGTTTTTTATAAGAAAGATGCCGAAAAGGAAGTCATTGCTAATAATGAATTGCAATTAATTAAAGCAATTTATAAATGCAAAAAAGACAGCATAACTTTGAATACAGACGATTCCGCAATTATCAAGCTGCAACTGTTAAATCATCTTTAAATTAGAGAAGTTACCGGGCATACTATCAACTCCAAACATGGCTCGATCACGAACTGACAGCAACTGATTGGGACTGGAAGCAACATGCTGGTGGAATTATACCAAATTTTTCCGACAACGATTTGATTCCGGCTATATCACTTAAAACTATTTTTTGCAATTGCATAACAGGATGCAATAGTAAAAAATGTAGCTGTCGAAAACACGGCTTTAAATGTACTAGTTTGTGCAGTAATTGTCATGGTTATGCAAAATGTACGAATGTCGAAGAAACAACTTACGAGGAATTGAGTGATTCTGAAAAAATCCTCGACGAAGAACCGACACAAACAACACGAAACGCTAATGAAGACGAGGACGAGGACGATCGTGATAAAAAATGTGGATGAAAGTTGTGTGGAGTCCGAAGACGAATTGCTTCGTTCAAAGAAAATTAAATTAATGCGAATTTATGGAATACACTTTTTTATAGCAACAATATTGGCGTACTCAATTCATTTTACGCAAAACACATTTTTCAACTATTACATTTGTGTCACATTACATTTATCTTTTATAGATAATTTCAACTGTACATTTTCCCATAAAATTGCCTATATTCAACAATTGCCGAAAACACGAATTTAGAGAATGGAGTTTTTTCAGCTTTTCGCGTTTTTTTGGCACTTTTTTGCAAAGCAATGTATATATAGCCATACAGCATCTGAAAGTAGACGTTTCAACGAAGAAAACCCTATACTGTAAATTTCGAATATCGGGGAATTTTTGCATTACTTTTTTAAGTTGAAGTTATGTGTAATTTTTCGGTTTTTTGTTAATATTACCTTAGAAAATTATTTTTTTTTGAAAAAATTACAGTTTATTTGGGACATAGAAAGGTAAGTCTCCTGTAGATTTCATGAAAAAAAATTTTTTGCGCTAGAAAAAAATTAAAAGCCAAAAACACGACTCTTTCGATTTTTCTGGGAATCTTTTGAGGGTATGTGAAAAATAATATATACAAAAGTTTTATATCTTTTTAATACCTACAATATTGCCATACAACATTTTTCGATTGGAGCTCAACTTTTGCCGGAAATGATAAAAAACCATTTTTGTCCCCTAAAACGCGCCCTCCTGCAGCCCCCTACATTTTACGTGGTTGGATTTTTGGTTCCTGCATTTCCTGACCGCAGTTTCTTCGTTTCCGCATCATTCATTTTCTGTTATTAATTTTGTCCACGAACAAACTCATCTGCACTGGTCTACTTCTATTGTTTTATAAATATATACCATATTTCACCGACATTCTGTGGTATGTGAAGGGGGTTAAACAACCTGCGGCTACCAAGATCCTCCAACACTTGAAATAAATTATATCGAATAATATATCTAGCACATTTCGGAAGTTCAAGCGCCTTTAGATCTTCATACCGGTGCAAATGCGTCCGATTTATGACTCAGCTGTCTGCCTTCGTTGATTACATTTATTATTGCTGTAGGAAGATATCTACGTTTGTCACAGATTTTCATGTCTCAGTTTTGCATAACAAATATGATACAACTTCTGAACGCTGTGTGCATTGAGAAAAAAGATCTGAAAAGGAAGAGAACAAGTAATAGTTTTCTTTAAGACTACATAAAAGAGCGTATTTCGCAGTTTGCGAGAAAATTCCTATTCTTTTACATCCTCAACAAAACCATTAGATTTTGTTATCTATCTATTTTCGAAAACGAATAGTAACGAAAGCTGAATCTACAATTTCTTTTAGTTCTTGAAGTGCGTATTCGAAAACGTTAGCATACATCGTATTTATTCTTTATTGCACTACTCTACAACTTTCGAACGTAAATTGCGTTTAATGTGGAGTTTGTATTCAGGTTATCTTTCTTCTTTTGTAATTTGCCAAAACTAATCTTGATCGATAGTGTCTTTAAAGTATAACGAATTCAATTATTCAATACGACCTGTTCAGACTGAGCAATGAGGGGATTCAATTTGCAAGACAAGTTCATATAATTAAGACCAGAGCATTGCACAGTCTACTTATTTCAGCTCCGCAACTCCGTTACTAGATTCTTTTTTTTTTGAAAAATGTTAACGCGATACAATATTTAAGTGACAACAATTTTAAAGCTCTTTAAGCGGCAAACGTCTCATATTCGGAGCATGAAATGCTTAAAACCCTGCAATCCCAGAGCTTGGTAGTAGACACTCGTATTCTTATATGGTCTCTGCAAAACATGGAATTTATACAAATTAGGCTGCGGTAGGAACATTCATGAGCTTTTCAAATTACCAAAGTAAGTCTCCTTGTAACATGTCTTCCCTAACATACAAAATTGTTTATCTTAATTAACAAACCGGTTGAATTAGTGACGGTTACACAAATTTCTTGTAACATCCAAAACAAGATTTCCTTAGTAAATCGGTTAGATTTATATCCCATCCGTTCTAATGTGTAAATATTAAATCCATAGCGACATCATCGTGTGCTTTAGAATTAGCGTACAAATCCGTTAGAGAGCACCAATTAGTGTGTATCATGGAGTTCTTAGCGCCATGGTAGTGAAGGGATGTTCAAGTGTTTAATGCGGGGCTATTATTAATGCAAAGAGGATTATAGCTAATGTATAGCAGACCATCTCTTGCCATCCATCAGCAAACACCGCAAGCACATGCTTATCAAATACGTCGAAGCCGATTAGGAACGTGGGCCTTTTACATAATTAACGATTTGCCCAGTTGTTAAATAATTCAATACGTCCAATAGATCTATATCAAAGCTCAAGTGTATAATGAATAGTTTGGGCGTCATTATTTTGTAACAAGAGTGTAATAACGTACACCATAATTTGGTATAAGATAGTCTGGTATTAACTTTCATTCCCCTAGCGACTAATGAGACACTGCAGTATGAAGAATAATTTCGGATGAATACTAAGACGACAGTTGTTAAATGGCAGTCATCCCTACGAACTTTCCCCACGTTTTATATGGAAATGTTGTCATGACATGCTTCGTTAAAGTCGTAAAATAGCGCCGCAGCGCCACAACAGGGACGGACCTGCATTAAAAGGGCGAAAGAATAATGTGGTTTGCATGCTAAAGAAGATTAATTAACCTTTTTTATCGCGGGTAAAATAGCTTCCAGTTTGAGCTGTGCTTTTGATGATTCCATTTAAAATTTATTCACGAAATATGTATGGATTCAATATCATAAAATAGTCTAGATAAATGTGTTCAAGTTTGTAACTAGTTTAGGAACTTCATCAACCTAATAATAAAAGTTATCTAGTACAATCATCGCTAACAAATGGAGTAAAGCTCACTAAAACTTGTTACTGATTGAACTCGTGCTTATTGTATGGTTTCTGTAGATAAAATGCTGTATTTGTAGTTCAAGATAAATGAGCTGCAGAAACAGGATATTGACTTCAAAAATGAGAACGAAAATTACTTCAATTTCAAGAACTACAGAATATGTACAAAGCTCCTACAACTGACAAAACTTGTGTAATTGCTACTAATAAGGTACATAAATGGGCGTTTTCATTTATGTTAAGAACTTAGTTAACACTGACTAGTTAAAGCAATTCAAACAGTTGGGAAATGGCAGGGTCTCGACTTAATTCTGTCCTTTATTATCTCTATTGGGCTTATAGAGCTATATCTCTTTCTCGGTGCCACACAGGAAAATGCACGTATAAAGGAAAAAATGGTGACAGGTGAACTTTTACATGTAATCTTCTCTATATGTATTTTGTACGGGTGGAAGAGAAATAATTGCAAACATCAGATTATCTATATTTCTTAAACACTTTATATGACATGTTTTAACCCAAAGTAATGCATATGTATGCAATAGCATTACTAGTAATATGTATGACACTTCTATGACTTCAAATAATTTTTTGACGACGTGTACATGTCGTTTTTATACAACGCCTTCTAAACATCAGTATCGTCGCATGAAGTTTTCAATTTAATTTTCTCTACATACTAATTAAACTTACTTTTCGGTGTATGACCTTTTGCCTATAGATGTTTCAATCTTAGAAGCTATTTCATCCCTGATCAGACCTATCTTTGCATACGCTACGTACATAAAATGTATAGAATATTTAGTGTTATCCCTAGATATTATACAAGCAAAGCTTTAAAATTTACTTATTGGCAACCACGACGTATTTTTATTTTATTGCACATGAAGCAAGTTTTTCCTAAACTCTGCATACGATTTTTTATAGCTCCCAGACACCATAAAATTCCTATTTAACAACACAACTATGCGGGTATTTTACTATCGTTAAGTACTATGTATTTAAAAAGCATCTGCATCATCGCCTTTCCTATCATCTTATTGTAGAAGTATTGTTGAAAAAATTCATTAGTGTTTCAAATAGTATTGCAAATTTGATGACTCACCTCTTTATAACCTAACATTCTAGAAAATTTTTTATTTAAAATAATGAGTTCGTAATCCTCGGGGTAATTAATTTAAACTTTAATTGCTTTTTTAATGCAAAAGAGGTTGCACTTTATAAAATAATTTGCTTTGGTGTTTCCGTACACAAAATTATTAAAATTGGGTTTTAAAATACGCGAAATTATTTATTTTTATGCTAAATGCTAGTACCGTCATATGCCAATTACAGCAAATGAAAAGCATTTTTATCAAAAATGTATTGATAATTAATAAGTGAAAATAAATGGCATTGCATTTATGTTAAAACGATGCGTTTTACAGTATCTTGCAATTAATTATTTTTACATATACAAACTACGTTACTTGCTATTTATCTGCAATACGCTTATATCATACAGGATAATTTTTTATAAATGTGCAACTTGGTTTTCCGCTTCTAACTCAATGAATAATAGTACGCTTGTATTGTACAGGGCGTAATAATGAATTTACAAGTTTTTATTTTTCCGGATTATATTATATTTGTGTGATTTGTTTGTAAAATTTGAGTTCATTGACCTCTCGTGACCCCTTATCACGTCAATATATATATATATATATATATATATATATATATATATACCTCTCGTTCTGATTATAAACAACAATATCTTTAGAAAACCCACAAGTAACGTAATCTAGACCAATAACAAACGTTTCAGTTGATAACAAAACGATTCTTACGTCGAGAACTCTCGTCAATGCACAATCGACTTGCTTGGAGATGCATATATTCCAAGCACTTTAAATAATAATCACTCCAAATGTTTTCTTCACGAATAAAAAATTTGTTTCAATATCTTTGCTCAACATCAAAGTTTTGGTTATTATTGAATGGAATAACCACCAAGTACGTCACTATTTCTTTGTAGCACCTTATATTGAGAATAGTGCAAATTTTTCAGTAAACTGAATGACACTTTGTTATTAAAAATTTTGTATTGATATTGAATGACTGATATGAATAAAATATACATCCATTTAACTAATGTAAAACGTATCTTCATACACCGAATGCTGTTAATGAATGCTTTTACGATGAATTATTATGAAATAGTATTTTGCCCTAATTAGTCACAATTGGGTCTTTTTCTCATCAATATGTATAAATAATTCTGTCAGTTGTTAAAATGGCATAACGGAATTGAGTATAAGACACAGTTTAGTTTATTAACTGAAAGCTTTATAATAACATTGGAAAGTGGTTTACAATCCTTGACACTGTGCACATGCATTATGTGTAAAATTAGTACGCTAACTCTGGGTCAAGTACAGTAGCTTGTAAACAATAAATCCAATCAAATTACGACTATGTGTAAAGATTTATCTAATTACCGTAGTTGACATCCAGTGTTTCTTTACAATCATGTTTTGTTTCCTCAGTTTCGCTGACAGGTACTACTGTTTCTCTATTTGCTTGATACTTTAGTTTTTTATGTTTGCGCAGATATTGTAAGAAATAGTGTACTAATGGCATCTTCTTATCCAAATCATAAATCATAAATTATTCAAGAAACAATAAGTATGTATAAAATAGCAATCCTCTATTCATGAGTGTATTTCCGCTAGTTCCTCTGTGGGCTGAAACTACAAGTTAGAATATCAGAAGTACAAATGGAATACTCACCTTTTGGGCCTGCAAAGCGGCATTTAGTGCGAGCATTTTCGAAGTTATTGAAACTACAGAATTCATTGTTTTTCAAATTTACACGACAGGACACTTGGTTCCAACCATGTGTGCTTAGACAAACGCAACCATCCGATGACTAAATTCATGCTTTGGTATTTTTCTTTAAAAATTCTAAGTCTACTTCGCCTTGATAGAAAGAAAAATCTATCATACAAGTTTAGCAAATGGCTGATATATCATTTAATAATTAAAGTTGTGCACGTTGCGGTACCGTTTTTCAAAATAATTATAATTCGTGATGAAAAATTAAGTGCCAAAAACTTTTACTTGCATTGTGATAGTGTGCACAGGTTCAGAACACCCAGACAGGCACACTACGTATTTCAAACATACAAGCGACTTTGTATACAACGTACATTATAAACAATAAATCAAACGAAAAGTATTTTCACTTTATATCAAAATGATAGGTTTACCAAAAACTTTTTTTTTTAAATAAATTTTGAAAGGCAAAATTTATATTGGGTTATTGGTTTCAAGAAGTCTCGATATAGCAAATATGCTGTATAATGGTATACGGCAGCGAATACAAACATAAATATACTATCTAAATGAACATGAACACTAACTACCGTAGCATTAATATTTACAAAGAGTTTCATATTTGTTGATAAAATAATAAATAGGCCTGTGCTTTAAGAACCCTTTCTTCGGGCACTTCTGTAGCATAAGTGTCATTAACATAATACCATTTTCCCATTGGAATTTCAGCGTAACGAGGACAAGAACTGATTTTGATTTTTAAACAAAAATTGCCAACGGTAACTATCGATTTCAAAGAGTTTCATATTTTTATAAAATAATAAGCGTCATAAACTTGTCTTCGGCATCGTGAAAGGTTAAAAACCATCTATCTTGAATTCACAACACCACATAATACTACTCTGTATGTTTGTTGTAAAAAATTGCCGTATATGATTTTAGCAGGTTCTTATTCTTTAATAATACTCATATTCGCGAAGTGAACCACTATGTTAACTTAATCGATTTTGGCTGTAGTTTCATTAACTTGTTTGAATGACCACTAATATTGAAGGTTACTTTGATTTATTGATGTTTGAAATATTTGGTTTGAGTACATAAGAAATTTAAGTTAAGAATGATTGCCTTCAATTTGTGTTGCGACCTGGGATCGACTTTCCTATGTCCGTTAACGTGAAATCAGCTGATTAATTTTTATTGGTGAATTTTATATAAATTCAATAATTTGGGAAACATTTTTTAACATGATTCTATTTATACAATTGGAGATTTCTGATTTTATGTCCTATTTTACCGAGATTCAGTGAAGGGTTAAGCAACCTGTGACCAAGATCCCCAACATTTATAATTTGCCGAAATAATGGTTAATATGCTTATTGTTATGAATTAGTTATTGTATGTATAAATAGAAATCATGTATGAGGCTGTATTTCATGTTAATATCGCAAGGAAAACCCAGGAAAACTTGCAATGCTACCTAGATATTGTGGGCATTTTATCTTTATTTGTTATTTCTTTTGTTATTTCTTTTAGTAATGGAATCCATTGTTTACTGAAAGTCACGGATTCGTTGCAACGCAGTTATTTTTATAGGGTTATATAGGCAGCTTCTTTGATTTTGCGTTTTGGTGGATTTCTTCTTTGTCGATAATTTTGCATCTTCCATTTTTTATGATTGAGTCCCATGCATGTTGGCAAATTTGAAAAATCCATGATTTGCCAACATGCATGGGACTCCAGTCATAAAATAAAATGGGAAGATGCAAAAATTATCGACAAAGAAGAAAACAACCAAAAACGCAAAATCAAAGAAGCTGCCTATATAACCCTACATAAAAATAACTGCGTTGCAAACGAATCCGTGACTTTCAGTAAACAATGGATTCCATTACTAAAAGAAATAACAAAAGAAATAACAAATAAAGATAAAATGCCCACAATATCTAGGTAGCATTGCAAGTTTTTCCTGGGTTTTCCTTGCGATATTAACATGAAATACAGCCTACATACATGATTTCTATTTATACATACAATAACTAATTACATAACAATAAGCATATTAACCATTATTTCGGCAAATTATAAATGTTGGGGGATCTTGGTAGCCACAGGTTGCTTAACCCCCTTCACTGAATCTCGGTAAAATAGGACATAAAATCAGAAATCTCTCAATTGTATAAATAGAAACATGTTAAAAAAATGTTTCCCAAATTATTGAATTTATATAAAATTCACCAATAAAAATTAATCAGCTGATTTCACGTTAGCGTATGGTACCATAGGAAAGTCGATCCCAGGTCGCAACACAAATTGAAGGCAATCATTCTTTTAAACTTTAAAAATTTTTGCTTAGTGTACTCAAACCAAATATTTCAAACATCAATAAATCAAAGTAACCTTCAATTTATGTCATAAACGTCAAACTTGAAGTTATTATTTTGACAACGATCCTAGGTCATGGATCGAAACGTAAATAAAATAGATTTTAAAAACTATGAGTGGTTTCATTCCCAAAGAAGATTAAGAACCATATAATATATATAACACTTTAGCTTGATATCGTTTTGAACAAAATGGCGTTATATCCAATAGCATAGGGAAGGAAACAAGGTTATTCAGCTTTGCAGATTGAAGTCCTAAAATCTGAAATAGATTTAAATGCAAAATCAGTACAGCAGGAGGACTAGAAATTAGAATTTGCTTAGTAGCATTAGTATAAATAGTTCTTTTATTAGGCCCACCATTTTCTTTGTACATAGATTGCAGCTTATTTTATTATTTCCATTATGGAAATGATATGCAGTGAATTCACTTAAGCAATATTGCAAAGAATATTCGTGTTCTTCACATGAGTGACTTGGTATTATGGCGTTTCCCCAAGTATCATTTATTTTACAATCTTCTTCTACTTCTTTATCTTGACGTGCATTTAAAGCTGTATGTGAATCCTCAATTTCCTTATCGTCATTGAAAACGGAAGATTTATTATCATTTAATAAAGACAATATTTTAAGTCTACTTTTGTATGTATTCTTTTATCTTTTACAAAACCAGGTTGTGATTTATGTCGTTCAAATTCATCATGAATGTCTTTCACAGCATTATTACTTTCACAAATTGGACTATCCATATTAATGTTTGCATTGTTGTAAAAGGAATTATCTGGAATATCTTGAGTAATTGACTTAAAAGTGGGGTTTGGTGTATTAACTCTTAATACAGACTTTTTGTATGAATTAATGTGTTTTCTTCGATGTTATCTTCTGTTCAGCGTAGTTTGAGCAGTTTTCTTTAAGTTTTTTAGTTTTGTAAATAGTAGAAGTTCTATTATCATTAAATCCTACTTATCTATAGTTCTTATTTTCTTCTCTATGTTTTTGTTTCGGTTAATAATATTGGAACATTTTTGTTTTTATGACATAGGTTAGCTTAGATCAAGAAAGAATTCTTCGCGGCGTGAAATGTGCATACAATCTTGACACTGTAGTGTACTAATTAAGACACCTCGGTGAACTTGTTCAGTGGATAACAGTAATTCAGATGTTTGATGCTTATATAATTTTCCTGTTTTTCTTTTATTACTTGCAACAGAGGAAGGATTTATATTAAGATTAAAATTCAATTTTTCTACAGTTTCTACTTAATGCTTTCTCAGATCTTCATTTATTGTTTCTAGTAAATGTTGTTGCAATTCATGTGCGTCATGCTGTTGGCCTCCAGCAAATTGTAGTAATCTTTGTGTAAGACATGAAAACAGCATCCTTGGATTATATACTTCTGGTTTATCACTTTGTAGTTCTTTTATTATTTGTGCTAAGATACGTGTTACAAGCTGGCAACTTACTAAAGTTCCATTAAGTGAGTCTAACGTGAATGAATCTTCATTATCTGGATTTGATCTCCAGCATGGTAGTTGATAATATTGTCCAGGCTCTAGAGCTACAAGCAGCAATTGTAATAAGTACTGTGTTTGTCCGATACATTGTATAACAAAATTAAAAAACAAGTACTACCTAAATTTACTAAGCCACGTGTCTTTGGAAAATTAATAGTCTTTATACTTTTAGGTGTATTATAAATGTGGATTTTCTCTATTGTTGTAGTATATAGGACTGTATGATCATTTAATACTATGTTGTTATTCGATATATCGTCTGTTTTGGTCGTATTTACGTTTTTCGTTAATTTATCTATGGTAATAGAGTTATGATCATCATCTCGACTTCCAATAAAATCTGAACAATATAAACCAGACATAAAATCTATGCCGTGTTTTTGTTTAATTGTATAATTTTTAGTGTATGTGTTATTATCCGAAAATTTTGAAGGTAGAAAGAACAATTCATTTACACTTTTAGATGGTGGAATTGTTCCGAGAACAGAAATGGCATTGCCCCTTTGAATTGCTAAGGCGATTCTCTGTAGTAAAAATTTAATGGTTCTATTGTCATATGCATTGTCTGCAATTGGTTTATCAATTTCTTTTAAGAATTGTAGTCCTTATTCTCCAAAGACTCCGAAGGTTTCAATCGAGACGGGATAAAATAGATAGAGATCTGATAAAGATTAATGTTTTTTTTTTAATTATATGTTTTCACAAGCAATTGTTGCCGAACCAGGTTTATATGAAGAAGAAATTACATGGGAAGGTGCAAGTGTATCACAACAAGTAAAGTTCCACATTGCTGGTTTTCCTAGTTTCCATGGAATTAGACTAATTCAATTTGGTCTTTTACCGTTGTTTCTAAACAAATAATGAGGTTCAAGAATATAAGGTGCGTCAGCTGAGATCAGTGTGCGCTTTATTAAATCGTTCACATTTTTATGACGTATATGGCGACCCGCACTGAGACGACAACTAAGTCCATCAATGGCTAGTTTGTTGTTTCAGTTCCACAAACACATGTGTGTGGTGTACATAATTGCGCACTTACGGCCTACGGCTATCCTAAAATAATTGTGATCTAATAAGGTTCCAAAGAAGCTGAAGAAAGGGCTTGTAACCAAATACCTGAATGTTTTGAAGAAACAGCTAGAATACGTGCCTTATGTATGTGATTTGTAGCAGATTCCAGCAAACTTTTGAAATTATATCTAATAAAGATTGGTCCCATTCTTTCTGAACCGATTTGTTTTGTGAAATATTAAATATTTTTGTTTTATATTTCCATAAGTCTTCTGTTTCCAACTGTAAAACTTCATTCGGAATATGCTTAAAATTTTTGAAAATACTTTGTATTAAAGACCATGAAGCATTAATAGAAGATAAATAAGTAGGTAATGTAAGTGAATTGGATGTTGGAATTCCTAAACCACCTCTTTTAACGGGTAATGAAGCTTGTAGTCATTCGTTGGTATTTAATTTAATGTTTAGTAATAAATTGTCGAAAGAATTTAATGTCTTAAAACAAATCCAAGTTGGACTACATCTAAGAATATATGTTAGTTTAGGAATAGCAAAACAATTTTTGAGTAAAAAGAATCAAATATGTGACAGAATGTTATTTGTTCGTAAACGAGAGGTTATGATTGATAATGATTCAATTTTTTTTATTTATGCAGGTTGAGATTGCTTCCGGACGAAGTAGTGCTCCAAGTAAAGACCAATTATTTTTACTTGACACGCTAATATCTGGGGCAATGGAGTTGAAGAAATCATTAATATTTTTGTTCTCTGTTGATGATATGTTAAGTAATTCACATTTTTTAAAATTAATTTTTAAACCGATAGATGCAGATATTTCAATAATTTTTTTGAAGTTCTCAAAAACCGATACGACATCACCACCAATACAGGTATCATCCAAGTGTCAAACATTTATTTATACATTTAATTATATCATTAATAGCTAAGCAAGATAAAGGTGGTCCTAACGGATCCCCTTGTAGTCTGTTTCTGAACTCATCACATTTCTATCAAATGAAAGAAAAGAAGGGTTTGCATAACATCGTTCAATATAAGAAGACAAGTTTGGAATATGGTTATTAATTTCGTCAAAAAATATGCGTTTTAAAACCGATTTCTAATAATTCTTTGTCTTCCGGAAAGTTGTTTGTGTACATTATAGCAGCATGTACTACAGTTTAGCACCCATTTTAAGTTGCAAAACCAAATTGTAAAGGCCTGAACAATTTTCCCAAGTTTTCTTTTATATTTTTGCAGCATATTTTAGTTGTTAGTCTTCGAAAAACATTGCCTATCGCAATCGGTCCAATTCCACCATCTTTCTTTCAGATGGCGCATAATGATGCTCCGTATAAAATTGGGCATATTTCATTTACCATTTTACCAGCTAGCATTTAATTGCATAGCGATGTTATGGATTTCAAAAGGTTTTGAGGCTTGAATACCTGTAGAGAAACTTAAACGGTTTTGTAGATTAGAAGGGCGGAGAAAGTCCATGTCACCGGCTGAGCTGGTTTTAAAAGAATTTACTGCTAAATGTACATCTTTATCAAAAGTAACTAAATGAGAGTGGGCTTTAAAATTTGGAATATAGTTTAAGTTAGCTTTTGGGTGTTTTACTTTTAAACTTTTAAATGTTTCGTTATCATATTCTGAGAACGCTTTATCAGAACATAAAATTTTGATTGCAGAGGAAAAGTTGCTATCTGATACCTTTGAAATAACTTTCTTTAAAATCCATACATCGCTAGCTAAAACCTTTTTCTTTTGTGGATTGGTCTTAATATCTTCCGTTACTGAATATTTGTTTAAATTACCTAAAATTGTTTTTGAAACAGAATCGGAATTATTTTTTGATTCTAAATTTGAAATTGTCAATACTTTATACGTGAATAGGAAAAGGTTTGTCCAAGTTCATACTGTATTTACTTTTACGCATTCGTCTATTCGGAATACGTTTAATTATGTTACCCTTCCTTTTTAACGATGTTAAAATATTATTTAAATTCCATATTTCATAATTAATGCTTACACCTGATTTACTGCTTAAATCCAAAGTTTTATTTTCTGTGTTATTTTCATTTCTGTGAGCTGTTCTTTCATGAATTTTGACTCCTTTGCAATTTTTGAATTTTTTGTTACATGTCTTGCATATATTGACTTCACTTTCTAATTTTTGAAGATTGTCAATTGTGATTGATCCAGAAATGTCAGATTTTTACTTCCACTTATTTTCATTCTAACTCTAATCTTGTGTATATAAAATCATGAATCTCATAATTTCTCAAACCATCTACACTTAGATAATTAATTTGAACTAATTTGTATAGTTACATATATTATAAAAGTATTTCTAAAATGTCTTTTTTAAACAAAGCAGTACAAACAGATTACACACATAGCATTTTGTAATTCAATCACTATTAAACGAAATTATAACAAATAAAAAATAGCTACATAACTACCAATTCATGAACATTTACGAACAGCCATCGTACGCTCATAAAAGGGAAGAAAAAGTAAAAGAAATAATGACAATAAAATTCGCAGATTAGAACCTTACATAAAAAACATATATTACATAAAATTAAAGAAGATGATTCCACAAGTACATTTATCGTCAAAAATTTAGAACACAACTGTGTTTCATACCTTTTAAAACAATAAAATATAGTAAGAAAAATTGGATAAAAGGAATTGCTAAGTAGATAAACGAGCTTCACGTTTTCGATATTAGATTTCGATGCCACGGTTTCACCTAGATTTGCGATTTCATACTAAAAATTGAGTTAAATTCACTTTAGCTATAAAGTTTATTTTGGTAGTGTTAAATATTCACGTGGATTACTAAAAATATAAAAAAAACCTTTTCTTCGATGTATTCTTAATAGATAATAGAGAAATAAACTAGATAGAAATTAAAAAGGTCCAAGGACGTTCCTTTCTTTGAAAAATTTACAATTTGATTGGAGGCTTCATTAAATACAAAATTACAAACGCTATCTATTCACCTGTTTGTTTAAATTTTAAACTTAATTTACATTAAATCTAATCGACCTACAAGTCTTGATTAAGAAAAATATTCATATACTTACCCTACTATTTGTGCTTCTAACAAATTTATAAATCTTAAGGGTAGCGTACATGAAAAATTATTGTAATTGAAAAACTATTCGAAGAGTTACAAGATTGTAGTAGGAATGTTCAAACAGCATTACTTGTGTTATAAAAATACAATATTTTCTATAAAGATTGATAATTATTTACTAGAACGGTTCGTGGTTCGGATTTCATACTGGCAGTTGTGTTCAATCACATGACATTGAAGAAATCCTTTTTACTTATCATGACAACACTAAAAATAATTCTAGAAATATGACTATTACATCAACAGGTGCGCAGAAATCGCTCTTGCTTTACATGCTACAATTTTACATTTGTATTCGCATTTGGAAGTTCAATTTTCAACAGGAACAACATACATACACCTAGCGATAAAATAACGGAGGGTATATTTCACAATAATAGCATTCGAGTAATAATAACAGCGCTCTATACTAAAATTGTAGAGATAGATGGAATTCCATAATTACTGAAATCGTCCGACAATTAAGCAATCTCCCAAAGCTACACAAGATACGTTTAAAGCTATAAAGTTAACAAGATATACATGCAATACAATCTATGGACTCAAAACCCAATAATTTGCAAACTATTATGTGAAAATCATATATGGCCCCTAGCGTATAGTAAAATTTCCATAATTATTATGTATTGAGGCAACCCATGCTTACAGGAATGGAACTTTATATTTAGCTGGAAAGTTTCTCCGACCCTCTACTTTATACCTGTAGAATGCTAGAGTTTGTACTAGACGATCGAAACAAATTTAGAGAAGTTCTAAACAATATAGAATATACCTTTATGATATTTAGTCTCACCGTTGCTTTATTGCATAACAATGTAAGAACGTTGATAGCTGCGGTAACGTGGGATTAGCAAAAGAAGTACAAATAAGAAATTTTAGATGTTCTACGTATAGTCTGGAACCAGAACTGTTGAACGTTACCTGTCTCTTCACCTACAAGAAAGTCTGGTAGTAAATTGAATTAACAGTTATAACGAAGTCAAGATCGGCAGAACTTATGAGCATGATTCGTTTAAGATGGGCAAGGAAAAACTACCATGAGACGAATTTTGGAATGTAATCGAAAATCATGTTAAAATGTCCACGGAATGGAGAACTCAATTGCGAACTTGATTCGAATGCACGCTCTACATGCAATGGGAATATGCCAGCGTCGTAAATAAACATATTACAACGAATCCTCTATTTGCACAAACAGTTTTTTATTTTCAGACTGATTATACAAACCTTTTCAACAACTCGTAGTTACAATGAAATTTGCGAAAAGCTCTCCCAACGCCTTATTTTGGACTAATCGCTAACAGTACAATTACTAAATTGTTAAACTACGATGCTATTTTCTCAATTAGCTATTATCAAAGCACTATTATTAACTATGCAAACAATAGTTATTAGTTTATATTATAACTACAACAATTTATATCAACAGTAATTTATATCACATCTTTAAACCTTCAAACTAGAACATATTGTAATGAAAGCTTCAATTAAAACTTCAACATCTAAGACGGCAATTTATATACATATTCAAAACTGCTAGACTATTCTAAAACGTACCAGAAATTATGCAAATAACATCTAGAATGTACCTATTCTAATTTAAATAACCCATAAATGCAAAACTCTTGTACCATCTGAAAGACGAGGTGCCGTAGGGACGTATCAATCATCCTTTGCGTACAAGGACCTCCTATACCATTCGAATTTAATTATTATGATCAAAGACAAACCAGTTGGCTCTACAACATCAAATTTTAAAGTCGCACAAAGTGCTTTCCTTATGTGATAGAAAACCTACATACAGAGCAAAATTACTTACAATTATTTACAAAACTGCATAAGCAGCTCTTCAGAGTATTATCAAAATAGCAGCGCTCCTGCTGTACCAGAAGTCGGCATCAACTTCATTGTTCTTAACAGAATATACTGAATACCTTTACCTATTAGTTACTCGTTAAACTTTAGATAAATTTATATTGAACAACAATATGACTTTGCTGTGACATTTTTGAGAAGCCTTATATTTTCAAAATTTTGAAACTTTCTGCAAATATATAAATCGCAATATATAGAACGTGTACAAATTGATTTTGTATATAATTGTCAGTATTTAAAAATGTCATAAATATCAATAAAAATATTATGGGATGCTAGAAAATTAATTTTAAAGTTTGTTAAATAGAATTTTAGATATGCCATTTTATATCAAAACCGTCATATTTTATTATTGTTCCATATTTTATTCTTAAAACTTTTAATCTGGTTTTTGTAGATAAGTTGTTACAAATTTTAAACATTAGACACCTTTAAATTATACCTTTAAACCTAAATTAAATGATAATAAAGGATCAATACCATAACAACGTTGTCCATTGCCAATCATACTCATAAGAGTTAAATGCTTTACTCCATATGTAGATCAATAACCTATATAATAACGTTAATCTCAAGAAAAAATTCGTGGCTTTAAAAGCCAACTTAAGGAATTTTTAACTCACCCATCTAATACACGCCTGTATATCTTGCTCTGATTTAAGTATATATCGAGAATAAGAAAACTTTTAATTGTTGAAAGGGAGGTTGCATACAAATTTCTATCTAACGACAAAAGCAGAGGGATAATAAGTATTCATAAACAAAGCCAATTTTTGGTTATAGATCGCCAAAGCTGTTGATAGGTCGTTACACCAATTCAGAAATTAATTAGCAATTAGTAATAATTATAAGTAATTACTTTGGGAAGGAATTCCATCAATTCACACTAGAAATATAGGGTTACAAATGAATAAAAAGTCCTATTAGACGATGGAAGTTTCTATAAATGTAAACTTGACTGTAGGCGTTCAGATTTGTCTGAGGGTCACCTTGTTAATACTATGTAGCAACAGAAATCAAATTTATTAGTTTAAAAATACGAGCTAATTATAATTTAAAGGCATGACGCATAAAATTTTTTTTTTTACAAAAGTCTTTGTATGCGTAATTATTTCAAATAACACCAAAGTATTTTAGTTTGTAAAGTTGAGGAAAGCATTTCTACGTTGCAGATTTGAAGATTGCGTTTCACCATAAAACCTGGATCTGATGTTGTGTTAAACTGAATACAATGCGGTAACTAGCGGCGGTGACTGAAACAGGATTTCTATGCATCGGAACCCTACGGCTGGTAGGCGGAAATGCTGGTATGCGGACAACGTCCTTGGTTGGTAGAAATTAGAGTGAGCTCAGGAGAGAAAGTCGCCAATCCTGGCGTGCATGTTGACGACAATAGGAGGTAGTTATGATAGCTTCGTAGAAGCGGATCCAAGCTGTGTCATGGTGGGCTGCTTGCGTCCGTAGTGTGGCTATAATGGCTTTCTTCAGTTTAATCCATTAGATTCGGTGGTCACAACGAAATCTGAAGGAAAATCACTAGTGTAGGAGAAGCTTGATAACTTCCGTCTTGCACTTTTTTAAGTTCTCTCCAAGAAGTTTGGTGACTACCTTAAAAAGATAACAATTAAGAAGTAAGTTGCTCTAGGGTTTGGAGCTCTTTTATATTCCCGGTTTGATTGTGTTGTGCGTTCGAGCGAGTCTATTATCTATTTCCAAAGGTGTCGGTCGAGTCCATTATTGTTTAGGCGTCGTTGGTTGCATGTTCCTACAACTGCATTAAGCAATAATATTATACTAGTAACCTACACCTATGGTACGCATGCCACAGGTAGCACGTATTTTATAGTGAAAAATGAAAGATTTCAAAAATGTTAGGCGCCACCTGGCCACAGCATACTAAATTTGATAAACGGATGAACGAATATTTCCGAATACTAGCGATGTAATTGTCACATGGTGGGAAATTTATATTCAAAAGAGGGAAGTGCACGCAGACAAATTTAGACGTTCGGAGAAAGCGAGATCAAACATTCGTCGGGCAAGTACATAAATTATGTCATTAGATAGAAGTTTTTTTTTAATTGATATTTTGTCTGTAATTTAGGAAATTTATATAATTTTTATTTTTTAGTTTGCGTGCACCAGACTCTTCTGTCATAAGTTTTATATTTATAATAGTCTCTCAGCTTTGCGGCTAGTAATTGAACGTCCCCGAAATTTGTTTATTTCCTGTGCTGACTATACTTTGTGCGCCTGTGCACTGCGTAATACTATGCTTTGACGATGAATTTAAACATACATTGAAACGAAGATTTTCGAAATACTGAAAGAAGTATTTTCTTTATAAATTTTCGTAAATTTACTCTAGTTTTATCCAACATGGCTATTGAAAATAAAAACTACTACTAAAAACAAACAACAAAGAATTTCAAAGTTGATATCAAGCGTATGGGATGATTAATAAAAAAAATAAAGCGGTGTGCGTTATATGTTCTAAAATAGTTGGATGCAGGATATCCTCAGCAGAACGGCATTTTGAAATAAATCATTATCTGTTCCTTGAGAAACGCAAGGGGTGCAAAAAGAATTTATTGCCCAGGCCATTAAAAACGTGGATATGCAGACTGCGTCCTCAATAAAATTTATCAGTAGTCCTTTAAATATAACCACTTCTAGTTTAATTGTCTCTAATGTAATTGCTAATCGTGGAAAAACCTGTTAGTGGAGAGGAACATGCGAAAGGAACGTGGTTAAATGCGCATCTGTTCTGTATGAAAACCTTGAAAACAAGAAAAAGATTAATCAGAGAAAAAAGAAGTTGCATTTGTCTAGGAACAAGGTGAAGACAGACTTCTAGATATGGCTAAAAGATAATTTACCAGCAAAAATCGGGTATAAATTCTTCAAACTTGGTATCTCTGTCTTGATAAAGGTTCTCATATAATTGGATCAGCTCGTTTAGTAATTTTTATTCATTATTGTGTTAGGTATCACATAAAAGAGAAACTGATTAATACAACATTGTTGGCAACAACAACAAAATAGGTGAATATTTAAAACTTAGTTGTAAAATGCAGTTAAGGAAAAAATTAATTTAAACAAAGTATATCAATTACAGCGGATGGTGCTCGTAATATGACCGGAAAGAAAAACGATTTCCCAATTTATATACCAAGCAAATTAGTCGTTTGGTTCGAGTCTTTGGAAATTAACTGAAGTATTCGTAGCTAAATCAGAGAATTCCAACCTTGCTTTTATTTCTAGGACATTTAAGTAGTTCTTAAATACAAAAAATTTTTCTTAAATTTAAAAATGCATTAAAAACCAGATTGAGTTAAAATAACACAAGAATTTTCTGCAGTAATTCAGGCGATAAACATTGATTATTTATATGTTTCAAGATTTCAGGAAATTTGAGAAACATCCAAATTTATTTTATATCTTGCTACCACCGGAGTCGATAAATTCAATACAGAGATTTCTGCGTAACTGAACTTCAAAGATATAGAAATTCAGTTAATTGATTTGCAGTCTAATTTAATATGGAAACAAAACTTTGTCGAATTAAAAAATGACTTAGAAGGAATTGAAAATGGCCGGTTATTGCCCAATTAGAAAGAACCCAGAATATGAAATAAAAAGAACTTGAAATGCCATTTCCGAAACCTATACTGTTTAAAAAAACTAGCAAGTGCTGTACTGTCTATTTTCTCCTCAACTTATGACTGCGAGTCATTATTTTTAGAAATAAATTTTATAAAATATAATTATGAAAATAAGCTGAATGATGTATCTAGCGTGCATTGCTTAACGTTACGACTTATGACACGATTATCAACGTTTGACTTCAAAAAGTACAACAACAGAAATCTCATTAATAATAGTTACAATTACTATGGACCTTTATATTATTTATATATATATATATATATATATATATATATATATATATATATATATTATATATATATATATATATATATATATATATTGCTGTGCTTTGCCCCACGATTGGGCGTGTCATTCAATTGCTGTGATTTTGCCTTTTGGGATTTACGATGGGTGCCATTTATATTGATATGAAATTTATTTCACGATTGGGCGTTATTTTTATTGCTATGAAATATTTACTTTATTTCCTTTAAGCCCCAATGTTGTACGTTATATTTTGTTTGTTGACCACGACCAGCTCACTAGATAAATCTTATTTTACCCTTTAAATGGATTCAAATAAAGCAGTTCAAAATCAAACAATATAATAAATGATAATATGTACAACGTTGTGTAACCTCAAAATTTTCCCTTGTATAGAATATTTACATTTACCAAATTTATGCTTTCCTGAAAGCCAGCAAACATATTTTTTAATTACTCTCAAGTATCTTCGAATGTTCTAAGATGCTCTTCCGTGTTTTCATATTTTCAAATGACCTTTTTGATGACTCGTACAAATACATAATGTATAACAAATATTAAATTTGAAACAGTCTTTAAATAATAAAATGTTTAAAAATTGCTAACCTGGAATGATCACTGGAGTTCCCTCATAGTCTCTGTGGTCTGCATCCTTGTTGTGTCCGCTTTACTTATTGGCCAGAATTATTCTCTTTTGATTTCTGGTATTTTTCTTGAATCAACTTTGAGTACCCTTTTGATCTCACTTTCAGACGTATTTTTAGATTTATACTTAAGGCTTAGTTCTCGACATGAACATCGACTCAACAAAAAGCCGTCACAACCAAAATGGCATCAACAAAAGCCGTCCCAATGAAAGAAGCCCTGTTTTGTTAAATATTAAAAATAAATTTAATTAATTGTTTAACTTACGTCTATTTGTAGATCGGCTTATTTTTTGTCGCACAATTTATGCACTTTCAAATTTTATTTATTCAGAATTTTAACGTTTCACTACTTAATTACATTACGTAAATTTTCTGCTGCATTTGAGCATAGTTTGTCCTTGGTTGAATATGAGGTGACTCTTTATTCATTCCCTATTGTATTTATAAGCACTTTCCACCAATCGTTTTCATTGACGTGTTTATTGATCAAGACTTGTACTTTGCATTATCTCTGGCAGAACTCGGTATTTTCTCAAATTCCCTGGTTTAATTTTTCGAAGAAATGCTTTCTCAGTCACGTAAGCGTTCTGCTATATTAACAGTATTTTGATAGAATTTCCAATTATTGCTTTTATCCAGTCACGTGTTTAATATTTTTCTGTTTAAAAGTGCAAGACATCATATAATTGAACCGCCTGGTGTATATTTGTTACAGAATGTTGGTTTTCTGAACAAATGTATTCTTTGTAGTCACGTATTTAGTGACGCATTAAGATGCATTTGCATAAAAATGCCTTGATATTTTCGACGTAATTATTAAATATTTGGAATGCCAATTTATCTATGTTTCCCGATAATTTTATTTGCTGCAGTTAGTTGTTTCTAAAATCTTATCTTTACTCGTAAATTATACTTAAACACATACGACGCACACATTACTATTCTAATTAAATGTTATCGGATTGCTACTAAAGGAGCTTCTTTCTCATGCATTAAATCAAATATCCTTTATATACAGTGTCCACGCAATTAACTTTTTTGTAGAATAGTCGATTTACTCCTATAATTGATGGAGTTATTTGATTTTCTTAAAGTTAAAGTTATATATATCTATTCTACGACCCCTATGACTTAATCTACCCTTAAACTACCCTCTTACTATAGCAATATATATATATATATATATATATATATATAATGTATTGTATACAATTATTTTGTAAATTTTTAGCAGTTCCTTAACTTAATATAATAAATTTATATAAGAATTACATTTTTACTATTTTTATTTTACTGAGAATTTTCCGGCACGCCAAATGTTGAAGAAAACAATAATTGCAATATTAGGCACGCGCATATAAAAAGGTTCGCTGACCTACACCAGCAATTTTAGATCATATATTCGTTTCGGGGGTTTACGAAAGTATGTATTCAGGAGTAATATAAACTAAAATAGCTGACCACTATTTGCTAATTGCAAGAATTTTTTATGAAAAATAAGAAAATTACTAAATTAGATGTTTTACGATTAAAAAAATTGTGAACCAGAAATGTTGCATGGAAAAGACCATTACCTCGTCAAGTATTTATAAATAGCCTCAAATAAAAAACCATGAATTAGTTAATAAATATCTGGTTGCAAATAAAAATTTAAAAAAGAGTAAATTTCGGAAAATTTATTAAAAAGTATAGTAACAATGCATAGATTATATAAAAAATGACATAGCACTCAATTAAAATAGTACAAACAAGACGACAGAAAATACCAAAATTTGATAAATTTAGAAATAGAAAATTTAAATAAGACTATCATAAATTAAACTTAAGCATGTGAAAACGAATACAAGAGCAACTTGGAATCTAATAAATGATTTATTGCAGCGACCAAAAGAATGATGCAGATGATGCGATAAAACGTTTATTGCGTCATTTACGAACTATCACAATAGCCAATCATTTGCTAAGGTTTCTATAACAACATACAATCGATAAAACGTCATGTAATGCAATCTGAAGTAACTTACGTTGTTACGGTATACCTCTACATGTGATTTACCAATGCTCCACCCGAAGGTACTACATTGGTCAAGAAGCAAGTTTTTTTACCTGAAAAATTTTGAATTTTGCCGAACCCTTGTTCAAAGCAAGGTAGGGATCTTTAGCGTGCGTGACAACACTCACACACGGGACCTGAATTTTACCTCTCATGCAAGCGAGGGGTATGTTTGTAAAAAATGCTCACCTAACATTTTTCAAGCGGACCTTATCGGTATTCGAACCCGGGACTTTACGCACAGTAGTCACACGCATTCCAACTACGACACGGAGCCGCCCTGTTACGGTATACCGTGCGCAGAAGGTGGAGAGCAACGAAAGTAACGTAAGCAGTCTGCACCGATTACCACTACAAAATGGGAAAAGAAAAGAATACTGTGCTACGTAACCAGTCATAGAGAGGAAACGTTCACCGCAGTTCCGTCGATAACGTCACATAATATCAATCTCGGCTGTTGTGTGCTTAAAATTGAGAATGATGCCTCGGTATGTAATTATAAATTAGTCTTTTTAACTAAGGAATAATTTAAATATAATATCAAAATTATGGAAATATGGAAACCAGTTCAGTTTGACGAGGGTTATAAAATTCAGAATTTAAGCATTCTACCTATTTTGGTAGGTTAGAAAATGATAAATAAAAACTATCCATATTCACATTTACTTTTTATGTAGATACAAGCTCGGTATTATGTGATTTCCTATGAATATCTATTTTATGACGTCATTGACGGGACTGCGGTAAACGTCTCCAGTCGTAGAGGGGTGGTCAAAATTAGAAGAAAACCCAAGACCGATTGGTCTCGCTAAAATAGAAGAAATTAATCATTAGTAAATTACGGGAATATGAAATAAATAAGGACAGCACGTTTGCCTGTTAAAACACTATGAATCAATTCAATAGGATAAATAAATACCAATAATAATAAGAAAGCATAAAAACAACAAAAATAAAGATACACGGTAATGATACAACGGAGTTCTTTATTAAAGTAAACAATTAAATTTAAAATAAGTAATTTTGTGCGCTCGCTACAAAACCTCAAAATACAAATCTTTAGGACACTAGCAATATATTTAAATATTTTTGTATTTATGATGACACCACCATAAAATATTTACCATTTAAGAATGAAATGAAGCAGTTTATAGAAATTCCATGTTAATAATAGTAATTAAATAAAACTGACCTAATTATAAAGACCGTACTTAATCACCGAACAAGATTTATAAAAGCACATTATGGACCGAATCATTGTTAAGGCAACTACAAGCAAACATTTTAACTTTACCCTTTTATGGATAGATTTCTATAAAAAAAATTAAATAGGAAACAATCCCTAACAATAATCGGCAAGTACATTTATATTTTTGGCGGTACTTTTAAATCTATCAACGAAACCTCATAAATTATACCCAAATCATAAAACTAAGAATGTGTACAGTTTATGTAAACAACGAGCCCCTCTAACAATAAGCATGCGTAATACAATTGCATATCACCTGCAATTCTTGTAATGTAACAAATACATGAATTTACACGTGTACCAAATCGTAGGTATAGAATATTGGCTTATAAAGAAAAACAAGGTATTGACACATGGACGAACTTTTATAATAATCCACCCGATACATACATTGTTCGTTTACCATTATAAATAACTAGTAGGATTTATTCAGTTAGTGACAAAGACGACAATTTAATATTATGGTTAGGGTAAAATCGATGCAACTTGTGTCTGCTAAACATAGAACATCTATTACGCATGAATCAAAAGTGTCCAAAATAGGCTGTTTATAGTAAAGAGGAATCATCAACACCAGAAGCCTAAATTAGTAGTGAGTCCATCATAATAAATAGGTCTTCAGTCATGGAACTGGTTAGACGTGTACCCTCATTGTTTCCTATTCTGAGCTAACCTACTCATTTTCCTGAAATTTCCACAGTCTGCACTTTTCACTATCTGCGTACATCAGTCCGACCTAGGTCTACCTCTACCTCTTTTTTCCTATCTCTGCTTGTAATATATTCGATACTATTCCTCAAAAATGCCTCAGAACGTATCCTTCCCTTCTATTTCTCCCATTTATTTTTTGTTTCCCACATATGCTTTCAACGATACTATCCTTGTTTCTATGTTTGTTGTCTTCTAACATAGCCGCTGGCTGCTCTTTCTTGTTAGGTGCAGTTCGGTTCCCCTTCTATTGTTTTACAAATATATACCCTATTGCTCCGATATTTAGTGGTATGTGAAGGGTGTTAAGCAGCCTGCGATTACCAAGATCCCCCAATACCCGAACATTTGCCGAATTAATAGTTTTCCAATATATGCTTTCGTACACTCACCATTAGTTAAAAATATTTCAAAACCAACAACTAGTTGTTTATAATAATCATCAGATTTAAGTGCAATTATTTTTTTCGTTATTAGGTGTTTCGTCTTAAAACTGGTTGGACGTGTACCTCCACTTATTCTATTCTGAGCTAGCTTACCCAGTTCCCTGAAATTTCTACCGCCTAGATACAGTTTGGTTCCCCTTATGTTGTTTTCTAATTATATAGGTCCTACTTTACCGAGATTCAGTAGTTGGTATAGGGGGGTAAGCAGCCCGTGGCTGCCAATAAGTCCAGTGGTAATTTTTAATACAGCCTAGCCATCAAAACCAAGGAGATGTACAACTTTGACACCATTTTAACCAAAAGCAAAACCTATACTAAATCGGTTAAAAATAAAGTTAATATTGGTTACGTATTAAAATTAACTCTCTAACCAACTCACTAATAAAACACCGAAAAGGAAGAAAGCGTGAAAATAGATAGTTTCAATTTAATACTAGAGAAGCTTGCACATTCGGAAACGTCGTACAGAGTGGAATGTGAAATCCAGTTTTAAAAATAAATTATTTCAATACCAAAAGTTACGTATAAATTAATTTATCGATATCTGGTTTGATGGCAAGACTTTGGAAGTATAGAAACAATGAGTAACAAGGCAACACCAGAACCCAATTTAAAGAGTGACCTTTCGAAATTTCGATAAGAAAATACTCACCGAAAATCCATAGGAAACCTTAGAAATAAATTCGAACATTTTAACAACGCTAACAAATGATATCTATTTGAGGTTGCAAGGATTGATTAAAACCAAATTTATAACAGGAGAAATAACAATTACGCCTCCAATCTGTTGAAATTAAATTACTAAAATACAAGAAATTACAATAACGTCTTCCTATAATTTCTTACAAATAGTAGGTACGAAAGTTTTGCAATTTTTGAAGTCTTAATGTAGGAAAATATACAGAAGTTTGAAATTGGACATAACAACGTATTCAAAAAATTTGTTGAAAAAGAAACAATGAAAACTAAAGATAAAGGTCGCCTGGTTTTGATAATCCTAGGATGAAAAGAACTGGCTTGTGAAAAATAATAACTCTCAAATAACTAATATGGTAATTCAAACCGAATACATAAAAGTATAAATTCAGTATATTTTAGTAATTACTGGCCCATTTTAAAATTGTCAATTTTGAAAAAATTATTCAAAAACATTTCAATAACCAAATAAATAGATTCCTAGACTCGGATAATATAGATTCATAGATTATTAAAAAATTATTCAAATTCTATCTTCAATAAATTCGAGTAATGCCTATTTCTAGATTATTCTATAGCATTTGAGACCATTGGGTAAATATGGTTTCATAGATTATTAAAAGATTGTTCTCTATAGTAAATTCGAGTAAATATAGGCATCGTAGGTCTATTTCTAGATCATTCAATAGCATTTAAGACAATTGAGCATAATCTGCTTCTAGAAAAACTGAGCCAGGTTGTAACTTTGAATGACCAATTCTTGCGCTATTTCAAAATTATTTGAAATTCCGTAAATTTGTTGTAAAATTAAACTATATTTTCAGTCAAAACATCCGCTTTCTACACGGGTACACAATGAATCAGCCTCGGGCCCAACGCCTTTTATACAAAAATGACCAACCAGAGAAATAAAGACCTGAAAATTTATGTTTATCGATGATACGTATTGATATTCGTGCACAAGGTTTAAAGTAGCCAAAAAATTTCACATCTAGATAATATATTAGCAAGGGAACAGTATGGTTTCGTAGATTATTAAACGATTATTGAAATTTTAAACTACAGTAAATTCGAGAATAATATGAACATCGTTTGTCTATTTTTAGATTATGCAAAACCATTCGAGACAATTATGTTTGATGTGCTTGTAGAAAAATTAAGCTAGCTTGGCTTCAGCTATTCTGAAATTATATCCAGCTTTCTAAATTTCTTGTAAAATTCATAAGTATTTTCAGTTACAAAGATTTGCTTTCTGTTGAGATACCCAAGAGATCTGCCCAATACTTTTTATTTTATATATGGTTGATCCTCCCCAGTAATAAAAACCTGAAAATTTATGTTTTGAAGCTTAAAGTAGATGAAAAACATACGCCGTTTAATGCGAATAATTTAATTAAATGGACGCATGACAATTATTTAGTTATAAATAAAACCAAATAGAACCAAATTATGCAGCATTCACGAAAATGCTTAAGCTTAGAAAGGCAGGATATGCAAATTTGCCTGAACAAATACAAAGTCATTGAAAGTTGTTCTAGCAACCAATGTTTGGGTATTGCTGTAGGAAATTTTTTTCGGTACAATATGCATACTTGAAATTATTCCTTTGAAATAGCTGTTAGTTAAAAATACAATTTTCAGATACTTAAGCAAAGCGTATGATATAAGAAGAAAGGACTAGAAAAAAGTTGGATGCAAGTATACCTGAAATTAACATAATACCAAACAAAGCTGAAACAAAAAACTGGCATGCTCAAAAGAGCAGGAAAATTTTCATTTTTCATATAAAATTGCAAAGTCTGAACAAATTAAATTAATTGATTATAAGTCAGAACTGAAATGTAATAAGAGCGCCCTTGTCAAATTCTTTTGGAAGTATTTCATATTCATTAAAATGCTAGTACACAAAAGACCGCTATAAGACTTTTTAATTTGTGGCATGGATTGCTGAATAAGTCCTTTCCACGTATATTAATATTATGAATATCAGTCCTGGGTACGATTATATTCTAGAGATGCGGTCGTAACTGATTAGTTTTTGCATAATTTCATTCAGTGAAAAATTATGCGGGTTTTCATGCCAAACAAGCTAATATTCTTTAATTTATTAGAAATGTGTTATCGTGGGTTTATGCCGAAGCTTTATGTGTTCAGACGATATATGTATTACCTATATACGCGTTTCATTGTTTTTTCTTAAACATTCATGGTATGTGCTACTGCGAACCTAAAAACAGATAAAGCAAAGCACAAAAAGCAGCTTCTTTGGACTGAATTGGAGTTATTTGACGTTGTATATAATGAATTTTAGAAAATGCTTGTAAATGTATTTTTGTATTTGTTTTCTAGATCTTATTTTAGTGTCCATATACAGTTCGATTTTCTAATGCACTCAACAAATTCTAATTTTGTACTACTGACTTTTAAATTTAATTTCGGTTTGATCCATGAACAAATCCTTATTTTTGATTTAGCGGCGTGCAAATTTAGTGAATGTCTATGCGCCGTAGCTACAACATAGTCTAATTCTTTGTTATTGACAATAACGTTGTTTTCACCAAAGACATGAAGTATTAGGGTGTCATCAACGAACAGACTCGATAATGGCAATGGCAATAGGCTTTGGAATCGACAGGACGAGAACCTTCCCCCTTCACGGAGGATGCGGTGCTTCTGGCGATTGCAAGGTGCGACCCGGCACTGACAACATCCAGGCTGAAGTCATAAAGACATTGGCAGACCAAATATCAAATGTGTTAACTGAATTCTACAATGAATGTTTCATACAAACAAAATTTTCTACCATTTGGAAAAAGGCAACCTGGTAATTTTCCCGAAGAGGTATGACAGAAATATGTACTCTCCACGATCATATCCGCCGATATTCCTGCCAAACGTGCTAGGGAAAATATATTAAAGATTATTAGCCAACAGGATGGTGGACCATAGAAAAGTACACGGTATGAACACCTGCCAATACGGTTTTAGAGAAAGGAAGTCGATTGAGGACGTTATCAACCACGTTTTTGAATATTCGAAAAGCTCCGACAGTAAATACATCCTAGCGGTAAAGATAGACATCGAAGGGCATTTAACAACCTTTAGTGGAAGGCCCTGTTTTACAGGCTGGAATCAATCAACTGCCCCAAACAATTGTATAATACGTTTCGAAATTACTGGCAGGAAAGATACGTTACACTACAAGAACCACAGTCGATATCTAAAATCGTTATTCTGGGACACTTTGCAGGATGGGCTGGACGACCTTCAAGCAATGAGAGAGGTTTTAACTGTCGTTGCCTACGCGGACGACATACCCGTCATGGTGCAGGAGAATACAAGAGTCGCACTGGAGCAAAAATCTACAACCTCAGTACAGAGAATAAACAACTGATGTAGAAGCAACAAAATGCTCATCTCTGCGTCCAAGACCACATATTTGATGAAGAAGCGCAATCCCGAGGAAGCCCCAAATCATCTTACGGCACGAGAAGGTTAAAAGATCGTCCCAAACTAAGTACTTTGGGGTTTTCCTGAATGAGTAACAAAACTTACAAAAGACATGCGCATAGGCAAAAAGCTTAATTCAAGGCATCGGCAATCTAGCCCAACGTGAGTACAAAATCCTGCTCAACTGTGTCAAACTCTACATGAGCAGCGCAATGGCATCAGTAATAGTTCATGGAACAAGCGCGTGGCATCCCAGGATGAATCCAGTGAAGCTCCCACAACACGTGAACTCGTCACAAAGGGGACTCATGCTGCGGTTGACAGGGGTCTACTGCACCATCTCGCAAAAGGTACTGACCGTAGTACTGGGAATAGTGCCACTAGATCTTATAGTAAAACAACGAGCTGTTATATACTTTCTACGGAAGGAGCAGTACGCCAAGGTGGAGACAATTACGAAGCGCCATCACGCGCACGACGTAACATACAGCAAGCCATTATTGTCGAATGGCAACACAGATGGGACACTAGCACGCACGAGCGACGTATTCACATACTAATTCCAAACGTAGCACGCAGACTGAAGACACGGAACTTCCAACCCAGCCAGGGACTTATACATTTTATGACTGGGCATAGACCATATCCAACATACAAGCACAGATTTCAGTTAACTGACACAGACACGTGCGCATGCGGGGTGACGGGGACTCCAGAGCATCTACTGCTGAATTGAATGGATCTCTGGAACCCACACGGCAACGCACGCCACACGAGGAAACTACTACAAGACAAACATACTGTGGGACGAAAACCTCTTCCCGCATCTAAATCAACTCACACAATACGTAACAAAAGCGCTACACGAAAGACTTGAAGGGCAAAGGCCCTAACTTACTAACAAACAATCTAACAAACAAACAACAAACGCCAAAACAAAACAAAAGTAATACACACAAGACACACACACACACACACACACAAACAAATCTCTTGAGCGACCAAATAACAACACGTAACCTAACAAATATTACAACGAAAGAGACTACAATAACAACAGAAAGACGCTTCTGGAACTACCAAAGCCGCCCACTGACGACTTTCCAGGAAATGCTTTAAAGGCCATTGAATAAGCAGATTATTTGTTTCAATAAATAAACGCCCCAATTCGAAAAAATGCTACTATAGGAAAAAATCATAAAATAAAATAGATAAGCGTTTTAATAGCTTTACAAAAAAGGCGCTTTACAAGAACAATAAATCATACCGACGCACTTAAGTGTCTCATTAAAAAGCAAAATTGGCGTAAATGAATGCATCACCCAGGATGCGTCATGCTTCAAAATAAATCTATAATGGATGGAAAAAATAAGGTAGTTCGGATTTTTGTAAATAAGCTGAATTAGTTATAAAGAAGGATTCATTCAGATTTAATTCATTTTGCAACATCGAACATTTAAGTTTTGAGTAAAGATTAATTCTTTCTAAAGTGTAAGTTCGAGTAATTTATAACTCATTTTACGACATGTAATATGTAAAATAGAACTTTGAATTATGCAGTATAATTATTGTTTAAAATGCTACGAAAATTAAACAATCCTCAATATAAATAATCCTGATACAAGAGAGACTGCTGACTGATCGATTAAAATAGAGGCACTTTGCAAACTGATGTATTACCGTCAAATGGAAATTTGAAATGAAACCAGGAAGTATTTATCACCGTTAATTACAATGAAAATGATATTTTAATAAGAACAGTTTGACAATATAAATTTTTTAATTTGTTTTCATTGTAACTAGTAAGGATGTTTAGATATTAGCACTTAAGTTAGAATAAGCTCTTACTTTTAGTATTTGTTAAGGTGCTAATTTTCAGTAAATTTTGAGTCAGAGTTATAAGCATTTTGACCTTTGTTAAATTATCTGTACAGGGTCATTGGCCAATTACACTAGCAGCCGGGAAGATAAAAAGGATAAGAAATTATCCCGAGAAATTTTAAAAAGAATTTCCTAACTCACAGAAAAGAGTGTTTAATGTAAGAGATTTTTTAGATAATGTGTATAAAAGAAATATGTTTTTGAAAGCATATATGTTTCTTCACATTTCTCTTTCTAGTCATTTTCATAAATTCCACAACATAATTTCTGTTGAGCAAGCCAGGCAAGGAAAGAGACACGCTAAGATAGTAATTTGATATTTGCATCCTTATTAATACTATTCGCTGTACTTAAGTAACAGCATTAATTTAAGCATTAGGCGTGTCACAGCAATTAGCGACGGCCAACGCGAGGAGGGCTAGTCACAGCAATATATTGATGTTATAAAGAGATCATTAAACATGTTACGCTCCCTTCCTGTCAACGTACTTAAATTACATCGTTCCTTGGAGCGCCGTGTGTAGAAATTGACTACTTCAGAATAGTTTCCGATTTGTATGCAATTTAACGCAAATCTAGTTGCTTGAAACGTAAAGTTTATGCTATAATTATAGTCAGTACCTTGTTTTAGGCATCTGTTATCGGGTTATACCATACGACCGCGTATAATTGATTCTATATTACTTCCATCTAAAGACTCTTTGAAATAATGAATCCTACTTCACCGATAAAGCTTGTTTCGAAGTACTTATCACCTTCGTATGTTTGATATCAACATATTGGTGTGGAGATTACGTGCTAATAAAATAGCAAGCGAGTACAACACTCTCGTTTTTCTGAATTTTTGTGTGGCGAACAACACTCGATGGTTACTTTTAATCTGTCCTGAAGAGCAAATACACGTGGTTTTGCTGATTTTCTGTACTTCCTGTGTATTTGGTAAGTGTGAAAACTATTTTCTGTTAGGTTACATAATTGTTACTTCTAGCTCTTTACCACCTGCGGCTTGTTCTTTTTTTTTGGTCTTATTTTATCCTATCGGTTATGGTAACTAGTTTTGGTGCTGATTGGATTACACTCTGCTTGCTTATAAGACCGATGACCCGGTGAACGACTTCAGTGGATACGAAATTATACTTGGGATAAAGTCCGTTCTACTGTTACGATGAGTACAGGAACTTGGAACCCCGCGTGAGTTTTTGAAGCTCTAATACATCACTAATGCGGTAGCTCTCTTAAAGATTTTTCGGAGGCTGCCTGTGAATATTCTATTAACCTACTAACAGTGGCTATTGATAAGTTAACCATTCCCTTCAGGAAGTATTACTGTTACCATTGTCAAGTGCTTATCTGTGTCCTTAAAATTTACTACTGCAGGATACTACTAAAGCTTAGTGGCGAATATGCCGTCGTAATTAGTACTTTTGTAGTCCACGTATTATCATCTGTTTTATTTTTTTGTCCGAAGTTACTGCTTTTGGGCCTAACCAGAGGAGAAAATAGCTTTTACGACAACAACTTATGTACCAATTGCCGGACGTATGGTGTACTAAATGAGGATTTTTAATCCCTTATTTTTAGAGATTTGCCGGTAGGAATAATTTTGTATTACGTGATCACGATAGGGAGCTCATAAACTTTAGTAATATTTAACATTAAGTCACTGATATTTCCGCTTGACTGTGAGGGTGCACTACAGTCTTAAGATCGTTTTTTCCTTTTTGTGACTTGTAAAACACTCAAAACATACTTAGGAGTTATTTTCTACCTGTTAATAATAAACCGAGCTTTAGTAATATGCTGTGCTTTTTTTGTTACCTATAGGTTGGTAGATAGAAATTCGTGCTGTCATGGTATACTATGGCCTATGGGATACAAATGGTTTCATGGTCAATTCTTGATTATATTAGTCCTACCCACCCTCCAATCTACGACTACTGCTAGCCGTCGGTTCCTTTTTTGTATTACGGGTACCATTTTTGTCCCCAACGTTTACTTTTCTTCCTAACCCATGGTTTTACCGTAACAAACATCCAAATTCTATACAAAACCCAACCAAAAAGCTAGAAAATGGGAAAAGTTAAAATTTCCCAATATCTAATATCGTTAAGCTGTATAAATATAAACGTAATTATTTGATAAAGTATAAAGACGCCCTTAATAATTGTGTAATTAAATTCCAGTCATTGCAGAAGTCGCGAAACGAATATTAACTTAAAAGCCCAATTTTTAAATCAATCCTCTTCAACCGAGTGAAATACTTTATGCAAATTAATCCTCACCTTAAAACCGAGCTTAATTTAAGACATAAATACAAAGCCATCTATATTAGTACCATTAAAATAAAAAGCATATTTCGGTGTACAGATTTTGAAAATATTCATTATTGTTAAAAATACCTCAAGATGCGTTTAAAACTACTAAAATCCGTACTTTATTAGAATGCAAATTAATCGTTAAGAGTGTAATAACTAATTGCAAGCTTTAATGAATCTTCATACAAGCAAAAAGAAGTTCCGTGTGTAGATAATATTTAACTTCATTTTAAGGGTTTCAAATAAAACATTGGTTCTACAGTTTTCGGGTACATAATTTCGCATAAAAGAATAAACGCCCGACACAAGAAACCCACGCGGATATTACAATGCCATAAACTAGATTAAAAACTATTTTTATAGCTCTCTATAATTCAATAAGAAAGAAAGAAATAACGAACAACCTTGTACGCAGAAAAAGATAGACCGCGCTTACGATACTCATAAAACATTTCGACTGCGGAAGTTTGGTACGAATTAGATCATTAAAACCGTGGAATACTCGGAAATATTACATGACCTAGGTGGATTATGTTCAAAGCAGATCAGGAAGGACCTGGAAGATAACGTTTATAGATAATTTTTGTATATGAACCGGTTTTGAATAAGAACAATGTGTAACATTCGACGCTCAAGATTTCATTCGTCATATAAGATTTAAAGCAGAGCTGCATGCTTTAAATTAGTTTACGACATGAAACTTATACGTTTGAGTAATTTGAAACGTAGAAGTTCTCAACTGCAATTATTTGATGAAACAATTGTTTGTAAAATACTAAAAAAGTCGAACCTTCTTCGATACAAGAGCTGCTCTAAAGTTAATTTATCAAAACTAGAAGATGCATTTTGCAAACAGATAAAGTGACAGAGATTTAAGATGGAACCAAGAACTTGTAATACTGTTAATTACGTTGGTAATAAGATTTTGATAAGCTTTATTTTAACATCGCAAGTATAAACTTTAGATTTCTTTGTTTGTGATTAATACGAATATTTGAATCGTGGTGATATAAATTAGAATAAGTTCTCATTTTTATTATTTGTGAAGGGATAGTTTACAGTCAGAGTTCGGAGAATCTTGACCTTCAATAAATAATCTGCGAAGCGTAATTGGTTAATCACATTCACACACAGGGTAATAAAGGTTCGGCAAATTACCCACTTATTAATTCAAGAGGATTTTTGTAACTGCTAGACAAGATATTTGAGTTTTTGTTAACAAAGATTAGATAAGGATTTTTGGTAATATTTAAGGAATAAGTTGACATTTTTATGTTTACACAAATAATTTAATTTTTAGAAGTTAATAAAAACAAATATTTTAAAAGAAGAGCATTTTAGTTATTTGGAAACTATACCATCTGGGAAAATCATATAAATTTAGCCTGTCATCAATAATTACTCCAACCACAAAAAGTTGGATATTGACAAGGAAAAGTTTGACATTTTGGAACTGTACAAATATTGAAAGTTTAATAAATATGGAACACTTTATAATTCCTGTATTGAATTTCTGACAAGTAAACGTCGATATTAACACAAATGTCATCCATCTCAAAATTTGAATGCGAAATATGCCGAAGATCCTTTAAAACCCTTATTGGTTTGAAGATACACACTGGAAAAGTCCATATAAATTCAGAGGAAACTTTGTCTACCTCTACTAATGAAGACAGCAAAAGGAAAAATACGGTAACTGAATTTGATTGTAAGATTTGCCAAAAAATTTTTTTAAACCAACGTAAATTGAATATTCACAACAGAAAATTCATAACTCAGACAGTAAGTCACAAACACATAAAAGTCAATCTGATGAACCTATTCCTACCGATTCGACAGATTCATATTCCGAATGCTTTTTATTTAACAAAAGTTTAGCAAATCTGAAACAATCAATGGTTGTGGTAAAGAGGGTTCCCAAAAGTGTCAGAGTCCAAGTAGCCATACACCTTAATACACATATAAAAGATGTTATAAATTCGAATTTGGTTACTTCTTGGAATAATCTTTTTCTATTTGCCTATAAAATTCTATCTGTCTTTCAAAGAAATTCTAAATCTAAACTGGATAAAAATAATAAATCAATTTCTTCACAAATTTTGTCTAATTTAAGACAACCAAAAATACTTGATTCTATACATTCTAAACATTCGAAATTTAATAACAAGGAAACGTCTTACAATATGTCCAACAGAATTGTCAACAAAGTTTGCGATGGGGATCTTCAAGGTGCGGTTAAAATTTTAAGTTCGAATGATAGCCTAGCCCCTTTTAATGACGACACTTTCGAGAACCTTAAGAAAAAACACCCATCTGATAGTAATTTACAACATAAAATTCATAATTTCGAAAATACGCTAATGGTAACGGAAACAGATGTTCTAATTGCAGTCAAATCCTTTCGCACAGGATCTGCAGGTGGTCTAGACTCTCTTCGACCTTCACATCTTCAAGACCTTCTTAGTTTTACTACGGGTACTAACACTCAACCTCTTTTATCTTCGTTAACATCTCTATGCAACCTTATGTTGTCTGGTAAGGTTAATGACAAAATTTGTCCAATTTTTTATGGTGCATCACTATGTGCATTAAATAAAAAAACGGGGACACTAGACCAATCGCAGTGGGAAATGTTTTTCGTCGTTTAGTTGCCAAAATAGCATGTACAAAGATCAAAGACAGCTTAGGAAATTTGTTTAGACCCACTCAATTTGGTTTCGGAACACCTGGTTGTTGTGAAATAGTTGCACACACTGCCCGTTTATACCTAAATTCTATATCATTCTCCACCAATAAAGTCCTCCTAAAAATAGATTTTAAAAATGCATTTAACACAATCAATCGTTCAATTCTTTTAGATTACGTTCAGAAATACACACCTTTTATATACCCTTTAATTTGCGAGTGCTACCTACAATACAGTTACTTGAGTTTTGGCAATAAAGTTATACACTCTGAACGAGGCGTACAGCAAGGAGATCCTCTAGGTTCTCCTTTATTCTGTATGGCCATTCACGAACTAACTAAATCCTTTGATACAGATTTTAATAGTTGGTACCTAGATGATGGCGCTGTTGGTGGAGATATAACATCAGTTAGCAATGCCCTCGAAAGCATAATATCAATGTCAAGAGATTTAGGTTTAGAACTTAATTTCGAAAAATGCGAGTTACTTTTAAACCATTATGACGAAAGATTAATTGAACATTTCCAATCCTAGGCACCCGGAATTTCGATAACAAAAAAGAATAAATGGATTTTATTGGGAGCCCCTCTATGCTCAGAATCAATGGACTATTGCCTAAACGAAAAAATCGTTTCTTTAAAATTAATGTCCACCCGTTTACAAACCCTACATTTACCATCACATATAAGTTATTGTTTGTTAAAAAATTGTTTGGCTATTCCCAAGCTTATGTTCCTCCTCAGATGCAGCCCAACATGGCAAAGTCCCGAGTTTCTACAAATTTTCGACAGTACAATACGGGTCACAATCGAAGCAATTACTAACATTAAGTTGGAGGAAACTCAATGGTCTCAGGCAACTCTTCCAATAAATAGAGGGGGATTAGGAATACGTTTGGCAAATTCTTTATCCCTACCCGCTTTTCTATCATCTTTTAACGCATCTATGTCCCTAATGAGCGAAATTTTGCCAGGACAACAATTCAGCTTTGATGCAACTTATTTTGAATGCGAAAATCTGTGGATGTCAACTGTGCAACAATCATCAATTAAGCACAACAAATCCTCCCAGAATGAATGGGATAAACCAATGCTCGACATTGTTTCCAATAACTTGCTGGAATCAGCTCTAACATTAACTGATAAGGCTCGCATTCAAGCAATAACTACGAAACACAGTGGAGCTTGGTTATCGGTTTTGCCAGTAGCTTCGTTAGGTTCCCTATTAGACAATGAGACGTTCAGAATAGCTGTTGGATTACGATTAGGAGCTCAATTATGCATCGCACACACATGTATATGCGGTTCGTCAGTTAACGAAAAAGGAACTCATGGATTAAGTTGCCGTTTCAGCGCAGGGCGTCAACCTAGACATAAAATGGTAAACAACATTATCAAACGTGCTTTAGTTACCGCAGGCATTCCAGCTATCTTAGAACCTAATAGTATTTTTCGCGACGATGGGAAGAGACCCGATGGAATTACTATGATTCCGTGGAAATTCGGCAAACCAGTTGTATGGGATTTTACGTGTACCGATACTCTAGCCAAATCGCATATAAATTCAGGCGTTTTAACACCAGGCGCAGCAGCTGTTGCTGCGGAATCTTTAAAGATCCGAAAATATAAAAATTTATCAGACAATTACATTTTTTACCCAGTCGCAGTTGAAACACTTGGTGTATTCGGATTGCAAGCAACTGAATTTCTGAAAGACATAGGTAAGAGGATTTTCGAATCAACATATGACAACCGAGCTACAATGTTTCTTTTTCAAAGGATAAGCATTGCAATCCAAAGGGGTAATGCTGCTTCAATCTTGGGAACGCTTCCCTCTTTACAACAATTAGAGGAGTTTTTCATATCTCCATTTAAAAATAATAAAATTACATTTTCCAAAAGTCATTCAAATTACACACATACGGCTTCTATTTTGAAAAATCATTTTATCTTAACATCCAATAATCCAGTCATTGAAAGTAATTTTAACTTTGACGAAGAATATGTTTGCAATCTTCCGTATTACAAAACTATTGATCAACCTTCAAAGATGAATAATGTAACTTATAACATGCCAGAGAGTATAAAGAAATTGAACTGTTCAATGATACGTGGTTTAACTAATTTAGGCAATACTTGCTTTTTCAATTCAGTTATGCAATGTCTTGGGCAAACACCATATTTATTAAAATTACTTCCTGAAACATTAGAATCTCACCAATATTTCAAGCAACATCGTGACAGATTAGATCCATACAATTAAGATTCATTGATGTTAGATTCATTTGAAGAAACTTCAGAAGAACAGCGAACCCTAACAAATATTTTAGTACAAACGCTAAAAGAATTACATAGTGATAGATCAGAAGCATACAATCCTAGCATGCTATTTTCAAAACTCAAACAAAGTATGCCACAATTTGCTGAAGGCCGGCAGTATGACGCACATGAATTACTACGGAATTTGTTAGAAGCAGTGCGCAATGAGAATTTGAGAAGTCATCAAGCAGTAATTCTAGAGAAATTGAAACTTAGTTGCAAAGCAGATATCTCATCTTTTGAAAGTGTTAAAAGAAATACTGTAAAGTTTTATGAACATCAGTCCGAATTGATATTTCTCTCTGAACAAGTTTTTCGAGGTGTCTTAGTCAGTAGATTACAATGTCAAGAATGTATGCATATTTCATATCGAAATGAGGTCTTTCATGATTTGAGTTTACCAATAACGGAAAAACAAATTCCTAAAAAAACAGAAGAATTGGAAGAAAATAAATCATCAAAACGTCTTATGAAGAAGGAAAAATACAAGACTAAAAAAAATAGAAAAGAACAAATAGACTACAAACAGGTAGTAGATAGTGTAATATTTAATATTAGTCGAGCTGAAGAAGTTAAAGAGAACAATTCAAAATATGAATCGCTGGTTGATTTAGAAGACATCGATGAAAACACATCAAAACATGAGAAAAATTTTAAAGGAACTGACTCTTATGGTATTGTAGTTTACAGCCCCACAATTAAATCAATTGCTACAAATTACAATGAATCATCTAATGAAACAATTTGTGGAAATAATAGACACTCCGATGACACTTATGAATTGTTTGACTGCATAGGGTCACCTTTGGCTCTTCTAAATAATAAAAATATTGCTACGAAAGGGGATTTAGAAAAATCACTTTTACTAAACGATGATACATCTTGCCGTTGTAATGGCGATAAGGACATGGATGGTTCTTCTAGAGATTTTAATATTCAGCAAGAAAAGAAAATGAATAAAGACTATAATATAAATGAGACTGATGGAAGCACCAGTATTCTAAGATACCAATGTGAAGAAGGCGAAGGCTCTTTGCAATCTTGTTTATGAATTCACGGCAAGTGAGTTACTTACCGGAAATAACCAAGTAAGCTGCGATGTGTGCACAAAGACACATAGCAGATCTAATAATGAAACTGTTTATACAAATGTCATTAAGCAAGTTCAAGTCTCCAATCCACCTACAGTTTTAATTTTACATTTAAAGAGATTTAAGGTCTTAAAACATCATTCAGCCAAAGTGAATAACCATGTTGCCTTTCCAATGTTACTAGATTTAGCGCCATTTTGCTCAAAACAACGTCAAAACATTGCAACGTTTAATTCTAGTCAATTTAATGTGTTGTATTCACTATATGGTGTTGTCCAACATAGCGGCTCAATTCACAGTGGTCATTATGACGCATATGTAAAAATAAGATATCCTTTAGAAAACAACAGTGACAATTGCCAATTTCTACATACAAATAAAACACATATTCCGTCCATGCCATGTAAAACTAACGAAGCCAACATTGAAATTCCTTTGGAAAAGTGGTATCATGTTAGTGACTCCCATGTGTTAGAGGTGCCTAAAAAAAAGGTCCTTGAGGCGCAGGCATACTTGTTATTTTATGAACGGATTTAGTAGTTTGTAATTTAAAGTTTTGTATATTATGAACAAGTTTAAATATGTTCCACGTATATTATGATAAATTTATAATAACTACCGTCAAAGTTTATGTATGAACGTAAGCTGTAAATTGTTTTATAAATTCGTTTGTATGAAAGAAAAATGTTTTTGAATGCATAGAGGTATCTTGAGATTTCTGTGTTTCAGTTCATTTTCAAAAATTCCACAGTATAATTTCCGTTAAGCTAGCCAGGTAAGGCGAAGGAAGGTAAGATAATAATTTCATATTTTCCATTAATACAGTTCGCTGTACCTGAGTCACAGCACAAATCAGTGGTGCCTCTATTCACAAAGGCTTATCACAGCAATGTGTAGGGATATATAAACTTTGTTCTTGTTTGTGCTTATTAACACGCACTAGCGTTAATCTCGTAAGGATTCTCATATACTTTTTCATTAATCGACTTAATGCACTTTTATATACAAGTATTCCCTCCTGTTTGTGTTTATTAACACGCATCCGTGTAAATCTTGTAAATAATTAGTTATAGCGTCGTATATTAATGGGCAGGAATGTTTTTGCTTGTATATATATTGGTGTATATGTTGCAGTAGTGTGCCTGTTAGATACTCCCACTGGCCCTAATATCAAACATAAAAATACATCAATCGTATTTATACCGCACACTATCTAATTACACATCAGTCGATAAAATTATATTCTGTAGAAAATATTGTAGTAATGCACAATACTAGTATCTACAACTGCGAGATTTTATCTAGGACATTTAATGCGTATAAAACAACCCCATGAAAGAACCTGCCCAAATTGTACAATTGTGTTCAACAAAGTATTTATATCCGAAAGCCCACGTAACAAATAATAACCATTCTGTTTGAAATACGGAGTTTTTAAATCAATGAACGAACAACTGAACACTCTTTTATACCCTCAAGTCATTTTTCGTATAAAAGAAACTATTGCTGAAGAAGTAAATGGTGTCACAAATTCATATTCGACACAACTCGGTTTGTAGATAGACCCCAGAGACGCTTCGGGTATAGGGCGACAAAATCGTGCAAATTCAATTTCGTACGGAAACTTCTTTATAATATACATATTACACGGAGATTTACCTTTATATATTTCTTTTACACGTTTGCTTATTCAGTAGCATTTTAAAGGAACAATTAATCTATAAAAATTAGTCTACAACATTCCAGGATACTTGCAAGTTGTCACAGAGTCTTTTTATATAAATCAAAGTGAAGGTATTTTTAATGCATCTTTAGAGGTTAGAACCGATGATTTAGTTCGCTATTGAAATAAATTCAATATCACTGTAAGGACGGTGTTACTGTTGCGATATAACCGTTTATGAGGTTTTTGTAAGAACAAACAATGCAAAATATTTTAGCTAATTTAAGCCTTTATCTTTAATATTATAGGGGTAACATAATTTGAAATGTGTTTTTAATTTGAAAGAAATATCATATTGGATTTCTCCATTTTTTCTCCATAAAGCCTTATTGTTAAAAATTATCTTACGCGAGAAATGTTTTGGGCTTCCTGGAGTTTCTTTATAAGAAAGGCTTTTTTTCCAAAAAACTCTTCTATCAATTTTATATAAACAGTAATTACAAATGGTTTCAATAACAGGTACGTTATGTCCATTAATGTATTAAAATCAAAAATAATCAAAGTTATTATTCACTAATTAAACTAATTAAAACTAGAATCAGTAGCTTGAACATCCAACAATGCTAAAGCTGTGAAGCTCGAGACTGACTGACCATAATGGGATTCTGAGAGTATTTATGCAGTCCCTGCTCTTACATCGCTTGTAGGAAATGCAGATCGTATGTCTGCTATTTCTTGATACACTACAATGTATTACAATTTAATAATCTTAATTCTAACAATTGGTTTCTTATAGTCTATTGTGATTTGCACCTGCAGTGTCATATTACGTCTGGATTACAAAGTAACTGTTTCCGTTCTCATGTCTGGTTTATGAACTTCCATTAACTTTTTATAATGCGTCCTTCAATTATACAATGTATCAATCTATTCCTTAAAACTTAATAGTTTCATTTGAATATACATATATATTAATTTGGAGGATATGTAACTCGCGTCGAGGAGGCGTTAGAAGATACTAATAAAACTGTCCGTACAGTCTTGACCCATATTACCATCTGGTTGCCTTTAGACTCGCACAGTAGCAACTTTTTCCAAGCAACATTTTAATTGCTAAAATGGAACGCATTGTTACCTATGACAGACCGTATACTGAAAACTAAATAGTTGAAGCAACTAAAAATATCCAAAAACTTCTATTTTGTAAGTCAACTGTTGCTTGTGAAACTGTGTCACACAAGTACCAACCTGTCACCGCCCAGTGGCGATCAAATAGTTTCTGGTTATAACAGGACAGTCGTATTTCATTCTCTTTAGAATACATTTTTCATTTGGAATCAAAAGTTAGCATGCCTCCTAATATTCTATTATTTATTGAATAAATAAAAAAACGTCCCGCTTTGTATAACATAAAGCCTAACCATTATTCCAATAAAATTTGAAAAAGGAATTGTGCCAACAGTTTATTAAAAATTTGAACGAAATGACAAACATGAAAGAGGTAAGCTTTTAATACATTTCTTAAATCTATTTTTAACACGATTGAAGAAAGTATAGTATACAAAAATTATATATTAAATAAATAAAATTAAGCTAAATATTTTAAGAGGAATATAACTACATAAACATACATTTCACAAAATATCTAACTAAATATTATCGTATGGCCAACGAACAGAACCAGAAGGTGAAATGAAACAAGCTAGTTGTTCTCAATATGTCTACGTCTAACGTAAAGTCGTCAATTTAACGGAACCAAAAGTGTTCCTAAAATTAAAAGTAACCAACCTGGTAGGGTATCATTTGAACATTATTAACTACTTCCAATCAGTTCGATACCTATTGGTCAAGGTAAACTAACTTACTCAAACTACATGTTGTTTCTTTGGCAGTTAGTTACCAAGCGCTCTAAAAATATTGATCTTTCTCCATAAAACGATTCGGGATACCTTTAGCAGAGTTCGGGCTGATAAATTAAGACTGCAAATTGAAATGACTTGCGTTGTTTTTTCTCTATCTAATATATATATATATATATATATATATATATATATATATATACAAATAAAGCTCCTTTTTTAGTCAATTGGACTAGTCTAATAGTTTTCAAATTGGGATATTGTCGTCCAAAGAATGATACGATATTATTTTTGCATCAATTTATTAATATTCTAACGTTTCGGCAAAGGTTGTTGCCTTTATCAAAGATATTAAAATCTAATGCCAAATAATCAAAAGAACCCCAAACATGGGGATGTTGTTAAAACTTTAAAAACAGCAGACATGTAAATGACATATAAATGACATATGAACAGAGCACACCAAAGGAGTTTTTTTTTTGTTTAAACTTAATATTAAAATATCACATCTACTTCATATAAACAGACAGCCAAGACAACGTTAGAATATTAATAAATTGATGCAAAAATAATATCGTATCATTCTTTGGACGACAATATCCCAATTTGAAAACTACAGAAATTGATTTTAAATATATATATATATATATATATATATATATATATATATATATATATTATTGATTATTTCTTATTTATATTTATTTAAATACTTTATATACAAATTTTGACTCTATTTTTCGTGCTTTAATTATGTCTGGTCGGTCTACAAAAACAAAAACTTATATAAGTGTGCCTCGACTATTCAGAACCTCTCCTTCTCAGAGTATCTACACTTACCTAACGTGGGTTCGGTGATAGGTAGATGGACACGACACCGACCAAACAGAACTACCTTATTTTTAGTGTAGTTAACCTTTTTTATGCGTAAATGCCAAATATAACAAACAGATCCGCGTAGCCTTGTGCCAATTCAAATATACTTACCAAATGACTTTGACGCTCCGAAAAACACAGTATTCACCCGATTTATCCTCGGCTGTAGGCCTTTCCCTTAACTCTGGCTAACGATCTCGGCCACCGGCTGTGTCTTCACACTAAGTTCCACTATCACAAGGACTTCTTGGCTTTCCAGACACCAGGTTTTTTATATATTTGCTTTTATTTTACACCCAAATCCATAAATAATTACTGAATTTAGAATACCTTTAATTTTAACTTCCCCGCGCTAATTTTCTTCTACTTATACCGTCGTTCTGTTTAACCACTCCTTCTAATCCAACAATATACGATCCAATACCAATCCTTAACCTGCTCTTTTCAATTCTGTGCTGCTTTATACTTTCCACCCAATACCTTTCAATCGCAATGTAATACCCAAATCACTTCCAATTCGTCTTCCTTCGGCCTACTAAATCCACTCCAAATCTTATTTACCTCAATCCAAATCACTCTAAATCCCACTCTTATTTACTCCTGTCTCGGTGCCGCTCCAATATCTTATCTTCTAACTTTCCACTCTTCTTAACTCGTACTGTTCCCTCTGACTCTCTATACTCTTCTCTAATTTAATCAAAAGCTTTAACTTCCAAAAGATTTTATTTCAACTTTTAAAATATCCAACTTAGTACATTTGCTACCAAAACACGTCTTTTTACCAAAATTATTCAAATCGTTCTTGTTTATTATTTTACCTAGCCACCTTCAAAATTATTATGCCTACTCTTTATACATTTCTAAAATCCAACACCCAATTATATCGTCACAACTAGTGTTGTGTCACTAATACCTATTAGTTATCTTTGTACACTTTACGATTATATAAATAACTGTTCGATCATTGGTACATATGAACGCTTCGCACTTAAATCACTTTTGATATAATATTTTCACATATAATTTTGATAATACAAGTTTGTCCAAAGGTTGATTCTATTAAATACGTGCCGAAATGTTTCACATATAAACCTGACCATGTGTTGTGAACAGTGGAACTTACACAGACGCAACCGGCTTTTAGACCAACAAATTTACACTCTATGGATTATCAACGTACAACTTAGTATAAATCCTGGAATACGGAGCTTTCTCACGTCATCAAGTCATTTCTTTACGTATTGGCACTTTTACTCTGACCAATCTACTTTAAATACTTTACCATTTGTAAAGTACGGCAAGCACAAAAAATTTACAATTACGTGATCTGATCATTTTTTTTTTTGGCATATACACAACCTTAAAACCATAAAGTACTCTTTATACCCTTTTAGCTCTTACGTACACTTCAATATATATACATAATTAACATACGGAACGGTTAACGAGAACCAAAGAAAGGGACTTTTTATTTTCTTAATCTACACAAATTTTCATATAACGTCTTGATGCCCAGATAATAAGGCCACAAGCGCGCCAACATGATGCATTATTAATCAAAACCAATGAATCATAAAGCTAATAATTAGAACGAGTAACGTAGGCAGATATCATTTCTAAAATTTAAAACCGCCATAATGAATTTGTCAACCTTTGAGTATGAACAACATAAGATACAGAAATAATTCTTCCTCAAGTCAACAATGCCCGTAACTTAAAAATTATATTTCTTAACGGAAATAATCTAACCCTTATTGATATGATTTAATAATATAGAAACTATTGAGATAAAATTTAATTATTAACATTTCAAAGGAACGTCACAATTTGATGGAGACTGTTTGTGTTTGTGCTCTGGGTCCATCAACTAATTACTAGTAGACTTTTTAAAGGTTAATTTTACAAATTGTTTGATAATTTAACATGTGAAAGTAAATTCTTTAATTATTTCCGCAAGAACGTGGGTAGTTTCGATAAAATTTTGGCGTTGATCGGACCTAATATATCACATGAAGACACCGCTAGGCTCTTGTCCGATTGTTGGTGGTAGGTTGAAAGTTGCATTACAGTCAGTCGGTTGGCGCCTTTGCTTTTTTAGACTACCATACATGCGAATACGTGTTATTATATTTATAATCTCTGCCTTAGCAATGAATTTCTGGTCCTCTGTAAAGTATTTAAAGGCAGGTAATAATAATAACAAAAAGTATCTATCTTCGTCAATTTGTTTATCTTTATATTTTTTTTTCTCTTAAAATCTGTAGTAAAAATTCTTCGTACGTACTAGTATTTCGGGAACCTTATTTCGGTATTTTTTAGTATTTCTACTAGTGTTGTCATCTCTATTGGCATTATGATCTTCCAAATCGCTTTCGATATTTTCTTCATTTTCAGAAGGGTTAACATCAATACTGTTCGAAATGTTTCTGTTTGCAATAACATCCTGTAGAAATAACAGATTATCAGAATAAATATATTTCCCCCTCTTTTTAGTTTTTGAACCAGAATGTGCGTTTTTTTGAGCACCATACTCTCTTTCAAAACATGTGCTTAGGTTTACCCATTTATTTTATAAATCCTCACCTAAAAATAACGTAAATACCAATAGAAGTGTTTATTTTTTTAGGTATTTAGCAATAACCAAAAGTCTTGCATAACTTCATTACGAATTTCTATTTAAGAGATTTCACTATTAGAAAAATTGTGAAAGAAACATGTGACGCACTTTGGAAATATTTATTGCCACACTACATGCCAACGAAAGATTCTGATTTGGGGCTACAAGTTTCTCAAGATTTTTATGAAGAAACACAATTTGCAAATTGTATAGGCGCGATCAATGGGAATCAGACTGGAATAAAGAAGTCTAACAAAACCGCATCCGAATCTACGAACTACTCATCAGTCTCTTCCGCCAGGCTTTTGGCCATAGATGACTCCAATTACAATTCATATATGTTGAAGTTGGAGCTTATGGAGCTTCAGGTGATTCTAACCTTTTTGAGAAATCTTCATTTTCATCTAAACTTGTGAATCAAAATTTAAATATTCCTCTAAACAGAGTTCTCCTGTGGATAACGGCTAGATTTTTTGGGGCCAAAACTATACTTAACAAAATCCATTTCATATTATCTGGGGTCAAAAATGTACTTAATAAAATCCATTTTATAACTTCGTGAAAAAAATATTTAGTTGCTGGTGCACTCTCTGCAAGCAGCCCGAAAGCAACTCAACCTTTTAATCGCTTTGATCGAAAAGTTGTTAGTGTGTGGGAGGCCTTAGAAAGTCAATTTAAATGCAATCTAGCATGACCTTATCAATTTACCCATATATTTAAGCAAATTGAAGTAAAGAAATAAAGTGCGTTAAAATGATCAACTACTAATGTATCGTATTACAGTTACAACAAAAAAGAATTTTTAAAAACAAATCCACCGCTACTGATGTCCCTCAAATTCCCAGTAGTACCAAGTAAAACGTTTTACAAACACTTTGGTGTTTTATTTTTAAACAAAATTACGACAAAAACATTCAAAAAAAAACATTTTTTTTCGTCATTGACTGTTTATTGAAGAAAGTTTCCTTAAAGTACGTGGAAGGTTTGAGGAATGACAAGTTGCAAATGATTCATATAACCTATCATATATGGTTTTCTGGCCCACTGAATCTTGTAATGAAGAGACTATTACATGTGTGGCATTAATAGGCATCGATTGCAATTAATAATACAACGCATTGGTTTCGTCTGTGTCTTTGCCGCGAAAAGAATGAATGGAAACTGAATTTACAGTTAGGGTAGTACAACTGTCAAAAACATTCTGCATAGTTATGCTAATTTTCTGACAGAAGTTAATTGTTCTCCTGAAATTCTTATAATGCTACTGCAAATGACTGGAATCTTTCTCTGACCCGCTACTGCATGCGAAAAAGCTGAGTCGAAGTAGTATTTAGATTTCAAACAAAACAGTAGTTTCAAATCAGTTATAGCTATTTCTGAGGCATGCATTTTGTCAAAGGTTGGGACAAAATAATAATAAACCAACCAATTATTATTATTATGATGTATTTCGTGAAAATGGAATGTTAAATAAAATGTTTCCCACCCTCGAAATACATATACTTAGTTGCTTCGACCTATCAGAGCGAGTAACGAAGAAGGGTGGTGCATAGTGGAAAAATTGGTCGCCATGATCATTTTAAACGTAGCTACCTTTTCTGGCAGAACCGTGAAAAGTGTTGTATAGATATTGGTAAAGTTTACCCGTGGAATCCTTATACATTCCCTAGTTTCGTATCTTTACCTTCGTCTTGAGCCATTAAGTTGTACGCAAACAACGAATTCTACTACCAAATTGATCTAGAGAGCCCATTGAAACTCTACACCCTGCAGAACCAAAAGAAAGAGGAACACTTAGTAGGAATACAGCGTGGAAAATGCCATATTACAAAAGTTCATTAATTGTCAGTACCATAACTTAATTATCTAGGCGGACAAAAGATAAGCATTGTTTAAATTATTTGCATGCTCATTTTATAAATGATGTATATATATATATATATATATATATATATATATATATATATAAGATTGCTACAATATTTCCGTACTCGCCAGGTGCGCAACAATCAATTGCATACTGATCGCCACCTCTCTGTGCCTTTAACATAATTCAAAATTAATACAATCAAATTTATGCCTCGACTAGCTCAGTGACCACGCACAGAGTGAAATGACGATATACTAAAAAAGAATTTTTACTCATTCCTCTCCAACACTCAATTCACCTGAATAAGATAAACGCAATTCACCAAAAATTGTATAATAAACTAAATAAATTTTTTATCAATTTACAAATTTACAAATTTACAATTTACAAATCTACGCCCTATTTAATATCGTATACCTTTTATAGAAATTTTAAATCAAAATTAAAATAAATATTCCTATCAAATTAGTTCTTTACGAAGATTATAGATTTGTACACCTTTTTTAAGCAATTAAAGCCAGCAAAAAAAATGTATCTCACCAAGAATAGTTTCGTTTAACGTTCAAAGAAATATCTCCTTTTTTAAGCATAATTTTACGTAGCAACCAATTTTTTGTTGACTTTTTTACTAACACTACACTTTAATCACATGCAAATTTTAAGCTCACTTCTAAATACACAAATTATGTAAAATTACAATTGCAGCGTGCTATAAATTGAATAAATAGTTCTGAGCTTATAGTTCTCCTGTTTTCCTCTCGCTGGAGGTCCCTGGCCCCCAATTCCCACTTGTTTTGGAACTTCCGACAATTCGGCTTAGAAATCACTCTTAATCGTTATCCAGTAGCTTAGAGTCGTTTGCCAGTAACTTGAGTGTTAACCCAGTAAATTAGATTCGCTTGCTAGTAACTGAGACATAGAGGGCGCCACTAATTAAAGTTAGTACTCAAATATTAACCTCCATCTTTAGTTAATTTAAATCCAAAGTTTCAGTGCGATATGTCTAGTATTGTAGCACAAGGAACTGTCAAAGTTAACAAGTTAATCGAAAAATGAAAAAAAACCGTGAAAATTTTCGCGCAATAATTTTTTATAGTGTTCGAAGACAATTATCTCAACAAGAATGTCTCGTCGAGTTGGTTTCTGTTTTCGGTAATGAAGTACCACACCTATCGTTGGTACGGGGAATTCAAACGTGGACGGATTAGTCTTAGCGAGTATGTAAGCGCAGGTGCACCAAAGACGGCAGTCACTCAAAAAAATGTTGATGCTGTGCGCAAGCTGATCAACAAAGATCGACATGTGACATTACGAAATTGAGGCGTCATTGGGGATTTCAAAGACTTCATTAAAAAATTTTTCATGAAGAATTATGTGTAAAAAAATTAGTTTCCCGGTGGATACCGTATCTATTGACCGAATAACAGAAAGCGGCTAGGGTAAATTGAAGTCAAAAACTATACCGCTTTAACGCAAGAAACTTTAACAACGTGTACAACATCGTGAGTGGTGATGAATTTGGATTTACTCATATGAGCCAGAAAATAAACACCGGTCGTCTGTTTAGGTGTTCCAAAGTGAAGAAAAGTCGATACAAATCAATCGTTCTCTAAGTATCTCCAAAAAATTTGTCCCGAAAGCAGGGAATGTAGTGAACATTCCTCTACAAGATCAAAAAACTGTTACAACCGATTCGTATACAACCATTTGTTTGTCGTAAGTCATTGCGAAGCTTCGAAAAACCAATCCCAAACGACGACTCATCCTCCAGCAAAACCATGCAAGTTCGTACACAGCTCGCAAGACAATTGAATTTTTAACGCAATAAAACGTAGACTTGTTAGATCAACCTCCGTATAGTACTGACCTAAGTCTCAACGATTTCGACACCTTACCGAAAATCAAAGACGGACTGCGTGGTCCATCATCAGAAGAAGCAGTCGATGCCTTAAAAAATGCAATTTTGATTGTACCAACAAAAGATTGAAATAGCTGCTTCTAGGGTTGGTTCGAGCGCTAGCAAAATGCATTAATCTTCGTGGGAAATACTTTGAAAAACAATAAAGCCTTTAAAAGCTATCTACTATTTTATTCTAGCTCTATATGCAAAACCTAAAAGACAACCCTCGTATATTGCCGTATTTTTGAATTGTAATTGCTTGCAGTGCATCTTACATTTTATTTATAAAAATAAACAATTCAATTTTTGGGAGAATAGTAACTAATTAGTAAATATCTATAGAGAATCAATAAATTGTATGTATTCGCAAGGATACACTGCTTGAAATGTCCATATTTTAAATTTCATGTGCAACGTATCCTTCAAAATACACCACCTGGAATAAAAGTAGTTTAATTTTAATTTAAAAATGTATCTCTTAAGGCACATTGCTAAGTGCACGTAGGATAATAAATTCTGAAAGGAAAGTTTTAAAAATTGATGTAATGCTTTATACACTGAAAATTAACATATTTAATTTATCAAAACATATTTCTTTCGGAAATTTAGCAGCAGCACCCAGCTAACGATCAAGAAAGTTTTATTTTCTACTTCACCGTTGCATAACGATACAAATACAATCCGCAATAACAGCTCTGCTCCATCAACTTATAATCTCAAATTAATTTACATTTAGTTAAAGATTAAAGAAGATATGTAGATAATATTGATGATGAAGATAATATTGAGCCCTTACTTAATCTAGCTCCAGTAACTGTGAAAGTAAATTTTGTAATGGGATTTTAGAATCCTCTTGCTATACCAAATTAATTCCCATTCATATTTTTCCTAACCAGCAACTCTCTAATTGTAACGAAATATATTATTCACGTTCGCATATGCAAAATAAAAAGGTGAATAATTCAGATTGAAGATACTAAATTTATTGAAGTGGTACGTACAGATTACATATTTGCCCATAGAGACACCGCACACAAGAGTAGAGTCGGAGAACTCGCAAGAAATGTTCATATCTTTGCCTATAGTAGTTGTAGAAGCATTTATAGTAACGACGATGGTGAAGGAAACGCCTTCAATTGAGGAAATCAAATTCTCTTAAAATCGGCAGCACAAAGTATAATAGAAGGTGTAAAAGCTATCTAAAAAGTATAAGTTGTTTGACCAGGAAGCACCACATGTAGTAACTAATTCCAGAAAATCAGAAAAGGTTAAAAATAAACGGTATTTTAAAAATAAATATAAGCAAAGGGAAGAAATTCAAAAGCAATCAGGTAAAAAGCATAAAAAAATGAAAATGCGGTGGACTTTCTCTGGGAAGATGCAAATTTTGCTTGGAAAAAAGAAAACGACGATTCTAAAAGCTTTTCTTAATATGATCATATAAAAAAACCGTTGTAGTATTTCCTAAACAGTCTTCACTGACAACTCATTCAGTTAATTGGAGAGGGTACAAATTTGTACTCTGTACAAGAAAGGTAGACCATTAGTTATAACTCGACATGAGTGAAATAATTTTTTAGCTATTGAATTATTAATGAGAATAATAAAACTACAGACCTATATAGATTATTGGTCAGAATATTTACGTATACATGTCCATAGCTTATACTATGCCTCTAAAAAATATCAACTTTTCCGGAATTACATTCATGTTAATAATAATTTTGAAGATAACTGTACTGATAGATATTTTACAGTTAGACATCTGTTAGATTACCTCTGAAAAAATGTTCAGAGATTGAAAATGAAAAAATACAATCAACTGATGAACTGATGGTGCCATATAAACAAACCAAAGCAGGCTCCAGGAAACAATATATTAAGAATAAACCTAAATAATTGGGTTATAAAAATTTTGTGAGATCTGGATCTTCTGGATTCGTTTATGATTTTATTTTGTATTGTGGTTGAAATACTGTTTGGCAAGTAAGATTTACAGAATTTGAAAATAATTAGGGTTTTGGAGCTGAAATGGTTATTGCATTATGTAAAAGTTTGCCAAATCTTCCTCTTTCCAAAATCTACTGTGATAATTTCTTTGTTTCATTTGCACTTACCCATTGATTTCAGACGGAAGTTTGGAATTTTGGGCCTTATGATTATGCATTCAAACAGGGTCAGAAGTTGCACCCTGTTTTTAGATGAACTTGTAAAAAAGAAAGACAGAGGAGCATTTGTACAAACAGTATAAATATAATATAATATAATATAATATAAACAAAATCTGTGTTGTAAAATGGCTGTATAATAAGTCTGTTACACTGGCTAGTACATTTGTCTCTACTTACTTGGTTGCCGCAACCAGAAGGTGTTGTCAAGATTTCAAAAATTTGAGGTTAATTGTCCCAAAACTGCCAAGCAATATAATTCACAAATGTTGATTTGTCCGAATTGCTAATAGCCGTTTAAAGAATAAGGTTTAAAACTCATAGGTGGTGCATGGCTATATTCTCTCTGATGATTGACATCGTTGTAAATAATGCTTGGCTTTCGAGTCGTCGTGCAAAAAGCCTCTCAAAATGGCCGATGAAGTTACTCTCACAGAGATGTAATTAGACGTTGGTCTCAACGAGGAAAATGCAAACTACATAGCACTAAAAAATTATAAAATTAATTGTATTTGCACTATAGAAAAAAGTGTTACGGTATTCTGTGCAGACAAGAAAGAAAGCAGCAAAGTAAGCAATGAAAATCGTTTATACCGAATACCGCAACAAAACAGGGACAGAATGGTAGAATTGAACTGTAAAAGAATTAGAGTTCGGGCTAGCTTAATAACGTTGTAGAGTGGTGCCAGTGATATAGAAAGAAAAAAATTGGAAACCTCAATAAAAAGCTATATTGCCAACATACAGTTCCAGAAGAAGTATTTATAAAAGTAAGAAACGCATTTACGTAATCATTCGTTATAACGTGATATAAACAAAGCGTCAATTTACATGTAATACCGTATAAACCTAAATATTTGAAAATATCGAGAATAAAATCTTATTATCTAAATAATAGGTACATATATACAAGAATACTTACAACATGTTCCAGCCCTAAATATGTTCAAGAAATAATACGGTATACATGCAAGAAATAATACAGTAACGTCTGCTATGACAAGTGCACTTCGTAAAATTTAAGAATACAACATTAAATTTTAAATAGCGTAAACGAGTATTAATTATCAAGTTGTTGACGTAAACATTGATGTACACAAAAAAAGTAAACAACAAAAAGTGCTCTAACACAAGCATTAAGAATAATTGCATAATCGTTCGTGTTGCGTGTGTATTTGGTAACGTATTGCAAGTTATTGCGGAATCAACCAAAAAGAAGTGCCTGTCTTCCAAAACAGCTACACAAGTAAAGCGAACAGAAAAATATACTGTACGTTAACTATCGGTTTTTCTCTACCATCTTAAGATGAGGAAATGAATACTGCATTTGCCTACGGCTGGGTGCTGGAACCAACAATTTAACTGTACTACCATACTACGCACAGAAACGCATTTTGAAATCTCGAGTCTGCAAAGCTCAAAAGACGTTTACAGAAGAGCCGAGTAGGTAAGAGAACCTTTCAGTTTGTATTTATACGAATTCAGAACGATAGGGTTAAGTAACATAAAACCATTTCCAGCAATAGAATGTTAAATCTTCTAGAAAAGCAAGCAAAAATATATTTTCCAGACCTCAACGGCGAAACATTCCTAGAATGCAAGCATAAAGAAGGCAAAATACGATAAATAATTCCATTGAATTTCGTTGTTCAAAAGCATAATATATTTTAAAACATTTAGGCGAGTATGTAACCAGACACACGGTCAAGGAAAATCAGTTGCTTGACTTTTGTAAATGAATAGAGGTTTGTATTACTATCGATCCACCCTACTGAGCTATCAGGAAGGACTAGTTAGGGGAGATGATTTTATTATCCATAAAACTTGAGCGAGCTCGAACGCCTTCAAATATAACTAAACTTTTATACAAAGCAGTTGTTTTCGCACATATTTCGTCAAATACTCTATTGGAAATAAGTACCGTACCTCAAGGAAAGAGAAACTATTAAAGTGTTTTAAATAGCAAATGCTCGCTTGCTTCAACAAATAACTATTAGAAATAATAAGCATCTGTTAAAATGTGTTACAGGGAATTACTAAGGCGAGCTTCTAGCTTTTAGAAGTGGTTTTAAGATAGCACACATTTCAAAGAATGTATAAAGTGTTGTAGGATATATTCCACGTAGCTTTGCACTGAGGGTTTATACAGGACGGTTTAATACGTATTTATTAAACTTGTTAAGTTTGTATAATTCGAGTATAAATTGAGAATAACATATAAAAGGTTTAAATTTGCGTTTTTAAATAAGGTAGTTGCAAATTAATGCAGAATCGCTTTATTTCAAACAGTTGACGTAACAATAGGTAAACAAGGGGGTCGCCCACAAAAATTATAACAAAGCCTAAAATTAGACCCTTAAATAAAATTAGACATAACCACACTTCGTATAATTTAATTTTTTCTTCTAAAGGTCGTTGTAAATTTTGTACTACTAATCAAACCTCTTCGAAGTGTCAAAAGTATGATATCCGGTTGTGTTTTGGAAAAAAGAAATTGTATCTAGACTTTCATAATGAATAGTAGTGCTTTTTTAAATCCTTTTATTATATTCTGTATGCTGCTTCATGGCGTTGCCAAAATGCATAAATTTTGTTTCTATTTGATTGTACTTTGTTATTATTTTGAACATGTACCAATTTGCTATGTTCCATGCAATGCATACCATCAGATACATTTGCCAATAATAATGTAATGCTAGTATTTGTAGCAGTGTGTCTCAAAGGAAACGCTGTCCACGCGACAGAACAAATACGTTTTAAAATTTTTTTAACTTCTCTGTGTTTAAGAGAACTAGTAGGTTACTAAACGGTCTTTAAATAATTTTTACATAACTGGTTGAATGTTGCCTATTCAAGGGTTAAAAATAAACAAACACAAAATCAATCTCCGGTTCACACTTATCCATAAAGTAAAACGTTTTAATTTTTAAATGTGCGTTACAACAGTATTTGCGGGTGAATTGTTTTCTTTGACTTACATAATACACAACAGTAGCACCCATAAATTAAAATTTACATATTAAAAAATATATTCACATCTAAAAGAACGTACAGCAAAACTTCAGGTTGCATGAAACAAAAATTATTTGAAATAAAAACCATCATCTGACGTACTTATCATCCATTAATTTAACTTCCAAATGAACGTTTCCCTTGAATAACAAAATGTTTTTCATTTATGTTTGCATATAGAATTTTCATTCTGAGTTTTTGAGAAGTTACTGCTAACAACGTGTTAACAACGAATATGTACATACAGGTTTAAATCATACGCCGTAGGTTTGGTAATAAATTTCCAGATGCAGTGTTATTGCACTACATATCTCAACGACGCGACGTATTAGTTAAATTAATGTTTGGAAACTGCATTAGTACAAAATTAGACTAATAAGCTCTACTTGCAACCACGTCTCGTAGAACTAGGTGTACTTGCTCTGGAGAATCATGAACGGTTTTGTCTAGAGAGCTTTAGGTAGCCTAATTAAACTAATAACAAAAGGGCAATTTTTGAGGTACACGCAAATTTCTAGATTTACTATTTGAAAGTGTCTTGATTCAAGATGCTCATTGGAACAAGAACGCATTTTCAGAAGGAATTTATCCATAATGCCAATGCTGGTAGTTAATTAAATGATCATCAAAGAGAAGTGTGTTGTTCTCATTTTATGTATATTTTCATAATTGAGTTATTTATTGCTATTAAAACAGCTTAAGCTCCATTAAATTTATAAGGGAGTAACTAGCTATAGTAGCCACTAGTCACTAATTAAATGATTATTAGTAATTTCGTTTAATCATAAATTATATCAAACTTAGGACTTCTGTAATGAAAATATCTGTTTTTCTAATAATACACTAACGTAATCTGAGTAACAATCGCTACAAATATGTCATTTTTAACAGTGAACTAAATAATAATTATCTACATTCCCTTTAGATCCTCAACAATTATTTTGTATAAGACTGTTTTGAAAGTTTTGAAAAAAACGTGAATAGAAAATAGATCATGACGAACGTAACATTTTGCCCAATTTTGCCTTATGTAAATGTGATTTTGTAGATATAAGCCAGTTCTAGCAGCTTGATGCAATATTTCAAGCCTCCTGATTCTACGACCGTTGCCTTATGTCTAATGTATGACACATCTAGACCATTTATAGTGCGTGTAAGATATTCAAGTTGCTGTTTACCTACAGATTTTTCATCTACCTATGTTTTAATTATTAGAGATATCAAAACTGGATGTTGTACGTGCGCGCTTATCTGTCTATCATTTGTCGTTGTATTTCCGCAAAATAGACAGTATTTTACAAATTGGTTTTAGTATCTCCTATTTTTCCGGCTGTTCAATTCATTTTCAATATTTTTCTATACCCCACATTTCAAAACTCTTAATTCTTTTTCTCTGTTTACCCCTACATTTGTTTTTTCAGAGCTCCACCCTAAGGTACTACATTCGCCAGGGCTTCCAAACCCTTGCTATTCCAAGCAAGGTAGGAATCTTTAACGTGCGTGATACCCACTCACACACGGGACCTACATTTTACTTATCCGAACGTGAGCACACGCGTGAAGTTAGCCCCCAACTTTTGAAAAAAATAACTTGCTATAGCTCGTTAGTTTGCACATTGTATGCACATGTATGCACATCCGGTATTTTTGTTTGCACACTTTTCGTTTAAAAATTATTCAAGAAACAATTTAGGGGCCAACTTCACACTGGCCCCCCGACTTTCAGGAAATTTATTTTAAACCGGCGGAATTAATACCTCATCGTTTGCACATGTATGTACATCCACTATTTTTGTTTGCACACCTTTCGTGTTAAAGTTATTAAAGAAACCATTCAGTAAATTCATTTTAAACCGACGAAATTGATAGATCTTCGTTTGCACATGTATGCACATCTATTATTTTCGTTTGCCCACTTCCAGTTTAAAAGTAATTTAACATTCAGCTTCATAGTCACCGCTATACGATAGCTACTGTTGAAAATGTGAAAACATTGTTACAATGAACCCAATTGATACCTTTTCGTATGCACATTACGAAACACATCAACTTTTTGTTTGCACACCACTGTAAGTCAAAAAAAATTTTAAATTTAATTACATGTCCAATAACGCATTTTTATGCACTTCTAACATGTGATGACGGAAATCAAAGTATCTTAGTTTGCATTTCATGAATCAAGTTGCTTTTTCATTTGCACACCTTTAGTTCAAAACTTATTTAACATTTACTTTCGTAGTCCCCGCTATACGATAGCTACCGGTACTGTTTTAAGCAACCGGTACAAATGCCGTTATTTATAAAATGCTGTAAAAACCTCTAATACTGTTTAATTATCTAACTACCACTAGTATCAACTCAAGCGGGTGCATCTAACTGCAAATAATAGTCAAAAATACAACAGAAATTTCAAGTTTCGCTTGAGGAGAAGTACATACCGCCTGTTGTCTAGACGGTTGAAAACGAATTTCTCGAACTAGTACATCTTGTGGCGCTTTATAATAATGTAAATACATAGGACTATATACATTTGAAAACAATATTTTAGTAAATGTGTTGACTAAAATATTCTCTATCAATGGTATAGGTATATGTGTATGTCTGGTAATGTGCAAACAAAAAGGCATCAATTAGTCTCATTGTAATCCATTTTTGCACATTATGAACAGTAGCTATCGTGTAGCGGGTACTACGAAAGTAAATGTTAAATAAGTTTTAAAGTTAAGGTGTGCAAACGAAAAACCGACTTGATTCATGATGTGCAAACGAAAATACTTTGATTTCCGTCATCACATGTTAGAATTGCTCAAAAATGCGATATTTGACATGTGTGAAGTTAGCCCCCACCTGATTAAATTAAAAATTCTTTTGACTTACAGTGGTGTGCAAACAAAAAGTTAATGTGTTTCATAATGTGCAAACGAAAAGGTATCAATTAGTCTCATTGTAATCCATTTCTGCACATTTTGAACAGTAGCTCTCGAATAGCGGGTACTACGAAAGTAAATGTTAAATAAGTTTTGAACTAAAGGTGTGCAAACAAAGATACTTTGATTTCCGTTACCACATGTTAGACTTGCACAAAATGCGATATTTGACATGTGTGAACTTAGCCCCCCTGATTAAATTAAAAAATTTTTTTACTTAACAGTGGTGTGCAAACAAAAAAGGTTAATGTGTTTCATAATGTGCAAACGAAAAGGTATCAATTAGTCTCATTGTAATCCATTTTTGCACATTTTGAACAGTAGCTCTCGTACAGCGGGTACTACGATAGTAAATGTTAAATTAGTTTTCAACTAAAGGTGTGCAGACAAAAAAGCGACTTGATTCATGATGTTCAAACGAAGATATTTTGATTTTCGTCATCACATGTTAGAATTGCACAAAAATGCGATATTTGACATGTGTGAGGTTAGCCCCAGATTAAAGTAAAAATTTTGTTGACCTACAGTAGTGTGCAAACAAAATGTTTTGTAGTGTGCAAAGGAAAAGGTATCAATTAGGCTCGTAACAATTTTTTCACATTTTCAACAGTAGCTATCCTATAGCGAGGACTCTGAAGCAGAATGTTAAATTACTTTTAGACTGGAAGTGTGCAAGCGAAAATAATAGATGCGCATACATGTGCAAACGAAAATCTATCAATTTCATCAGTTTAAAATGAATTTGCTGAATGTCGGGGGGCTAGTGTGAAGTTGGCCCCCCACAATGGTTTCTTTAATTACTTTTAAACGAAAGACTTGCAAACAAAAATAATGAATGTGCATACATGTGCAAACGGTGATGTATTAATTCCGCTGGTTTAAAATAAATTTCCTGAACGTCGGGGGGCCAGTGTGAAGTTGACTCCCCCAAATTGTTCCTTGAATAATTTTTAAACGAAAAGTGTGCAAACGATGATACCGGATGTGCATACATGTGCAAACAATGTGCAAACAAATGAGCTATATAAAGTTATTTGTTTCAAAAGTTGGGGGACTAACTTCACGCGTGTAACGTGAGCGTATTTTTGTGAAAAATGTTCACCTAACATTTTTCAAGTGGTCCGTGTCGGAATCGAACCCGAGACCTTAGGCTTAGTCCTTCTCTTTTTACCACGAGCAATGCCAGATTTCATGCAAATGTTGCTAAAAATCCTTTCATTATACTTAAATTGTGTGATGTGAGCATAGTATGTTTGTCAAGAAATGTGTTATTTGCTAGTGCAATTCTATACTTTAAACAACTGCTTGTAATTCTACATCATAAACAACAAAATTCAATACTTCAGCAAAACTATCTTGTTCCATTCGTACATTCAAAAATCAACCTTATTATTTTTCACTGCACATAATTAGCTTTGATTTATTTTTGATTTCGTCTTAATACTTTATCCTAATAATTAACCGCTTTTCAGACGTATTGCGTTATTGAGTATGAGTACGTAGCTGTATTTACTTGGACTTTAATTTTCCTATTTGCTTATTCTATTTATAAATTGAGAAAAATGGGAGATAAACAACATCCTTGTCAGACACCTTTTCAATATATTTACCTTACATGTGATTTTCCAATGCTCCACCCGAGGGTACTACAGTGGCCAGGAAGTGAGTTTTTTTTACCTGGAAAATTTGGAATTTTGCCGAACCCTTGCTTTTCCAAGCAAGGTAGGGATCTTTAACGTGCGTGATAACACTCCCACACGGTACTTCCATTTTACCTCTCATCTGAACGAGGGTGTATTTTTGTGAAAAGTGTTCGCCTAACATTTTTCAAGCGGACCGTATCGAGATTCGAACCTATACATTTACCGCATTTATTACCTGCACACTTAACAGACCCGGAAGAAAAGAACGAAATTCGCATTAGGAAGTTCGCTCGACTTACAGTAAACCAAGAGAGAAAGAAAAAAAAGAAAAAGAATGACGGGCTAACATAGTCAGAGGTAAAGGGTGGGGGGTGTAACAAACAAAACAATAGACACACACCCAATTTCTGACTATGTTAACGCTGCAATTTTTTTCCTTTACTTCCTTTTTTTTTGTTACCGCAAGCCGGGCTTCCTAATGATGATTTCGTTCGTTTTTTTCTAGTCCGTTCGACTTACAGGTAATACATATGGCTGCCAACGTGGTCCCGATTGGTTTTATAAATTTTTATCACAGAAGAACCCACTTGAGCCAGCATTTAAAATATAGGGAACTCGTTCAACGATGTATCATGTTATTGTTATCTAGAAAGTATTTCACGAATAGCACATTATTGAATTGCAACAACTTTTGAACATACTCATAGCATTCAAAAATAATACAACCTCTTTATATAATTTAAACTAAGATCATTCAATTATAATAAATATCGAGTACTACTGTATCATAGAAAGCTCATATAAATAAGCAATTTATTAAAAGTGAAGGCGAACATGTATAAAAATAGGGTAAACAGTATAAAATGCAGAAAGTACTCAAACTACAATATGATACGTAACAAATTCCCACCAAGCAAAATCAAAAGGTCTGGGTAGGATGTTACTCTCCGTCCCTGTAACTAAACATTTTGGCTCATGCTTAATTTAAAATTTCATATCCAGTACTGTTTCCACGGTTATTTTGCATGTTTATTAGCAAGTCTTACTCCCTTTCAATTCATACGATTATTTGTCTAACATCCTGTAAAGTTTTGTTAAATATTTAATTATAAAACTGAATATTTTAAATCTATTCGATTTTGATGACGTGAAAACTTAAGATGTTATTATTAACAAAGTACGAATAATAACCTTAAATCTCGTATCTATTTACCAAAAACATTTACTTCAGAAGAATTCTAATATGTTTAAAACGTGGTATTCGATTATCAATAACAATTGTTTTCGGAAATTATGTGCGCGTTTACTACATTTTCGGTTACGAACATAAATTTCGACCCATGGAAATTTCTGCCTCGTTATCATTTTAACATTAACGTTAACATTGTTAACATTTTTTAACATGTTTCTATTTATACAATTGAGAGGATGGTTATTAGAGAAGTGTGCGATTGTATTATTAAAAGGCTTAAGTAGTCGTTTTTTTAATTTTTTAAGCTTTTAATAATACAATCGCACACTTTAATAACCATCCTCTCAATTGTATAAATAGAAACATGTTAAAAATGTTTTCAATCCCAAGTTATTGAATTTATATTAAATTCACCAATAAAAATTAATCAGCTGATTTCACGTTAAACGTATTGGCTACCTAAAAAAAAGTCGGTCCCAGGCCGTAACACAAATTGAAGGCAATCATTCATTTAAACTTTAAAAATTTTTGCTTAGTGTACTCAAACCAAATATTTCGAACATCAATAAATCAAAGTCACCTTCAATTTATGTCATAAATGTCAAACTTGAAGTTTTTATTATTTTGAAAACGATCCTAGGTCATGGATCGAAACGTTAATAAAGATAATTTTAAAAACTATGAGTGGTTTAATCCCCAAAGAAGATTTAGAAGAATACTAAACAAACCACAACAAACATACAGGGAGTAAAATTAAGTTACTAAAGTGTCTCGTTATACAGGGCATATAAAAGATTGAAATAGCTTAAGAAGCGTTTTTGATAACATCATTGCTTCAAACATATTTTTAAATAATTGTGAAAATTTAATTTTTTTTGCTTAATTCGAAAAATTGTAAAACATTTACCCGGCATAAATTATAATTTTGAATTAGCATATGACATTCTTGTTCAAAGAAATTAATCTCATCGTTTATTAGTTAATAATGATTAGTCACTTTTGGAAAAGACATCAAAAGCTAGAGCAAAGTCAGTCGAACTTAGAAATTTTGATTAATTGCTTTGTTAAAAATTTCGCAGGTATAGATCAAAGATCGATTTTTTTGGATTTTCTTTGATCCAAAAAATTAGATCGTCATTTTAAAAAACATTTGAACTAGAAAATACAGAGGAAATTTCTACAAATGGACAGGTGAAGTTATACATCGAAAAGCATTATAAAACTTTGAAGATAAGTAACCTAGTCATGTCTTCACCATACTAACAAGTCAATTTGTATCAATACTCGCTTAATTAGGCAATCGGTGTAATTTGGAAAAATGTAATTTCTATTCAAAAGGTCATACTACGCGTTCAGCATTAGAAACAACATCGCCTGGTAAAAAATGTTCATTGTGTGACGCTTCTCATGCTTATTTTAATGTCAGAAATTTTTTGAAAAGTCGTTAGAAGAATGATTGTTGTATAGCAGAAATATCTGGGCATAAATTGTCTTCGTAGGTGCCGTAAATGTAAGAAACTTCAGAACACATTGCTACATTTTAAAAAATGTTGTGTCGAACAAAAAAAATTGTATGGTCGTCAAATAATTAGTGTGCTACCACATTTAGCAGCACTTTGTTGACATTCCGTATTTCGAATACAGCAACTTTGTTGGACACAATACAGATAACTGTCTGTGATAGTTTCGACAAAGCGCAAATCGTTCAAACGATGGTGGAAGTATGGAAAGCTTCATAACAGAGTCATGTGGTAAAAGAGATTTTCAATAACTGAGCCAATTACCGTAAAATTAAAAATTAAAATAAAATTACCGTAAAAATATTATCCTCATAATCAGTTACAGGTTTACTTGTAATTGGTTTTTTTCGACACCTCCACTTTCCTTAAACTCTTTTAAAACGTTGTTAAAAACTGTTGGTTTGGGATGACTTCTTCCCGCGTATTTTTGATCATATATACTCGAAAAGCCAATAAACAATGTTCATGACATTTGCGCAGTATTTGTGTCATATCAATGAGCTCTTCTTTTTGGTAAATCGTCATATTTATAATTTTAGTCTGTAAAACAATGACAGCCCACACGATAAATTCAAATACTAACGACTAGAGTCATTGTCAATGTTGAAATGTTAAAATAATTTTACCCATTACAATTTCATAGACAACTAGATAAATCGTTACTTTTATTCAAAATTTAACTGCAGAATGTAAGTAATTTACGAATTCTGTGAACCGTGAAGAGTTACATATAGGAGTCATCCTTATGCGATTCGATAGAGAATTAAATTCTGCATTTAGTGGTGTATAAAAAATACATATAAGTTAATAAACTTATAGCAACTTGAACTTCGTAAAAGATTAAATTTGATTTCTGAACACTCTGTATAAGATATTTAAGTTTTTATCTAAAACCTACAAGTTTTATTAGCCCGTCTCTGTGCTAAAGTAGAGAGGCGCGAATCGATCGCTTTTCGAGATTTGCGTCCGAGGGTTTCGGAGTTGGGGGCACGGGCGGTTGGTGTTTCGGTAGAGAATTTTTGCGTGCGTTGCATAGGCCGGTTTTTATCGCGGGAAACCGATAACTAAGGGAGAAATAATGGTTTTCCGGGAAAAGATTAATTTGGAGCGACGTATTCGTTAACGTGTTAAGAAAGCTTGGATCCCTCAAAAATTTCCGATCGGGCGTTAAAAAATATCTAATATATACCAAACAACGCTATTCGTATTCTAAAACTTGAATTATTAAGAGTTTGCAAGCTGGTTCTATGGTATTTTCTTAAAACAGTTATTAAAATTTGTATAATTGATTCGACAAACGTCAAAATCAGGTAACGAACATCGCCGTAAAAGTACGAGCGTGTACCTTCAAAATCTAAAATGACAAACACTTTTTCAAATTTGTTAAATTGAACATTATAAATCATGTAATATTAGTTATTAGTACCGATAATTGATTATTATTATACAAAAGCATCCCTTTTTAATACACACGGGCTATTTATTTCAGAAATAAGTAATTATTACATTTGGCGTTTCTTTACGATGATAACCGAGCAATTGCAACACAGCGTGATTTGGCCAGAAATCGGTGTATTTCGTATGTGTCCGATAAAATGAAGGTATACCAACAACAGATTTTTAATAAACGTCACCTCGGTAGCGTGATGCTACGTTCCCTAGCTACCATTCGTAAGTTGGGTGGTTCGATGCCCAGTCAAATTTTACGTTTTTTTTATTTGGTGTCGACTTCTTACACAACCATAAGAATTTATTTAACAACAATATGCATAAAAAAGAAGCAAATAATTTTTTCATATGCTTTACTCAGGTATATAATTTCTAAATTGTAAGCTTCAAGCAAATGTTATGTTTAAGATAAGTTGCTATTAGCGAACACATTATTAAAAATATGCTCATATGTGACATTGGCTACATTAACAATTAATAAATATTGCTTAATTTTGATTGGTTAGCATGTATAGTTTATATTTGTTCTATTCCATTTGTCACACACAACAAAACATATACACTTTTGGATAGAGACAGCACGGAGTTGATTCGTAAAAATAAGAATGAGAAGGTAAAACCAGTAATTGACTAAATTAGTTGTAAATATATATATACAAGGACATTCGTAGAACTTGAATTAAGCTAATCGATCAGCTGATTTAAATAACTGTGACATACCACGATACGTTCAGAAACACGACTTGAGTTGTTAAACAACAGTCGGTTAAGCTTTTTACAATTACTGCTTATTACATTCGATTAGTTAACCACTGTATATATTATCCGTTGCTCTTTTATATCTACGTAACTAATATTGTTCGCATTGCTAAAAAACCTTTCGAATGCTATGTTTGTAAAATATTTATAAGCTACATTTCCATTATTTACATTGTGTGAAGCTTTTAATTCTTTCTATGAAGTTTACTACGCCAAAGTGATCTAGATACGCTAGGCTACTCCAAGTCGTTTTAACGAAATGTACTAGAGCGAAGTGACTTTGATCCGATTAACTACCAATTGATGTTTCGGCAAAGTCTACAGGGGTAAAGTAGTCTTGATCCGAGAAACTTCTTGAAATCATTTAAACGCAGTCTACCTGGGCGAAATGGTCATTATCCGATCGACTTCCGAAAGTAATTTTGACAAAGTCTACTTGGGCGAAGTGATCTTGATCCGATCGATCCTCCAAAGTGATTTCGGCAAGGTCACTAGGGCTAAGTGATTTTTGATCCGATCGACTCTCCGAAGTGATTTCGACAAACTCTACTAGAACGAAGTGACCCTGATCCAATGAACTCTCCGAAGTGATTTCGACAAGGTCACTAGGGCGAAGTGGTCTTGATCCGATCGACTCTCCGAAATGATTTCGACAAGGTCACTAGGGCGAAATGGTCTTTATCCGATCGACTCACCGAAGTGATTTCGACAAAGTCTACTAGGACGACGTGGTCTTGATCCCATCGACTCTCCGAAGTGATTTCGATAAGGTCACTAGGGCGAAATGGTCTTGATCCGATCGACTCCTCGAAGTGTTTTCGACAAAGATTACTAGGGCGAAGTGGTCTGGATCCGATCGACTCTCCAAAGTGATTTAGACAAGGTCACTAGGGCGAAGTGGTCTTCATACGATCGACTCTCCAGAGTGATTGCGACAAGATCGCTAGGGCGAAGTGGTCATAATCCGATCGACTCCCCCGAAGTGATTTCGACAAGGTCACTAGGGAGAAGTGACCATTCGATCGACTCACCAAAGTGATTTCGGCAAAGTCTACTAAAGCAACGTGGTCTTGATTCGGTCGACTCCTTGAAGTAATTTCGACAAAGTCTACTAGGGCGAACTGATCTTGATCCGATCGACTACTTGAAGTGATTTCGACAAAGACTGCTAGGGCGTAGTGGTCTTGATCCGATCGACTCTCCGAAGTAATTTCGACAAGGTCGCTAGGGCGAAGTGGTCTTGATCAGATTGACTCTCCGAAATGATTTCGACAAGGTCACTAAGGCGACGTGGTCTTGATTCGGTCGACTCTCCGAAGTGATTCCGATCGTTCCACGAGGTGGTTTCGACAAAGTCTACTAGAGCATCTTGATCCTATTGACTCCCTGAAGTGATATCAACAAAGTCTGCTAGGGCGAAGTGGCCATGATCCGATCAACTCCATGAGGTGATTTCGACAAAGTCTACTAGAGCGAAATGATCTTGATCCGATCGACTCCCGGTGTGATTTCGGCAAAGTCTACTAGAGCGAAGTGATCTTGATCTGGTTGACTCCCAGAAGTGATTTCGACAAAGTCTAGTAAGCGAAGTGATCGTGATTCGCTCAACTTCTTAAAGTCGTTTTAATGAATTCTACTAGGGGGAAGTGAAGACGCGGGGTAGAGAGAGCGGGGCACAGGGAGGACGGGCCGTAGAGAAGGCGGGACACACAGACGGCGGAGCGTACAGAGGACGGGGCGTACAGAGGGCGGGACGTACAGAAGGCGGGGCGGACAGAGGGCGGGGCGTGCAGAGGGCGTGGCGTAAGATGCGGGCGTACAGAGGGCGGGCGTACAGAGAGCCCAGGTACGGAGAGCCGGGCGTACGGAGGGCGGGTTGTAGAAAGGGCAGGCCGCCGAGAGGGCGAAGCGTAGAGAGGGCGGGGCGTAGAAAAGGCGGGACGTAGAGCGGGCTGGATGAAGAGATGGCGGGGCGTAGAGAGGGCGGGACGCAAAGAAGGTGGGGCCTAAAAAGAGTGGACAACAAAGCGAGTAGAGGCGCTGAAAGTAGTCCCGTAGGGACTACAAACCGCTTCTAGTAATGGAGTATAAAACATGATCAATTCTCACACTTCACTAGAAATTTCGCTTAGATAGGACCAATATTTTTTTTGTATTTAATATTTTAAAATTAGGTTGTTTATTGAAAAAAATTAAATTACTTCAAAACCTTAAGGTTTAGTGGTAATAAGCCTTAATAAAAAAGAGCTTTATTTTACAGCAGAATTCAAAAATGTACTCTTTATTACCTAAATTTTCGAATATATTTATTTATATTCTTGTTCAGAGGTATAAACTGAGGTTTGAAATTATTTTATTTATATATTTGATGCCATTTTATATATTTTAAACTTGAACTTATACCTCTAATGGTGAATATAACTATATTCAAAAATTTAGGTACAAAAAAGAGGCTAATTGATCTTCCAGCAGACCTAAACCCCACTATTTATACTTTATAATAAAAGGAGATGATAAAATAATTATATATATATATATATATATATATATATATATATAAATATTTTAGGTAGTTAATTACACAAGGTAAGTTGATAAATACTATCGTATTATAGTAAATAAGATGAAATAATAACTTAGACTTTTATGCAAAGCCCAAATGATCATTTCAAATCGAGCTAGTAATTGAAAGATAAAAATATAAGATCTTGGACAGGACTTGAACCTGTATCCTGGTTTTACCGGAACCATGCGTTTACCAATTACGCCACCGAGACCGATGACGACAATTGGGAAATTTACAAATTTAAATCGTGTACACGACGATACATCAACCTAACTTTCAATTACGTTCGGCATTTTTGTCATTCATATCTGAAATTGTCAAGTTTTTGACTTATGTTAGTTATAGACAGGAAGCTACGCTCAAAATTATGGCTATAAGCCAAGTATTAAATATATATTTTTCATCTTTCAATTACTAGCTCGATTTGAAATGATCATTTGGGCTTTGCATAAAAATCTAAGTTATTATTTCATCTTATTCACTATAATACATATATATATATATATATATATATATTTGGTCATTTTTAAAAAATTAGTGTTTTTACTCTAGTTTTGGTGGGCGGTAAGTTAATACTTTTTAGTAGCGTAATTTATTAGATATGTAAATGGCATGTCAACCATATAAATTATGAAGTAACACTCCGACTGGTTCCTAATTAACCCTTAACGTCTACTATTCAGTACAAACCAAACCGAACCATTATTCCTCCTTTGGTTTCTATCTAACTCTAAAGGAGTCGTTCACCTACTTTGCACGTAGCAAGTTGTATATTAGAGGCGATCGTGTTGCACATTACAGTTAGGTACATGTATTATCGCCCAAGTGGGCGCCGTTGTCGTTGTCGGCATTATAAACATTAGTGTTCCACATAAACCTATGCTAGATAATAAAATACAGTGCTAATCGAAAATATTCAAGAATTGAAGCTATCGATCAGAATCAAAATAGCATTAAACCAGCTTGACGCGCGTGTTGGTTCGTAGAAAGTTATTTATTTTTAATCTTTCACGGCATACTGCACAAAAATAGAGTATCTCAAAAAAATACTGCAATGGGTTGAAAAAAAGTACCGATTGTACTTTCAGCCCCCAGTAGATTTAGGAAATACTAAAAAAATATGTGTCAATTTGATACATGTAGCACATCTTAATTTCAAAAATATCCAAGAGCACATTTTCAAATGTTCCGTTTTTTTGTAGAAATCTTAACTATGGAAAAATATATATCTATAGTTTTAATATCAAATCCAAGTCTTTGTAGCATACGAATCTCCATAGCAATGGAATATATAAAGGGTTTTCCAATAAGAGGTGTTATTTTGAATAGCCCGCTATTTCGGTAGATGTCACTTTTGAAGCTGTCATTTTTTGACATTTGACAAGTAGAAACTACGCCATTAATAAAACTGGAACGATACACGCTTCAACAACGCATTGAAATTATTAAAATTCACTATAAAAATGGTGAAAATTTGGCAGAGATGGTTCGTAAAACTAGAACATTTTTGGGTCGTCGTGAAGCACCTTGTCGGACCGCAATACAGAAATTAGTGGAAAAATTCGAGGTGTTGGGACAAGTTAGTGATGTGAAGAATATAACCCGTACACGTCGCTCAAGAACAGCCGATAATATTGCTGCTGTAGCCGAAAGGGTTAAAGAAAACCCAGGTTTGTCCATTCCTCGTCGTTCTTTAGAAGTAGGCATTCCACAAACGTCATTACACCGTATTTTGCAAAAAAAGATTTGGGTCTTAAGGCTTATAAAGTCCAGTTAACACAAGAACTCAAGCCGGCCGATCATCAACAACGTCGTGTCTTTGCTGATTGGGTTGTTGAAATGCACGAAAATGATCCGGAATTCCATCGAAAAATCATCTTGAGTGATGAGGCCCATTTCCACATCGGTAGCTTTGTCAACAAGCAAAATTGTTGCATCTGGGGCTCAGAAAACCCAAGAGTTATTGTTGAAAAGCCTCTCTATCCTCAACGTGTTACTGTTTGGTGCGGTTTATGGTCGGGCGGAGTCATTGGACCTTACTTTTTCGAAAATGAGGCTGGAGCAACAGTTACGGTAAATGGATTGCGCTATCGAGAGATGATTAACGATTTTTTTATGGCCGGAATTGGATGGTATTGATCTGGACAGCGTTTACTTTCAACAAGACGGCGCTACGTGCCACACAAGCAACGAAACCATTGATCTTTTACGGGAAAAGTTTCCGGACCGTGTTATCTCTCGAAGAGGTGATCACAATTGGCCACCGAGATCTTGTGATTTAACACTTTGAGACTTCTTTCTTTGGGGCCACGTGAAAGAGAAGGTCTATGCCAACAGCCCAGCGTCGATTCAAGACCTCAAAGATGGAATACGTGAGGCTATCGAGGACACAGAGCAGCCACTTTGCGATTTGGTTATGGAAAATTTCATGAAAAAGATATTGTCCTGTAAGCGTGGTCGTGGTGGTCATTTGCCTGATGTTATTTTCCACTATTAACGGCATACCTTCCTCTTTATAATGAAATAAACATCCGATCTTTTATATTAAAAAATAGCATTTTTCTTTGAATATCAAAATAACACCTCTTATTGGAAAACCCTATAATAGTTAATTAAAAGCTTCTTTTCCCTAAAAGCAGCAGAGACAGACATGATGCATCAGTGCTAATTTATCTTAAAGAGAGGCCAATATTTTGAGTATTGTCAATATTATCTTCTATTTGCAAAGGCCAAACGTCCGGCCACAAGTATTATTGTAAAGCTGAGGCGTGTAAGTTATTATTTTCAATACAAAAACTGGACAGATGGCTTCGAAGCAGACATATGGGTCTCAAAAATAAGAAAGTACGCATGTTGGTTAGAATTAATTAAGTTGTTCAAGAAGATCAATGACATCCCTTAGCAAATTTCGGCTGTAGGTTACTTTTGAGCTCCTAATATAATTTAACTGAGTTAACTAGAAGCAATAGCAAAAATTGACATTTGTTTGTTATCTATTCAAACGCAGATAGTAACACACTAAGTCTTCGAAAACGTTAAAATTAGATTTATTATCAAAATCTGTTATGACAGCAATAGCTTTAAAATTGTAGTCCACTAGGTATAGCTTGTTGCGTGTGGGGTAGTTAGAATGGACTATTGTAACAACTAGAGCTTTAAACTCCACATACGTTAACTAAACGGTCAAAGCTAGTTACTACATTGGAGGCCAAAGCGATACCTAATCCAATTGCAATAAAATCGCAGCTATGCGTTTATAAAACTAATAAAAGAAATTTCTCATTTAGTAATCTGGACAAAAAGTCGCTGTATAATGAATGGGAACACATCATTGTACAGTTTAAAAAAAATCATAGAGGCCAGAAAAATAATGGGAATGTTGTATTAATAATTAATGGAAGAATTGAATTAAAATTTTAAAAGATTTACAAACTAAGAAATGGTATGATATTTTAGAGAAGTGGAAAATTTCCGGCCAAATGTTGAAATCGATGTAGGCAGTTTCCACGCGTATTTCACTGGTATAAAGTTACGACAATTATCTCAGTCGTTTTAATTTAAACAGTATTATAAAACTCCCCAGGTGTTGTAAAAGCTGAATGTATATAGTTAAATTTGTACATTATGCTACCAGTGAACTTTTAAGCTCTTAGCAGAAAGTATTACATTTAGGTATTCGAATGAAGCCAAACAAACCCTTTTGTAATAGGATTTAGACGTATCGATAGAAATTTTACGAGAAAAGCTTTGCAGTACAGCAACCATTATGCTTCCGGCCATTAAACCAATCTGAAATCGCATAAATGAATACGAATTATTACAGAACAAAGATAAATCCATTCAAACCCTAGATGAACATTATGAGTTTTATGTAAATTTTTGGGATATTTGCCTTTTTTGTTTGTGTGATAACAAATTCGATTAATTGCTATATGATGTTATTGATCCACAGCGAAACGTCAGAATACTTCTTTATTATACGCGCGGTTTTTTTCAGTTTATCCTTGATTTTTGCTACGTTACAGATATAAACCAACTTCTATTGTATTTAAACTTAAATTAAATGGAAACGCAATCTTTGCACTTACGAACTGTTTAAAATCAGACATTGTAACAAAATTATGAGGTGCGGGTTGCAATTCCGTTTACAGTTATAAAGTAATCTCTATAATAAAAGGAGTCCAAATATTTTCACTGTTTGATAGTCACGCTACTAAACGAATCCAGCAAAATTCCCATTTCCTTAGGCAAGAAAGCACTTCAATTGTCAACGTACAAATTGAATTTTCTTCAGCAAAGGAGCATCAATAGAGGTAAACCATAATAATGCCACACAGGAAATTTATACAGAAAAATAGCGCGCCTTTTTCAAATTACAGCTGCTAATATTGCTATCTTCGGTAGCAATATAAACAATATTTCAGACAAATATCAGTATAGGTAGCTTGACAAATCCTTTACAGGACTTGTACATGTTGTTTTTGCACACATGAAAAAACTGCCTTGGCTATACACAAGCTTGCCAAAGTACAAGCCTATGGTAAGAGTTTCCTTCTCCACATAATCCAACACGTATGCACAGTCTTAGAAAAGTAATGTGTTGACAGTATTATCACAAAATTGTCCAATACTGTACTTTCCATTTATCTCGACCCCCCTTTAAATAAATAAAAAGATTAATGGAAATATCTAGCATATAACAGCTACTGCATCTCAGATTTTAGACGTCATACAGTTGCAATTGCCGCCAACAAGGCTTTGAAAACATTCTCTTCAGCACCGCGTTTGCGTCATATGAACTCTGCAAGTATGTCTCCAAATGATAAGGTACAGTGCCTCGGTGTCTATTGTTTCCCCATTTAGGGGATCCCCACATACGTTCAACGGTCTGAGTGTGAGCTTCGATTGCAGTTTTCTTATCGTTGCCTTTGAAGTGCTCTTGAGTAATGTAGAATCGCCAACTGTATTAGTAGATCGTGATTCCTTTCTTTATGTGCTTCTTGATCTCCTTCAGCGGAGTTCTTTCGCGTTGGTCTGGAACTTAAACAAGAAAGCACGTCTCACGGCAGATACCTTCGAAGATCCATGGTTGAGACACTGTTCGTGTGTTTGGAAACATCGACTCCTCAATTTTCATAATTCTATCCTTGCCGCCGATATTTTACTATGAACGCCAGCTCAACTTCATGGCTTCTCGCATGTAGATTCCGACAGAAGAGTGTGTTCTTGCAAATGCTCAAATCTTCCGTGCACCATTTAATTGAAATCATTTCTTTGGACCAGCAATAGAAGCGACTGACTGTGCATAAACGACAAGCAGCTACCAACAAACCAAGCGCCTATGCGGTGTTTACTTTTTGCTTGCGCACCTTAACGCTGCACTTCTAGAAGGTCTCTTGGTCAAAATAGAGATTCATCTAGTTTAAGTTTTCGAGTCCTGTTAGATCGCCAACTACCCGAGTACATCACGGTTCCTTTCTTCATATGCTTCTTGCTCTCCTTCATCAAAACTCTTGCTCTTTGGCCTGGAACTTATAAAGTACTCACCAGTTTCACGGTAGATACTTTCGAAGATCCTTGCTGAGGCAGTACACGACCAGCATTGTTCTTGGGCAGATTCGACAGGTTGGAAAAACCCTTCTTTTAGAAAAATACGATGATCTCTTCTTAGTATACGGTAATTTAAAGATGTTTATTTGGACAGCAAACAATCAATCAAAATGACAAACAAGTCAAGAAATGCAAAAAATCAGAAGAGAATAAGATAAAAGGAAAGTTCCTCTAATATTACAGTGCGTTAAACTGAAACTATTAGGATCCGATAGTTTAGTAAATCAGAAACAGTACTCTATTGTAAATCTTTTATACTCAATAACATTCATTTACATATTATTCTTTTAACAATTGATTTGGTACAAATATTTTTGTTTCTATTTTGTAAAGCTATACAACTAATTGTTACAGTCCAATTTACAATAATAGTTCTTTTAATTTAAGTAGTTCCACAATTAGCTATCCATTTGCGATTAAAAGCCAAAAAGTAGCCAAAAACCAAGTAAAGCTATACATGACCATAAAGGAAACGTAAGAACGAGTGTCGCTCTTTGAATATATCGCACATATATTCCATCTTTGTTTGCGAATTTAGTCAATGATTTCAAAAGGAGAGTTGTTCCTGCTAGGAGTTAATGGTCTGCTGTCATATATTTTTTGCAAAAGTGACGTCATATCCTGCTCAGTTGCTAAGGATTAATACAGTTGAAATCTAGTAATCAATGAGAGTTATCTTTCGCGTTACTGAGGTTGTTGACGACAGACTGGCAGGCTGTAATGCGACATGACAGGGTCTCCATGAAATGTTGATCTTCCAACTATTTTTCATCGTCAGCTGACTTCTTAGTAAATATTCCTAATAAAAAACAAACACTAAAACTTCATTACTTTTAATAAAGTTTTTATGATAGTAAATGTTCCGTCCTTGTAAATAGTTATAGTTTAGGATTTATTATTTACTTGGGTTTGCTTGCTGTTCTCAATTCGACGCGGTAAATTTAAATTTTTGTTAGTCAAATTTCCCCTAATGCGTTTATTTGATGTATATTAACCTTGTGAATGGTAAGCGTCTGTCGCAGCGCGAGGCACCAGATTCGATTTGGAAATATCCAAGAAACTTGCTAAACGAAATCGTTCTACAAGTATAGCAGTGTGTCCACATTAGCTTGTAGTGATCGCAGTGTGTCCACATTAGCTTGAAGTGATCACAGTGCCCGCATTAGCTTGAAGTATCGTAGAACCCGCAGATAGTAAAATATTCGTAGAGACCGCATTATTAGAAGATGTTATCGAACCGCTGTAGCAACAAGCCGTGCTAGTATTTTGAAACCGCTCAAAAAATATCGTTGAAGAAACCTTGTTTGTGAATGGTTACACACCGAGTTGGTGTTCGCATCGTTTGTCCATGTGCCGCGTCCAGTGTGCACGTGTTACATGCCGCTAATTGGATATTATGCACTTTGTTTGCACCGCCCTAGTTCGTGTGCTGCAAACTATTAATTGGTTACAACTTCTTTCATCGTTGCCGTAGCAGGTGAGTACAAAGAATAAACGCTACTTTGTTTCTTTGTCATGTGCATAAACAGTAATTAATTGTGTTGCTTGCTTGAAACACGCTATAGAAAAAATACAGTCCATTCATCTTTACTAAATTGAGCTTTCGAAAATTCACCGCGTACAGTAAATGTTCTAGAAGGTATTAAATAAACGCTCATTAAGAATGTTATGAGGTCCTTGAAAACACATATTCAACTATATAAAGTTTCCAGTGATTACTACTTGCAGATTTTTTTAGTTCTGCATTAAACTTTCTTCTCCACTGGATTGGAAATTGGGGCGTGTAGTGGACCTACATCCTGGGACAGATTGACAGGTGCCGATCGTGAGTGTACGGACAAGCTCGAGAGTGTTTAAGCGCCCGGTTATAAAACTGTGTCGTTTATCAAACCAATAAACTTTATAATTTATTATTGCTTCGTTTCGGACTATCTTTTTGGTTTATTCACCTATTCGGCTATTCGGTTTTTTATAATTCTTGTAAGTTTGGGTTTTACGGTGGACGGAATTCCTGATTTTTCCGCAGATTTTGTTATATATTGAGAAGTATGCCTTTCTAAGTTCTTTCTATATTTCTTAATTTAATTTGGCAGGTTCCCAAAACCATACCGTAGCCGTGAGAATTTGCGGAATCCAGGACCAAGGAAACAGAAACAAGTCCACCAGCATCCGGAGCTAGACGAAGCTAGCCAATAATGAAAATATACTCAGCAAGGAATCAAACATTATGTGGATACTGGAGTCGACGGAAGACTGATCAAAGCAAAAAGAAATCGACAGGCATCTAAAAACTTTTTCTAATCTCAAGTGCCAAATTAAACGCTTTACGAATAATACTTTACGGTCATTTTTGATAACAATTTCAAACAGTATAATTTTCCAATACACGCAGATGGTATAGTAGGCAGAGAGCTTTTAGTGAAATATCAAGGCGAAATCACACAAATTGGATCCTGACAGTCAAAATATATTTCACGGCGGCAATAATACCGATCGAAACTGGACAAGAAACTACAATCTTTTGTTCTCCCGCTAGAATAGAAATCATTAGACGTTTAAATAAGCTAACTAAAAATAATGATGATAAGCTAGTTTTAAATGCGGAACCCATTGCAGATGCAAACGTTCCTACGTCGTCAAAATCAGAATGTGTTTATGTGATAAATACTACCGACGAAACGGATTAGTTACAATATAGCGATATAAAAACAGCAAATTTGGACAATTATTCAAAATTTGAGAAAAAATATGTAATGATAAGAATCGACAAGAAAAATTTTAAGCTGACTTAAATAAGGATATCGCAGAATATGTAAACGATAGAATTACGATATGTGTGGAATATGATAATATTTTTGGATTAAAGGAGGGTAAAATTTCGGTTAACAATTTTTATAAGCTAAAATTAAGGTTAAAAGATAATGAACCAGTATGTGTAAAGAACTACAGAATACCGGAGAGTCAAAAGTGCAGACCCATGTAGCTGAAATGTTAAAGAATTAAATTATTGTACCTTGTTTTTTTGGAATACAACAGTCCAATTCTACAAGAACCAACGAAACCAGAGAAACTGAACACTAAGCTAATAGCAGATCAATTTCCTTTACCAAGAATCTATACCATTTTAGATGAACTGGGAAAACCAAAGTATTTTTCGACGATAGAATTAATCTCAAAACTTCATCAGCTACCTCTAGAAGACGAATTGAGAGATATCGCAAGCTTTTCAACAGAAAATGGAAACTATTGTTCCACACGACCCCATTTGGACTCAAAACGTCGTCCTCAGCTTTCCGGCGATTGATGAATTTAGCACTCGCAGGCATTGGACCACAAAGGGCGTTTGTATATATAGATGATTTGATAATAATACGAATTTCGGAACAAAATAATATGGAATCCATACAATCACAAGAAACAACTACAAACGATTCTGAATTATCTGGAAAGAGCGGATTTGAAAGTTTTCGATACATGTAGAAAATATAATTTAAAATGAAACCCCAGTAAGAGTGCATTATTCAAGACAACTGTAACTTTTCTAGCACACCACATAACAAATCAGGGAGTTATGTCTGAAACATTAAAATATAACGTTATAAAAAATTTTCAGACACCAAAACACCCAAAAAAAGTCAAACTATTTGTAGCTTTCAGTAATTTTTTTCGTAAATTTATTCTTAATTTTGTTAACATAACTATACACCTGAAAACCGTACATTTTATTTGAGGCGAAAAATGTGCTTATGTATTAGCTGTCAAACACGCTATTAAAGCCAACAATATTAAAATTCTCAAGATTCGACTGAGAACTCATACTTTCTTTTGATGCGTGAGAAAACGAATTTGGAGCACTACTACAGCAAAAATTTGGGGAAGATTTATTACCAATAGCATTTGCATCACCTTTTTCAAAAACGGATAGCAAGGAAAGTACAATAGAAGCGGAATCGATAGCCATACCCTGGGTTATAGAACATTTCAAACCGTATCCTTAAGGTAGAAAATTCAAAGTTCCAACAGACCACACAGGGGACTAATTTATATTTTTACAATGAAGAACCCGACACCAAAACTGGTATGTACGAAGCTAGATTAATTGGAATATGATTTCGAAGTAGATCATATCCCAGGTACAAAAAAGTAATGGTCAACTGTCTGTAGCGATCAACTTCAAAAGATTTAGTAGATATGGGCAATGACCAAACGAAGTTCTAAGTAATATATGGTTGTATTACAAACCATGGTCAGATACCAAAACAACAAAAATGATAGAAATAAAAAACAAGAAGAAAGTTAGAAAAGTTATTTCGGTTTAAGCAACAATTTTTGAATTAAAATGTGTTGCGACTTTTTGATTTTAGGTTTTATTTTGATATTTAATTTTAGGGCATTTTTTTAGACCCAGCGTATGAAAGTTTTCCTTTCCCATTATCAATTTACGTTTTTATGTGTATAGCTCCCTGATTATAGTTTCACACAGATTGCAAGACTTTAACCTGCGATTTATGGTATGCACACCGCGTACGATGCTTTCCAGGCTAAAGAAATGCGAATAAAAATAAAAAAAGAGTGGGCTACTATAGTTGGTGAGAACGGAACCTCTTAAAAGAGGAGACTTTACTATCGGCGTTTAATGAGATGGATGTGTGTGAAGTTCAAGTTTGGCTAAGTGATCATTTCGATTTCTTTGTTACCTCCTCCCTCTTCCTACAAACTCGTGTTTTGCTACCGCGTAGGTACTTCACTTCGTCGAAGATAAATTTGGAAACCCTAGTCACAGACCCCGGCTTAAGAAGCAACAAGCGACCTTGGCGTTTCGTATTAAATCAGGTAAACTCCTGGCTTATTTTATTAACTTGTGTACTTTACTGGTGACGGTAAATCATGCAGCCAAATTTGTAGGGGTATCACTTTACGTCCAGTGTCTTGCATGATAATCGACGCGGAAAGTATTTTTAAGCTTTGTACAATTAATGATTTCAAAAAGTCAACGTCGTCAGTATTGATTAAAGCATGCGTAATACGATATTCAAAACCAACGAGTGTAGAAAAAAAGGAGTAGCGACAACAATTACTAAAACTTCTCCACGAAAACCCAATTTTCGCAGAACATTGTTGTAACAAACGATTATTAGAAAAATTGAAAACCCAAGAATATCAGGAGATATAAATCAATACAGCCAAATGTCAGGAATGTCCAAACAAAAACAAACACATTAAAAAATGGTCATAACGACTACACCTCAAGAACGTTTTGATATAACTACTATTGACACGAAAGGTCTTTTTGTAAAATTAAATAGAAGCATATACGCAGTAACAATATCACGTGTCCATGTTAATAAGTACAAACAGGAACAAATTATAAGTTAGTTATGGCACGTACAATATAACTGCAAGATTAACACGAGTGCGTGTTAATAAGCACAAGGGAATAGATGCGGAGTCTATTATGCTATAAATATACAAACTTAACCTAATAAAAAGTTATTATGAACCCTAAAGAAGATACGGATACTCTGGATGTGACTGCCGGCGACGGTAGCGTAGCTAATGCTTCCACAGCTCATTGTAGTAAGACGTGGATCCGCTGACACGACATAGCTGACTGACGGCGTCGTAGAACTGATGATGACCGTGTAAAGGAACGATTTTGTATCACCAGAGATTTGGAATAAAAATTACCAGCGCTATAATGAGAAAATAATGTGTGTTAACCAGGATAAATATCACTAATTGTGTAAAGGTAATTTAATTAATGTATCTTGTACCAAGCGTAATACTAGGTACTTGGATTCCAATCACAAGCGGCTAGTTAGTATTGTTACTTCGTATATGAATCGACGAGGACTGCATTTCTTGTCGATTCGGAGCTGTTTATAAATGTTTGCTTTCTTCTGATTGCATGTGCGATTGTCGTGGTCGGAGCAAAATGAATTGCGTTCACCTGGGCTTTTACGACTGCAAACAAGCTTTTTAAACGTCTGATTACAATCTATACTGCATCGATCCTTCACACCAAATCATCTACAAACGATAAGAGTATAGTGCAATTCTTGCACAATAAACGAATATCTACAATTGTACCTGAATAAATCCAGAACCGACTGGGATGAATTTTGTTGCAATATCACACGGCACGTTACACACAGATGTACACCGCTCAAAATTGTTTTTGAGAAGACAATTCATCTACTCTTAGAAATAACAAAAGGGGCGGACCCAATATACAATACCAAAAATTATGGTAAAGAGTTAAAGTGCAAACTATAAGTCACAGTGAAAAGAGGAGAATGGTACATTGACCAAGCAAAGAAGAACAGAAAGATACAGCATGATAGAAACAAAACCATCGACGCATAAGGGTTGAAGATCCAGTCCTGTTAAAGAAAAAATCAGTAAAAACTTGAAATTTATTTCAAGGGACCATGCACTGCTATCTCATGTAACAAACCTAACTGTACAATCAAGAACAATTTAGACATTTCATATGAACAGAATAGTTAAGTTTAAGTAAAGTGACACGTAATTGTGTACAGCTTTAATAAAAGTACATTAACATTTTAAAGAAGTTAGTATTGGATGAAATTCAACATAGTTATAATCAACATTCATGAATAAGACGGTTGTACATATTAAGTTTCTAAAAAAATGGGCAATTAATCTGTAATTAGACATGTAATTGTATAGAAATTTATTTATAAACAATTTAACTTGAACTTCAGCGCCCATTCTAATTTGTTGTTCATGACTTGTAGTGTAAGGTGAAACCATCCTCTAGGAAGTTTTGGTGCCGCGCAGAAAGAAAGTATAGGTTAATTAAGCAATTTAATCTGATACACTGAAGGATTGTTGTGCACATTCCGTTTGAAATACCATGAACCATAAAGCTACTTAAGCAATAGTTATTTATTTGTCAGCGTTCGATAATTATGACAATTACCTTATACATGAGTGAAATGTAAGAACTGAATAGAAAACAATAGAATATGGGTATTGCAATGAATTGCGAAAAACAAGTGAGACGCTAAGTATTCTTGTGCTGATTATTATTAATAAATAAATAATAAGTGTTGTTCATTTTATTTAACTCTTGTGTCAAAATTCAGAAGGCTATATAATAAAATAGGAAGAAATACATTACAGATGCAAACGTATGATTTTTCTAAGTTTGCCAAAAAACATTTTCTCTAAATCTATTTTGAAAATACCTAAAGAATACTTCTGTGCTGATATGAAGGTTAATACCTAACGAATACTTTTGTGTTGATATGAAGGTTGCAATATGCACCTTTACTGAAACAGTTGCAAATATTCTGCCGAGTAGTATTCTAATCATCACCATTAGGTCTTCAGTCCTAGAACTGGTTAGACGCGTACCATCATTGTTTCCTATTCTGAACTAACCTACACATTTCACAGAAATTTGCACAGTCTGCATCAATCACTACCAGATCTAGATCTACATCCACCTCCTTTTTCCTATCTCTGCTTGTAATACATCCCATACTATTCCCCAAAAATGCCTTAGAACGTATTCTGCCCTTCTATGTCTCCTATTTTTTTCCTTAGAGAGTCTTTTCCCCCCTACTATTTCTATAAAATATTTGTTATTAACCTTGTCTGTCCATGCCATCATCCCACACATCTGAAGCACAGAATTCCAAAAGGATGCTACCGTTTTTCTGACTGTTTTTCCTACTGCTGTTTTTCATAGGCATACTGTGTTGTGCTCCACACATTAGATTTCAACAATTTTCTTCTTGTTTCTATGTTTGACGTCTTTCATCATAGGCGCTGTTCTCTATTGTTAGATGGTAGTGGTGTGTGCGTGACTATGCCCAAGGTCCTGGGTTCGAATCCCGACACGATCCGCGTAAAAATTTAGGCGAACATTTTTCACAAAAATACACCCTCGTTCGGATGAGAGGTAAAATGGAGGTCCCATGTGTGGGTGTTGTCACGCACGTTAAAGATCCATACCTTGCTTGGAACAACAAGAGCTCGGCAAAATTACAAATTTTCCAGGTAAAAAAAACTCGCTTCCTGGCCAATGTAGTACCTTCGGGCGGAGCATTGGAAAATCACATGTAAGGTTGTGAAGGAGGGTAAACAACCTATGGCTGCCAAGTTCCCCCAGCATTTGAACATGTACTGATTTAATATTTTTTCCAATAGGGCTTTTCGCACAGTCAACATTAGTTGCAGATATTTCACACCCAATACCTGTAGTTGTTTATTTTGTCGTCACTAGGTTTTCTATCTCAAAACTGGTTGGATACGTACCTGCACTTATTTATATTCTGAGCTAGCTTACACAGTTCCCTGAAATTCTCATAAAATCTGTTTACAGCTCGGTTCCCCTTCTATTGTTTTATAATTTTATGTCTTATTTCACCGAGATTCAGTGAAGGGGGTTAAGCTGCCTGTAGCTGCCAAGATCCCCCAACACTTAGACATTTGCCGAATTAATAGTTTTCCAGTAAATCCTTTCATACAACTAACAGTATTCGAGAATATTGCCCAACCAATACTTGTAGTTGCTTACCTTAGTGAAGTTAGCGGCCACTATCTGCCGGCCGCTAAATATTGATACACCTACCAATCTCCAACACTACAAAACCACGCCTACTAAACTAAACAAGCATTTCTGTTGTTCAATTATGTTTTTCATATTGACCCAATTATCTTCACGCATTTTAAACCTAAGGGTGATTGAAACTAAATAACTTTGAGATTCCTATATTATTCTTGCATGTATATTTTAAACAGTTGCTCTTTTAAATTGAAGTACATGTCATTTTCTTAACTTGTGTATAACCTGCGCTCTTACAGAAACGTGTTCGCCCCGCTTCGCTAACTTTTTTGGAATTTTGGTAATAACATCATTAGAAAATTAAAAAACTTTTTTCTAGCTTTTGTAATACATGCGTTCTTGAAACTTGGTAGGAAGATAGTGTAAGTGTACTAAAACAATCTATATCTTTTACAGAAAAGTGTTCGCCCCGGTTCACTAACTTTTTTGGAATTTGCGTAATGACACCATAAGAAAATTAGAAAACTTTTTAATTTTCTTATGATGTCATAACGAAAATTCCAAAACAGTTAGTGAATCGGGACGAACACGTTTCTGTAAAAGGTATGAGTTGTTTTGGTACATCTACACTAGCTTTCTACCATGTTTCAAGAGCACAGGTCTTACAGAAGCTAAGAAAAAATGTTTTTAATTTTCTTATGGTGTCATTGCACAAATTCCAAAAAATTTGTGAACCGGAGCGAACACATTTCTGTGAATAGTGCGTGTTGTTTTAGTACACCTTCAATAGCTGCTTAGCAAGTTTCAAGACGTAGGTAGTACAGAACCTAAAAAAAAAATTTTTCATTTGCTTAAGTTGTCTTTACGCAAATTCCAAAAAATTTGTAAACCGGGGCGAACACGTTTCTGTAAAAGATATGTGTTATTTTAGTACACCTACACTAGATGTCTACCAAATTTCAAATGTGCAGGTGTTACAGAAGCTAAAAAAATTTCTTTAATTTTCTTATGGTGTCATTACGCCATTTCTTAAAAGTTAGTGAACCGGGCTGAACACGTTTCTGTAAAAAGTATGTGTTATTTTGGTACACCTATACTAACTTTCTACCAAGTCTCAAGAGCGCAGGTCTTACAGAAGCTAAGAAAATATGTTTTTAATTTTCTTATGGTGTCATTGCGCAAATTCCAAAAAATTTGTGAACCAGGTCAAACACGTTTCTGTAAAAGATATGTGTTATTTTGGTACTTCTACACTAGCTTTCTACCAAGTTTCAAGAGCGTAGGTCTTACATAAGCCAAGAAAAAATGTTTTTAATTTTCTTATGGTGTCATTGCGCAAATTCAAAAAAATTTGTGAACCGGGGCGAACACGTTTTCTGTAAATAGTACGTGTTGTTTTGGTACACCTTCAATAGTTGCCTACCAAGTTTCAAGACCGTAGGTAGTACAGAACCTTAGAAAAAAAATTTAAATTTGCTTAAGTTGTCCTTACGCAAATTCGATAAAATTTGTGAACCGGGGCGAACACGTTTCTGTAAAAGGTATGTGTTATTTTAGTACACCTACACTAGCTGTCTACCTAATTTCAAACGTGCAGGTTATACAGAAGCTAAGAAAAATTTTTTATGGTGTCATTTCGCAAATTCCAAAAAATTTGTGAACCGGGTCGAACACGTTTCTGTAAAAGTATATGTTGTTATAGTATACCTGCACTCGTTTTCTAACTAGTTTTAAAAGCGCAGGTTTTACACAAGTTAAGAAATTTAAAAGAGCAACTGCTTAAAATATACACGTGAGAATAATACAGGAATCTCAAAGTTATTTAGCTTCAATCACCCTTAGATTTAAAATGCGTAAAGATAATTGAGTCAATATAAGAAACATAATTGAACAATCGAAATGCTTTTTCAGTTCAGTAGACGTGATTTTATAGTGATGGAGATTAGTAGGTGTATCCATATTTAGCGGCCGGTAGATAGTGGCCGAGAGTTTCACTAACGTAGTTGCTAATAATAATCATCATGTTTAAGCACAGTTACCTTTTTCTTCATTAAATTATCCATCTTGGGACTGGTTGGATGCGTACCTCCATTGATTTCTATTCTGAGCTAACCTACATATCTCCCTGAAACTCCTACAGCCTACATCTTTCACTATCTGTGTGCAGTAGTCTAACATAGGTCTACCTCTACTTCTCTTTTTTCCTATTTCTGCTTTTAATATATTCCGCACTATTCCCTCATGACGTAGTATGTGGGCTATCATCCTATCTCTCCTATTTTTTACCATTTTCCACATTTTTTTTCTTCACCTACCACTTTTAGTACATCTTCGTTCTTAAATGTGTCTGTCCATGATGTCTTCATCATACGTCGGTAGCACTACATTTCAAAGGTTTCTACATTTTTCTTGTTCCCTTTTCCTACTGTCTAGGCTTCACAGCCGTACAGTGCTGTGCTTCACACGTATGTTTTAAGCAATCCTTTTCTTGTTTCTATGTATGTTGTCTTTGAACACAGTAGTTGCTTTTTGTTGTTAAATATAGCACGACCTCGTGCTAATTTTTGTTTTATATCTTTTGCGCTTTTCCCATCTTGCGTTATTTGGCTTCCTTGGTAGTAGAAATCCTTAACCACTTGTAAGTTCGTGCTACATATTTGTATTCTTGTTTTTGATTTATTTTCCCCTCCTTTACATACTAGTACTTTAGTTTTAGTTTTGTTAATTTTCATACCATATCTCTCCGTTAAAACTGTTTCCATTTCATTAAGAGCAGCTTCTAACTCTTCCTGGCTAGATGCTAATACCGCTATATCATCTGCAAATCTAAGCATATCAATTTTTTGTCCCTGCATGGTAATTCCAAATGTCTTCCTGCATTTGACAGTATTCATTGCCTCTTCATTGTACAAGTTAAAAATTAATGGAGATAGGACGCATCCCTGTCTCACCCCTTTCCTAATATTTACTTCACTACATTCCTGCTCTAATTATATTACTGCTGTTTGCTCTTCGTATTAGCTATGTACTATTCGTGTATCCCTATAACTCATTCCAATGTTTTTGAGCATTTCGAACATTTTTTCCATTTTACATTGTCGAATGCTTTTTCCAGATCTACAAACCCCATATACACGCTTTCCCCTTTTTCTATTGTTTTCTCCATTATCACTCTCAGAGCTAAAATAACCTCCCGTGTTCCCCTGTTTCGCCTAAACCCAAATTGGTCTTCTCCTAGTAAATCTTCAGCTCGTTTTTCCATTCGTCTTTGTACAAATCTAGTTAATATTTTTGATACGTGTGCTGTCAAAACTTATTAGTAAGTTTAAATGTATGCAGACCACCAGATCTTCGGATGCTGGAAAAATATATTAACGAGGTAAGAACAAAATTGTGGCGGGGATACCATCAATCAAGCCCTATTTTTAGTTTTTGTTTCAATTGTTAGATTTTTATTTAGGATAAGTTAATTTTCAAGTTACCGTAATTAGGAGCACGTTTATATTTTCGCGTTTAAACCCAATGTAGTACCTTCGGGTGGAGCATTGGGAACGTGGCCGCAAGCATAGCGGTCCTTAATTAAATTATAATGTCAAACTTATTGTTCGAAAATTTTCACACCTATCCACGCCTTTCTTTTTTGGTATAGTTACTATTATGTTACGTTTGAAATCTTTGGGTATCCCACCTGTCTCATACATATAGCTTACAAGTTGGAAGAGACGTTGTTACTGCTTGTCCAGTGGCTTTTAGAGTTTCTGGTTGCGTCTTATCTATAACCGGCGCCATACCATTTTTCAAAGTCTTTAATGCTAATTCAAACTCATCTCTAAGTATAGAATATCCCAAGTCATCGTTTTCAATATCTGATTTCTGTTCTAATGCAGTAAGTTCTTCTTCTGCATATAAATTCCCTATATATTCTTGCCATCTACCCACGTTCTCTACATTTTCTATAATGGCGTTTCCTCCCGCGTCTCTTATATTTTTGCTATACGGTTTTATATCCCTAAAATTCATTCTAATTAGTTTGTATGCTTCATCTGTCTTTTCTACTTCCCTCTTAGTTTGTACCTCTTTGCACTTTTCATCAATCCATTATTCTTTAGCTTTCCTGTATTTGCGAATAATTTCCCATTTTATGGCTTTGTATCTCTGCTTCCCTTTTTCGTATGATTTATTTTTGTATCTTCGCCTTTCTTCTATTAAATTCAGAATATCCTCTGTTACCCATGGCTTCTTTTTTTTGTGTATACCCCAGAATATCTCTGGCCGCCATGTCTAGTCTGGATTTAATGTTATTCCATTCTGTTTCTACTTCCCTAGTATCAGATATTTTCCCGATAACGTTCAGCAATTCATTTGAGTTTTTTCGAATCTTTCTTGAATATCTTTATCTTTTAGTTTCTCTAAGTCAAAGTGCTTTTTTCCGTTTCTTTTTTCGAATTTTAAAAATTTAAGTGGGGCCTTCATAATTACGATGCTATGGTCAGTGTCTATATCAGCTTCTGGGTAGCTTCTACAGTCTTTTACTTGATGCCTAAACCGTTGTCTAGCAAGAATGTAATCTATTTGATATCTTTCTATTCTAGTATTCTAATTAAAAACTGCGCCGTAGGAGGAGCAAAAGTGATCTTTTACGTATTAAGATATGGTTTATTTTAATCGTGTTCTAATATAAAAATTACAATTTCTGAAACGTGAATGGGTTCTTTTTTGAAGTCCTTTTTCTTCACGAAATAAAGATCTATTAGCTTTCATAAGATACCCTTTTTTCTTACAATGGCTACGAGCAGCTTCTAGTTTAAACAAGCGCTATTCAGTAAACACATAGTTTAGGCAACGATGTATAAGTTTCTTTGAAAACTTAGTTTTCAGACGTCATTCCCTTCTTTTGGCGTTCATAAGACCCCAAAGTGGTAATATCATATTAACGCGTTGTCAGTGTGACACGATTATAACAACCTAAACCGTTTAGCTGACGTACTAGAGTACTTAAAAAATGCCCGCATCTCCTTTAACGTTATAAAATACCTTAGATTGAAGTTTTCTACTATATTTAAATTACTACAAAAATTTGCCATTAATAAACATTTTCAATAGAGACTGCGTAAAGAATTTTACTAATTGGACAGATTGCTCATAATAAAGCGAACGTCTGTAAAATTATAGCAATTAATTTCCTTGTTCATCCAGAGTATTTTATTTTGGAACACAATTAGCCATTCGGTTTAACATTCTGAGGTTTAATATCTATCAAACGGCCTAAAGTAAATAAGACTTTAAAAAGTCCTAATAATTTATTTAAGAGTAAAATTTATCAACGAAATCAGGTGTTTTAAATTTTAGATGTCCGTAGCTAATTATCTCATCATAAACATGAAAGACTGAATACAAAGGATTTAATTGTAACAATTTATGAATTATTTATTACGCTTTACATGAAAATCCTGTTATTATGCAGTAATTTCTATTGAATTAGACGACGGTTTAGCTGCTTATTTGGTAATTGCAAAATAACTTTGATCTACTTATTACTAAGACAATATTAATGTTTACAAACCAAATTAAGTCACCCGTGTCACAACCAATCTCATTACAAAATAAGCACTCTATGATATTATTCAATAACAAAAAACGCAGCAGTCAAGCATCAAACCGGGAGAAAGCAATTACATAAGTGTTAAATTGAATTCTGTGTGCAAAAATGGTTCTGCATCAAGTCCTAGTTATCGAGTAAAAACAATTCTGTCTAATGTTGCGGAAAACGCAAAACCGAATTATTTATGTGTCGGGGAGGAAAGTTAAATTCGTATAAATACGAGCTGCAGTTTCTAGTCTCATCACAGTCCGTTAAACAGCTCATTGTTCAATATGCGGGTTTTAGTGGTGTGCTTATCTCTGTGTATTAGCATAGCTGTGTGTGGTGCTATAATAATAAATGATAACCACGACTCTCATGGACTTCACGATTCAGAAACAGCAGCTTCCGGACATGGAAAGCATCACGAAGAAGAAGGCGGAAGTTCTCATCATGCTGATCACCATTCTAGCCATGGCGATAAAGGTGATAAAGGTTACAAAAGCAGTCACCACCACGATAAAGGTGGTCACGGTAAACACGGTAAGGAGCACCATGCTGGACATTATGGAGAAGATGGCGGTCACAAAATGAGCCACCATGACGAAAGTGATCACTACGGAGAACATCACGAATCTGGAGGAAGTCATAAAGGTGGAAAATTTGGAGAAAAGAAAGGGCATAAGAAAGGGCAGAAAACTTCAGGGTATCATCATAAATCGCATAAAGATGATTATCACAAAGAGCACAAATTTTACGACGATTATCATAAAGGAGGGCACCATTCAAAATACGGCGATCATCATAGCGATCATAGTGGCAAGGAAGGAGGACACAAGAAAGGGGGTAGTCACAAAAGTGGTTATCACGATGATCACTATGGAAAGAAAGGTCATCACGATAAAGGACACTACGACGACGAACATAAAGGATTCAAAGGACACGATGGACATGAGGGCCACTACGCACACCACGAAGATTACGGAAAGAAAGGCGGTCACTCCGGAGGTAAAGAACACGGATTCAGCAGCGGAGGAAAGCATTAGGGATGTATTCTTAGTTCGCAGTTCAGCAGGGATTTCCAACCCTAAAGCGATTGATTTGTTAGGAAATTTTTCTACTACGTCCGTAAATCCTGCAGTTTTCTTTTGTTATGTTATTCTCATCTTGTTGATGCTGATTGCTTTTGTTTCCTGTTCTGATTTTTGTTACACTAACAACAAGTCAAAACAAATAAAATTAAGTTACTTGTAAACTTTGCTTTCTTCAGCGTATAAAACTTACAAAGTTCTATTTCAGGAAAATGTGCTTGCTAAGCTACAGGGAATACAAAGAGAAATAATTATAACCGCCGTTGAAATAATTCAATATCCTGAACTCGTTTCAAAAATAGGAATACTTTCGAGCTACGTTATTGTGATGCAAAAACAAGGCAAGGGCGGTTTCCTGCGCGTTTTTTTATCACGAAGTGTTATTACATTAATGAGTTATAAGAGGATGTCGGAAACTGTCACGTTTGCAGTATAATGGTCGCTGTAAAATACTAAAACCCTTATATTTTATATTTTCTTTGAAATATGGAGATGGTTTAAAATTCTTCTACAATATTTACTAACGGTTAGGCTTTACTATAGAAATTTAAGAATTTCCAGAATTGTGTCTTAGACAGCATCGGTGATGAATATAATGTGTAACTCTATAATAATCACCATGTTATTTTTAATCCCGCGAAAGATCTTTTAACACAGTAGATGCAAGAAGACCTCTTATTATGTAAATGAAGGTAGAATTTTATATTATAAACTTGGCAGTGTTCGAAAAATTCAATTTACCTTATACGCCTATCGGTAAGCCTCATCTGAGTAGCAACTATGGCTATATTACGAAAAGAAAGTTATGCCCTATTTTGCATTTATAATACAACAGGTGTGCCAAAGCAAGGGATGCATTAAAACCCCAGATCAGGTTCTTAATGACTAGTGCAGATTGCATCCTTACGATTGGAGGTCTGGGAAATAATAAACGAAAAGGGAGAAATATCTAAATAAGCTCAATATCTTATTTCAAACGGTGCGTCTCTAATAAGTTTACTTGTTTTATATATTCGTAATTAACCCAGTGTTTGCTTTTCCTTGTTGTTCGTAGCAGTCTTTGGAATTATATACAAAGAGCATTATCTGTGTAATCCCCAAGGAAGTAAACAGCATAAAGAACTTCAATGTGGTACAGAGTGGCTAAAAATTGCAAAACAATTAGCGTGTATTCTTCTGAATTAATTTGTTGGCAACTAGTAATTAATATATAAATGTCTACAAAATATGAAATAATATGTTATAATATTCCCAAGCTAATTCCGCAAGAATTAAAAAATTGACTAAATTCAACACCTGTAACCATGAGATCTTGACGAGATGGGGAGGCGTGTGCGTCTCAGAGAAACAGATTGTCTATCGGAAAGGTATCTGCAAAGCGATCAGACTAACGAATGGTTCCCGAAAGGAGTGCAAAACCCTTTTAGTAGTTACAAAGGCGACAGTCTGGTTAATGGACTGACTTGGCATTGTACTATCACCCAAAAGAGATTAGCGTTGTTGGTACAGCTGCACAGCTGAAGGCAAGGGGAAATCACAGTCACTAATTTTCCTGAAAATTTACGGTTCTATCTGTATGATTTGATGATGATGATGACATCCTCCTGGGTAAAATATTCTGGAGGTATAATAGTTCTCCATTCAGATCTTCTGTATAATAATATAAGTTATATTAGTATTCGGCAGGTAGTTAGGAAGGCTTATGAGGGGGTTGGAGGTGCACGTGTTGTATCCGTATATTTTAGAACCTGTTTGTGTTATAAGTTGTTTACGGTAGCCGAAATATCTTTAGTTATTAATAGTGGGTATTGTTTGCACATTGATGTTGTATTAACTCAAGCCTATGCGGGCAAGATTAAAGAACCACATTCCAGCTTGGCGTTATTTATTTAATCGTCGAACCCGTTACAGACACTTCTCGCAAAAGATAAACATAGCGTTTTACGAGTGGGAGGATAACTCAAGATAGATTAGCATGAAGAGCTACATCAAACCAGTCTGCGGACTGACAACCCAAAACAACAATTTGAAGAATGTGACTGTAAACACAAATTAAAATAAAAAAAAGGTTGGTACTAAACGTTTTACATATAACTTCAAAGTTATTACAACCATAGTAAAATATGCAGCTGTGTGGTTAAGCTAGCAAATCTTGAGAAAAATTAGATCTAAATTAATGCAGGATTCTATCGTAATGATTACCGGAAGCAGTTTCCAGTCCCAATGGGACTACATTCCCCGCATGCGGACATGTTTCGCGAACGAACAGTAGTATCGCCAATATCACTCACGGCACTAAATACCTTCGTGCGTGCATATTTTGCTGGTTTGCGTGTGACTGCTAAGCCCAAGGTTCCCAGTTTGATTTTCAACACGAATTCTTTGAAAAATGTTAAGTGAGCATTTTTCACAAAAATTTGCCCTAGTTCAGAAGAGAAGTAAAATGTAGGTCACGTGTGTGAGTATTGTCACGCAAGTTAAAAATCTCTACCTTGCTTGGAATAACAAGGATTCGGCAAAATTCAAAATTTCCAGGAGAAAAGGAACTCAAATCCTCGCCAATATAGAGCTTTCGGGTGGAGCATAGTAAAATCAAATGAAGGACACTACACCTTGCAGCTCCGAGGATCAAACAAATTCCTGCATGACAGCGGATCCCTAGGTTGCGGGTTCGACTCCTGCACGGGAGTATTTTTCAAAAATATACGCTCTCGTTCGGACAAAAAGTAAACTGTAGGTCTCGTGTGTGTGTGTGTTGCCGCGCCCATTAAAAATCTCTACCTTGCTTGGAATAGCAAGGGTTTGGCAAAATGCAAAATTTCCGGGTAAAAAAAATTTGCTTACTGGGCATTAAAATTTCGCGTGAAGCATTGGAAAATCATCTGTACGAGTACGCTTCATGATCGGTTGCATGATAACCCACTTTGCGCTCCTTGGAGCCCTTTCGCGCCTACCCCAATGTGATCCGTACCACACCTTTTTACAATCTCTGTGCTATATTTATATATGGAAATTAATTGCACAAGGATAGTTGATAAATACTAAGGTATAGTTAGTAATATAAAATAATAACTTAGACTTTTATACAAAGCTTAAATGGTCATTTAAAATCGAGCTAGTAATTTGAAAGAAGGTAAATATAAGGTCTCAGACAGGATTCAAACCTGCATTTTTAGCATTCGCGGCTGATATATTAACCAATCACACTACCGAGACTTGTTCTGAAATTAGAAAATTGTTACAAATCTAAATCATATATATAACCATACATCAACCTAACTTTCAAATACATTGGCATTTTGTCAATCATATCTGACCGTGTCAAGCTTTCGAGTTTATGTCAGATATAGACAGGAAGCGATGTCCAAATTTACGGCTGCAGGTTAACTATTTGATATACATATCGGGAAATTAATTGCACCTGTCTATTTCCCACATAAGCCAAAAACTTGACACTGTCAGATATGATTGACAAAAATGCCAAACCTAATTGAAAGTTAAGTTGATGTATGGTTACATACATGATTTAGATTTGTAAAACTTTTCCAATTTCATCAGCAGTCCAGGGAGTTTAATTGCTAAATACATCAGCCGCAAAAGCTAAAAATACAGGTTCGAATCCTGTGTGGGACTCTATTCTTCCTTCTTTCAATTACTAGTTCGATTGGAAATGATTATTTGGGCTTTGCATTAAAGTCTAAGTTATTATTTAATCTTATTAACTATAATACGTTAGTAGTTATCAACTTACCTGATGTAATTAAATTACCTAATATATGCATATATTTAATAGTTGGATTATAGTCGTAATTTTGAGCGTTGCTTCCTGTCTATATCTGACATAAGTCAAAAACTTGACACTGTCAGATATGATTAACAAAAATACTAAAAGTAATTGAAAATTAGGTTGATGTATGGTGATATACGTGATTTAGATTTGTGAAATTTTCCAATTTTCACTACCAGTCCCGGTAGTGAAAATGATAAATACGTCAGGTTCGATAGCTGAAGCTACAGGTTCAAATCCTATCTGGGACCTTATATTTTCCATCGTTCAATTACTAGCTCGCTTTGAAATGATCATTTGAGCATGGCATAAAAGTCTAAGTAATTATTTCATCTTATTCACTATAACACGATAGTATGCAACTTGCCACCAGCGCGACAAGTGCATTTTTGAGTTTTGCATTTAGCTTTACAGTGGCAGTGTTGGTAACCTTGGGTACCACTAAGGCAGGTTCTGGCAACTGCTTTTCTCGCACCTATTTCTTTACTACCTCCAGTGTTTTGCAATATTTTTCCAATGTCTAAAAGATTGTCTTTGCAAGGATAAACTCACATCTAGTATATTTTTGTTCCAAAAGACTATTCTCTGTTCCTAAAAAATACAATTACAATTTCAGATTTTACAGATTTATTCTGTTATTATTCCAAGTTTATAAACACCATTTTCTTTGTTAGTAACTACACCTAAAATATCTCGAGGAGATCCGCGTGCCCTATCTACATCTGGTATTAGAATTGCAACGGTTGTTTCTACTTCAACCGAAGCCAATATTTTATTTGATAGTTTTACCAATTTAAGAGCTTGTTTTTCTAGACAATCTCTGGACCCTTTCCTTTCATGTACTATTTGTTCCTGCCGTACGCGTTTAAGGCAAATATTTTGTTCATTATTTAAGTACGTCATCGTTGACCAAATCCTACACGGTGTATGATTGTTGTCTAAAAAACAAAAAAAAGTTTGTTTGGTGATATGCAAAAGTAGCTTACCCTTATTTTTGCGATTTGTTTAAAGTGCAGTTGATATTTCGACTGCATTACCAACGGTTGGTTTATCTGACTCATTCGGTAAATTTTGTTGATTTTGCTCAGTGTCTACTAAGTAATCGTTGGTTTGTTCCAATATTAATTCAATCTCTTCCTCCGTCGATATGTTAGGTAGTTTGTTATATGATACACCAGCTGACTTTAAGCCAGTTCTAGCCGTTCAACCAAACATTGCTCCTAATGGAGACCTACCAATGCCTTAAGCAATTATTTTGTGTGTTGACACGATAGAAGCACATTACATTTTCATTACCTGAATGAAATTCGCATTTTTTTTGGAAGCAGGCAGTAACCTGGTCGGCTGCAATATATTCAAGAGACTTTGACAAAGTGGGTAAAATACCTATAGAGTGAAAATTCACTAAGTGTAAAAGGGTAAGGTTTCTTGGATAGACGACAAACGAATGCTTCCTTACAAAGATCGGGCGAAGTGATAATGCGAAAAAAAGTGAAGCTAGCTAGAAAAGAACTGGCTATATGGTTCAACATACGAGATGAATTGTAATCGGGTTTAGAAGCATTAGTAGATAACAAATTGCATCACTGACAGCAACAATTGTGCCATGACATAACTGCAATTTTTTTGGCAAAAAAGTGAGCGCCAAATAACATAACTAAAACCAAAACACAATTTTAAAACAAATTTTTTTGTAAAATATTTACACTTTCATTAGAGCTGTTACAGATGTTCAAATAACGGTTGTAAATGACAATGTACTTGTAGTATAATAAACTAAAAGCTTATTGTAACAGAACTAAACACACTTTTGGCCTGTTTGGGTCCAAACAGGTATTTATACTTTAAAAGAAACCAGATTCAGTCAAGTCGCACACATAACTTTGACGATATTGACTTTTTCATAAACCATCTTCAGAGATTATTCCATTAAAATCGTCTGCGTAATATAGCAATACATTTAATTTTTCAATGCTCTAGCCGAAGGTACTACATTGGCCAGGAAGCAAGTTTTTTACCTGCAAATTTTGAATTTTGCCGAACCCTTGCTGTTTTAAGCAAGGTAGGAATCTTGAATGTCCGTGACAACACTCACACGCGGACATTGTTTCGTTCAATTTTACATTCCTAAATATTTTCGTTCGATTTACCACGTTTTCTATATTTCCACACCTACACTTCGATATTATGTAGAACTACCTGGTGTAGGAGACGCCCCTGATCATGCATTATAATTTAATAACTCGATCTGTTCCTATACAACTCATTCCAATACAATAAAAACAAGTACTTTTCAACCCCCGTAGAATGCTTTTAGTGTATATAGTTCAAGTCAAAGTACCTCAATTTATCTTTATTGTTTGATATAATACCGCAAATGTATTCGGTTATTAACAATCTTTATTTTCTGAAAATATATGTTCGCTTTAGTTTAAAAGTAGTAATATCAGTTTATATAGAAGAGTTTTTTACATGTGTAATTAGCAAGGGTGATTGGGTTTGAATTTGTCGGTTTTCTTTATCTATTTATGACAAAGACTCTAGAAGTGTTATTTGACATGTGGTATCCTATTATTTCAATCGATGTCATATCGTTTCTTAAACTGGATTCATTTTGATATTGCTTTTCGTACGGACACATATCTTCTGCGTGACTGAATCTTATATTTAAGGAGCCATACACCCCTTCTGCGAGGAACTTCTATCGTCGGTGCATCCGTAAATTTCTTACGTGACTATTACTTTCTAGAAGGAATTCCTTTTAAGCTTTTTTGCGTAGGCCCGTTGTTGTAGTTATGGTAGCAGCGTGCATGATCCTGACTACCGTGGTGACGATCCCCCTGTCAGCGAGAATCAAGATGTTTTGCTGTTTCACGTCCGTTTGCTGATGTAGATGCACGATAAGTATCTCGGCACATAGAGGTATGTTACAATGTTTTTTTATATCGGGAGGATCTTGTTTATCCACTTTTGATGTTTGTGCGTATTAAGTGAACCACGGATAAACTCAAGTCGGATTACTCCGCGGACGGAACAAGTTTACAAACGCGCTTCAAAATTAGCCTCCCCAGTTACGTTTTAAAATATTTACTAGAAATGGTTCTGAATTTAATATTTTTAAATTAACACGCTTGCTTATAAGAAAGCTTAAGCATTAATTTTTTTATTACCGATTAGTTTCTTTACATGTTACATACAAAATGCGTACTTCGTATTTCAATTATTAAAAATTGTCCGTAGAACATATTTCTTATTTCTTAAAAAAAATTTTTTTATGTTTATCGACAATAAAAATTCGATGCGATGCCCTTTCTTTGTCTATGTAAACCCCCACTGTCCGTTTTTGTAGTGTGCAGGTCCTTACTTTGCTGTCCTTTCTGTTTCTGCCTGACCTGGGCATTTTACGGTTACTATCTACATTTTACCTCTCATCCGAGCGAGTACGTATTTTTGTGAAAAATTCTCGCCTAAAACTTTACAAGAGGAACCGTGTCAGAATTCGAACCCGGGACTTTGGGCATAGTAATCGCACGCATACCAACTACGCCACGGAGTTGCCTCACGTATTATATCAGCGAATTTATTGCGTATATAACCACTGGTGAACTATTCGCAAATAATAAATAAACACGTGTTATGCCTTGCTGTATTAGAATACGACTGCCCGCTTGAGGCGGGAAATCGAGGGTTGGCTGATAGCAAACTAGCTATCCTGGGTCTGGCATGGCCAAAGAGCCTAGAGGAAGTCGGGGAAGTGGTTAACCAGAAGGCGTTCTGGACAGCCTTAAAAGAATTCGCGGGAAGGGTCGCGAGATTAGACAATCAATGACGACCGCGTGTAAAAATTCGGTGGGGTTGGTGGGAGGATTGAAATTTTAGATTGACTTGGCGTGAGTAAGGATACGAGCATAACCAAAACCTGATAAAAAAAAAAAAAAAAAAAGATAATTATACCAAAATGTCCAATATGCACGAGAAACCCCCACTCCATTAATACAATCACTGCCTATCTTCATAATTATGTGCGGAAAATCGGGAATAAATAATACCAAATAAACAATAACAAATAAATCATAAACCCTCATTAAATTAAATCAATAAAGTAAACAAGGATAATAAAACAGAGTGCAACCGCGCATCCCCCCAGGACTTGAAAGTGATGTGATAGTGATAGTGATTGTGATCCCCCCAAAAACATTTAGTGCATACCCACCAGGACTTTAGCAGTGCACCCCGTCCCACCTTTAGAAATAAGTTATAGACGACCAGATCTTCGGATGCTGGAGAATTTTATTATCCAGGTAAGACTTAAATTGTGGCGGCTGTACTCGCACAAGCATTGATTTACATTAATTAGTAGTTTTTGAAATAATTTAAGAAACACGTTTGGTGTGTAAAGGCGCTAGCCGACATAATGCTTGTGCGAGTGCACCTGATAAATGGGGTGATGCTTTCGCTATTTTGTGGACTGCTATATGCTTAACGCTTATTAAACATTTATTTATATATTTACATAATTATATTTATTTATATTTTATATTTACACTTTATATTTATTTATATATAGCATGTATTATGTGGCTTATTTGTTTTGTTTGACGTTCTGTCGCCATTTTGGTTGCAGTATATATTTGGGAAGGACGAGCAGAATTGCGAAGATTGTAATCATAATGTAAATCAGTTAGGGAACGATAGGGATGGATTTAAATTAGTTAGCTAGATTTGGATAGTTTTAAGACGACCCTTCAGGTCGCACTGGTAAGCAGAACCGGCGTCTGCTATCCGGTATTACGGATCCCTCCCCCTCTCATTTTTGCTTGTTGATCGGGTACACTCGAAAGTCAGCGCTAGGGATACCATTATTTACAACCCTGTTTTTAGTTTTTGTTTTGTTTTTGTTCCAGTTTTTGTCAGATTTTTAGGTTTGTTAGATTGTTAGAGTTTGTTAGGTTTGTTAGATTTTTAGGTTTGTTAGATTTTTATTTAGTTTTTATTTAGGGTGAATCAACTATGAAGTAAGAATAAATTAGGAGCACGACTATTTTTCGCGTTTAAACCCAATGTAGTACCTCCGGGTGGAGCATTGGGGACGTGGCCGCAAGTATAGCGGCCCTAATTCAAATTATAATGTATTAGAATACGAAGACAACTGTTACCGCAAAATACCATTTGAATATACACTCTTCTCTGTAGGAGTTGGTAGCTCTCAATATTATCATTCAATTCAACATGCAATTACTTGATGACGTTTTTACTGACAGGATAGGATGAAAAAAGTCATTTAGCGTGGACCATGTAGGTCCTTGGCAGTGGTCAGTAGTATTCTATTGCTATTGTATTAAGCTACAACTATAGAATATAGTCCGACTGATAGTAATAATTATTATTTTTGTTTGTCAAAAAGAAGAAATAGCAATCCAGTCAAGTTTCTCCTTCTGTGTTATAAATTAAAGTGAAGCAACGCCTCATCTGCGTCATCCGACAAGGTGGTACATGCGTTAGTGCCCATGTTCATAGAAAACTAGAAGCAACTGAGAAAATAATTAGCAGCAAATGTGTTGACGGACGTAATTAGCTACCAGTTCTAAGGCCCGCCGGTAGTAGCATCATACACCAGCGGGTAGGTTAGTTGTATACACTAAAATGCACCGATTTGAAAAGAAAGACCTACGGTTCGTCAATTCCAAGCCCCGTTGACGCTTAACACACTAGCAGATTTGATGCAAGAAAATCTATCGTAACGAAAATATTGCCCCAAATGAAGGCGTACACCTGAAATCAATATCAAAATATTGTACAGCTAAAAACTTTTTTTAACATTGTTCAAGCAATGAATGTAAAAAAGTCTGCAATGGGATATTTTTCAGATTGCTCATCAATTGAAATTTTCGGTAGCCAAGTGGACCGATTTGTAATGAATGAACACTAAATTGTTAACAATTACTTAGGTTCTACAATCTTAACAATAAAAATGCAATAAACCGCAAGACTGTTGTAAACTCTTACCCCAAATTTAGAGGATTTCTTCAAGGTAGTTTCAAAAAAATAAGATCCCGCGAATTGTGTACAGGTACGAACGGTAAGTGTGGCGCACAAGGTCTTACATTAACCGAACGTAGCGAAGTATCGAACACGATTGTTTATTATGTTGATGTAGAGAATAGGACGGCTAGTATCTTTAAGATGTATTCACAGTCTCGATAAAACTAAATACGAGGCTTGTTCAATTGAAACCCGCCTTTGGTTAGGTTAGCCTTGGAAACAATTGTAATTACTCAACTGACGTTTTGCAACGTTAGCGGTGTTTGTAAACCTCCCACTGGTCAGTTTTTCTAGTATATATTTGACAGCGATTTTAAGTATTGTGACATTGAAATGACGTTTGTTGTTAACAATCCGACCAAATGTGATCAGCGTGCAGCCATTCAATTTCTGTGTGCTGAAGGTTTGCAACAATTGGAAATTCATACACGAATGCAAGCAGTATATGAAAACGCATGTTTTACGTATCCAACTGTCACGGAATAGTGTCGAAAATTGAAGAAAGGACGCGAAGGGACGAATGACAAGCCGCGACCAGGGCCTCTATCCTCGACAAAGCTCGCACTTCACATATACGATACCAAAACGAACAGTTAAAGTGCGAACACATGAATTTTCGAGAACCCTTCGTAAGCCAAACGGTGTACGAGTCACGGTGAACGAATGGTTTATGTGGCAACGATGTAACTACGATAATAATGTTACATTTTATAAATATAACCATACTTTCTGTTCTGCTTTATCACAAACTTTTATATATTTTTATTTGAAATGTCAACCCAAGTTAAGATAAAAAATAATTATAATAAACAATAGATACAATTACAAGCTGTCGAGATCTCCTATATTTGTAAGAAATTTGACATATTCCTGAAATATCTCATCTCTGGTAATGGCGTTAACAACTTTTTCAACAGAACGTGATACTGATGATTGTGCTACCGAAAAAGTATAATTACAACCAATATCCAACTGGTAACTACTACTAGCCACAAAGCGTAGAAATATTAATATCTACAAATATATAAAAAAATCCACTCTTTCAGAATCTTATAGAATAAATCGCAAATAGGTGTGCCTTAGTAGAAATATCTAAATCCGTGCACGATGGGCAGGTTGTATATAATCAGATATAAGATTATTTAGAAAACGACCTAACTCCTTAGAAATGCGAAACAGTTTAATAAATTGTGTTTCTGATAAATCATACATAGTATTTCCTCGATTTCGGTGGCGGCGCGTCGGTTCTTGCTCCATACATCCCAAAAGATTAACTAATATCAGTTGATTCAATTCATCCGCCATATTTTAGATCCTCCAAATAAAAGCAAAAATGTAACGGGCGTTTATTGTTTTCGTAAAAACCTATCATAATTAACTTAAATACAAATGTCAATAAACTAAGATGGTAATTTAGGTTAGAAATCACTACAAAATATTCAAAACGAATGGAAATAACCGGTCGTTGTTTACATCGCTTTCAATCCGCATACGTCAAGATTTCGAAGGGTCCAGAATATGAATGTGTGTGTTTGCGCATACTCATCTCAAATCACTTGCCCAGGATAGACCCCCTGGTGCAATGTCTACTGCGTCAACAGACAGGAATATGGCATGTGTGGAAGGCCTGATTAGAGAAAATTATCGAGTTTCAATCAGAATAATTTCAGAAAATGTTGGTGTGAGTATCGGATCTGTTCATAGCATCGTACACAAACTAGGCTACAGCAAAGTTTGTGCGTAATGGGTTCCTCGCCTTTTGTCAGATAACCAAAAAAGCTTGCGAATGGGCTTATCTTTGCAACACCTCACGGAATACAGACAAAATGGTAAGGATTTTCTCTCGTCAATAATTGCTGGCGACGAATCTTAGTGTCATTATTTTGAACCATTCAGTAAGCTGTCATCGATGCAATGGAAACACGCAAATTCTCCGCCACCAAAGAAGTTTAAAGTGCAACCTTCTGCCGGCAAGGTCATGTTGACATTTTTTTTCGACAATGAAGGACCCTTGTTGATAGAATTTACAGAACCTCGGGTGCATATCAACACAAACCTGTATAATGAAACTTTGAACAAACTCCATCAAGCAATAAGACGAAAACGTCCACGGAAGCTTTCACGTGGTGTCATTCTGCTTCACGACAATGCTTGACCTCATGTTGCTAACGTAGTAAATGAAAATCTGCAGCGAAAAAAATGGTGGATATTAGAGCATCCACCTTATATTCCCGATTTATCGCCTTGCGATTTTCACATCTTTGGGCCACTGAAATGGCGTTAAAAGTAACGGTTTTCAGTCGAAAAGAAAAAGTACAAAACGCCGTGAAAGAATTCTTCGAGCAGTAGCCACAAGATTTCTTTAGGCAGGGTATACATAGGTTGATGAAACAATGGGATATGTTCCTTAATCGTAGTGGTAATTATTTGTAAATTTAGTTGTCAATAAATTTTTCCTGAACCAAAGATGGGTTTCAATTGAACAAGCCTCGTAATATCGTCGAACAGAAAAACTCGTATGTTTCCAACAAGCATCTATGTATCAATTCCACAACACTATCCTTTTCGATACAGGTACCTTTTTATGTCAGTATCAACAATCAATATGAAAGTGTAAAACCAGCTCCTCAAAGTGGTGATATTTTTCATTCTATGATCCTAGTGTGACGAGGACATAAAAAACTGATTTTTCAAGCGATGTCAAGCTCACTGTAATGCAACAAAACTACAAATAATAATTTGAAATTATCAATTTATAGTGTTTTCGGTTCATAAAGTAAACAGTTAACTAACTTAATGTTGAAGCAAAATTCATGTTAGATTATCTTTCATTCCGTTTCGGCGGGTTTCAACAATCAGAATTAAAGTTATTTTGTTTCCATTCTAAACAGCGCACTATACCGTTAATCGCAAATGCATGGATCTTAAAATTGAACGCTCTTAAATTGTAACGATAGCTTAGTACTTATTGCTACTGTGCTCAGCTAATAGCACTAAAATCTGTTACCGCTTTAGAGTAGACGTTGGTAGTTCGTGAAGAACCCACACAAAACGAAAGTATACCTGTAGGTACATGTAGTGACAATAAAGTTTCCTGAATTCATACTTTATATCCACAAACAGAAGAGGAATAATATTATAATAAACTTCGGAACTTTTCCATTTAGCAGTGGTGCAGTGCACATGTAAATGAGTCTAGAATAAAAACATACATTCCCGACATGGAATGAGACTCATAAAATAGTGCCCTCTGAAATAATAATCAGTCCTTTTTCGCCGTTTCACATGCATGGTATTCACTTGTCGCAACTGGAGAGTAACGCACAAATAAATACGTTAAGCGATTTTTAAATTTAGGGTTGAGTTAGCACAAATACTCTATTCAACTAAATCAATATTTTACAATCAAAGTTAAATTCAAATTTTCGAAGTACGATTTCTAGAGCTTCAATTCACTACCACTGCGAAAGTATTTTGCCAAGAAAGTATCTATTCGTAAGACAGATATACAGTTATAGTGCCACCAAGCAAACATAGGACTTGGGAAGTGTGTCCTTGTCGCTGCCTGCTATGAAATACACTCAAAGTAATAAGCTTTTAATTGTCAAATTGAAATATTTGTAAGGTTAGGTTATTAATATTCAACATTAATGGCATTATTGTATTTTTTAATCTTTAATAATCTTAGAAGATAAATTAACAATGATATGACATAACACACACCATGGAATTTTAAATTTGCTTGTTGTTCCCGCAGTGTACTTTGAAAGAAATCGTTTTCTGGTTGGTTCCATATGTTCTTGTCAAATTTTAGTTCATATATTTTCCGGGTCCTATGTTTGCTTGTTGGCACTGTATGTGAAATTGCAATCGCAATCTAAGATGGAAATTTTAAAGTCAGTTGTATTTTGTTCCGCCAAAGTGCGTCATAATTCGCTCTCAAATGAAACGAGTTTTAAACAAATTAAGTCGGTTGTTCGTAACTTCAAACTTATCACCAACCTAATCGTAATTTTAGTATCTCACAAATTCTTTTTTGCAGTTTAGGTAGAGTAGAATTATATACGGATGGCGGTTAACTTCATATCCTAAAAAAGGTACAAATATGCTTCGATCGTCCAGATTCTGCTTTCTATAGTACGATATACAAGATATAGTTTTAATACGTCGTCACGAATACCCCAATTTATGGTGTAAAACAGAATATTATTTTCAAGGTCCCCGTTTACGCTTACAATATTGTTAAATACACTTTAATACCCTTGGTTAAAAATGTTGGGGCATAGTTGCGGTAGAGCATTAGGCGGTATTTAACTCAGGTTCCTTAGAACCTGGGGATCGCGCAATAATGCTACCCATACGGGGTCTTAGACCAACTACTTAACCGGTGTTAAGCACAATATATTCAGTACATAATCACTTTATTCTAAAACATTAAGTTCAGCAGCAGAATTACATTAATAGCATGTTACTAATCTGGGTTAGTAAGCTAAATTGGACTTACATGGTTCGTTGGATGTGTGTAGTGACAAGATTGGGTATGCTGGATGCAACTGATCACTTTGGTTCTGGAGTACTGAGGGTTGGCGAATTCGGGCTTGATCAGGAGTGGGTCTCTTACTGACTGATCTGCTACTACTAGACACAGCGGACTACTACTACGCTTGAAGATTGGCTCTCTGATATATAGTCGTCTGGGCGGACATTCGAGGGTGAAGGTGGAATCCCAGAACTTTAACTCAGGAAACCTTTGTGTTCCGGTGAATCGCGTGAAACGCCAAACCGCTACGTTATCCAAGGATTTCTTGGATCAACGGATACTTGATAAACTAAATGTGTGCCGAACAGGAGATTGAGGTTTCCTCATGAGTGTGACAGTTACAAAGTAAGAAAGGCATAGAGTCACTAAAATGCACCGAATAGGATGCTGAGGTTTAGGAGTTAATAAAGTAATTAATTACAAGGTATTGAACAAAGCAGATTATCTAAAATAAACTATTCTTGGAATTAAAGTATACAAATGTAAAAATGCAAATTATTGTATTCATGACAATATCTAGGAATACAGAAACTCACGAAGTCAATTCAGACCAATAGATAATATCCAAGCTTTACTTGTTTTCACCGATAAACAATTGTAGGTTTACAGTTTTTGTTAGGTAAAAATTATCTATGGCAACAGTGTACATACTCAGCAATTGTATGTAAATATCATTGTCATTCTCGCTTCCGTCAACATCTTATTTAGATTCCAGTTTTTCATTTTAATAGTCATTAAAACAGTATTTTTTCAACTGTAGCTGATAGTTAATTTCTTAAACAATGTAAGTACTGGAAAAGAACACACGTTTAATGGTTGATTATTTTGATACTTTTTTAGAGTAATTTGCATAGGAGGGAGGTGATCCACAGTCTAGGACAATGGAATGCAGCATTGAGATTTAAGGTTGGTTTGAAAACTGGGAATCATCAGGGTGACATGAATCACAGCAATTATATAAGTGGCCGCAGGAAAAGTTATTACCAAATTTGCAACCAAGTTCGGTGTTGGTAAAGGTCAATGTGTCGTACCATAATGCTCTTGTGTACCCTAATGATACATCAGGTTGAAAGAAACCAATATGCAGAAGTGGTTGAAGAGACAAAATATCTTCCTTGAATGTGAGGATACCAGGTCAGTATTACATCCCAAAATTAAGGCAAATAAACGTGTTGTTCGGGCGTTTGTAATTGATGAGTTACTATCAAAACATTGTTACGTAGTATTGTGTTTATCTCCATATCATCCATAACTGAACCCTATCCAGAAGATATAGGCGTTACTTAAAAACCATGTCGCTGCATGCAATGTATTCTTTAAAAAAGATGATGTATGGACATGTATGAACATCTAAAAAATACTGGAGTTATAGAGTGAAATAAAATATGTTCGCATATAGAGAAAACTGAAAAGGAATATGTTGAACGAGAAACTTTTATAGACGAGGTTCAAGATCTAATTATACGGGTAGATGATAGTAGTGATGATTCAGATGGTTACTTATCTTCAGCGCATGAGTTGGATAATGTTGATGAAAGTTTAGGCTTTGAACCCATTTAATTAATTGATGTATTGCACTCCTGCAAAATATTTGAATGATAGTTTTTACTTAGAGCTAGCAGCAAATAGGTCTAATAAACGCATTAATTATTTTGTTATATAAATTGGAAGTTTTAAAAGCGGAAAAGCCTGATGCAAAGAGAAACTTCATGTAGTTATTACATTTCGTTTTGTACCTTATTGTTTATATTGAGATATTAAATGCCGTGCCAGGTTATACTGACGCCAGCGTTCAGTAAGAATTTTGTCGCCCTACAAAGAATCCATAATTTTAATAGTGAAATAACGTATATTTGTAAAGATTTATTTTATATTAGAAACACCATATATTGCAAAACAAATTATTGACCAAGAAACTACAAGGAAAAGATAAACAAAACAAAAAACATTAAGAATTAACAAACCAGACAGAAGAATAATGTCCCCATAACATTTTTTACAAAAAAGTTGTTTGTCCTTTATTTTGAGCAAAATCGTTTATTAAATCTTGTATATCTAGTGAACCATCACACATCTTGCTCGATTAAAATTAACGCTAAATAATTCAATCGTTTTTGGGCATTGTTGATCATAAATAATTTTCTATTAATTTTAATCTAGAAAACGATCGTTCACCTTCAGCAACCTTACTGGCAAAGTTAATATTATTTTCAAAGCTGTCGTTAAATTTGAAAAATTCTGAACAAAATAATTTTTTACTAAGTATTTATTCTATAATATCCTTTATGGAAAGCATATGGTTTAATTATTTCCAGCTCATCAGCCAAATCAAGTGCATCTATATTTCTTTCATTTTTTGAATTGTCAGATTATTTGATCTACAAAAATAATCTAAAAATACGAATTTTATTATGATAGTAATTTGTTCCTGACGACTCGTGTCTGGAGTTCAATCTTATATAATTGAAGAGTATTGAGCTTTGTACAGCATGGTTTTAATAAACTTCTTTCAATTTCCTTCTATAATTGATCATGTCTCATTTTGTATTTTATTCCCTATATATCTATTTGGCTACGTTGGATACGTTTGGCCATAACTGAAACAAATTTCTAAATGATTTCATCACTTTTAAAAAATCATCGGTAGTTTTTGAGAAGAGTTTATGTTCTGTTCCCCAAAAAGCTAAATTTTGTGGGCTACATATTGTAGTATTACTGTAGTTGTTACTAGAATCATTAACTAATATTTTTTCTTGAATAATAACACTTTTGTTCAAATGATTTCTAGAAGATTTATTTTTGATGGAATTTTTCAATTGGGACAAATAATTACAGCACTGAACAAGAATTTTACTGTTCTCACTCCTGATCAAATGTTGCCAGTTATTAAAACCATTTTTGTCTCCTAAAGGGGTAGATTAATTTCTAAAAATTTTGGTGCAAAAGCAAAACACTGTATTTGTGGTAGCGTAATTAATTAACGGTTTACAACCTCTCCATTAGGTAAATATTTTTTATTATCATTTTCTGAAAAGTTTCTATTATAAGCATCCTTGGGATAATCAAAATTAGTTATGGTTTAAGTCACTATCAACCAGAATCAGTTCTGTTTTTTCGTCAATAACATCAAGCCATATTCGGAGATTATACGAAATAGCACGATTTGGCTCAACTATTGAAAGTGGCTCAGAAGTTAAAGTTTTTAGCGTATCTTCAGCAACTTTTGGCAGATTTGGGGGATATTTTAAAGATGATTTGTAAGAATTTTGGTTTTGGTTGATTCTGAACTCTGAATAACACTACATTCAACTTGAATAGGTGATATGTCTTCGTATGTTGAATATGCAATTTCTTGGAGCTGCCTTTGGAAAAAAGTTATATATTTGTAGTTAATTTTTTTAACAACTTTCAATTTCCTCTCTCTGATTTTTTGGTACTGGTTTCCAAATAAACGTTTCCGACCGCCTGATATCTGTAGAATATTAAAAAATAAAAGTTAAAAGGTATTTTGTGAAAGATGTTATATAATAGTTTTGATTTTATCGTTATACTTTAAATTTTAAAAAGAAAATTTTATTCATTAATACTTACGTTAGAAGAAAACCACAATGTACATAACTTTAAACCTACCTTGTAATAATGACAGACAACACAATAGACTAATACGCATTTTTTCTATTTGTTACAGATAGTATCACAGCAAACAGTGAGCGTATTTCATTTTTATTTATAGACGAGCTAAAAGACAACAAAAAAGTAGTAAAGGAAAATATCCCTTGGTTGCTCGGCATTTATGATCTGGCTACACTGGTTGTGCAAGCAGTCGATGTTTTCTAGTTTTGTTATTCTATATCAAAATGCACATGCTGGAAATAGAACAATTTCCCAAAGAACGCCGGAAAGACCCGGCAAAAACCAGTAACTTTAAACCCGGCATTCCGATTGGCTAACGACACTCATTGGTTAAAGACATCATCTCCATACCAAACATAGGGAAGAGAAGACTATAAAAAAAAAGTTGCATGATCAAAATAAGTATTCGCTTGGAGCTCCTCATAGCCTAAAAAATCAACTAGCAGTGCTGTTAGTCGACACCCAGATTTCAACGAGAGAGTACGTGCAGTCCAGAGCGATTTTAACTAAATAGTACTACTTAGTATCATTTAGTTCAACGAGGTTAATTACAACGCCGTAATACAGCAGAACAGCCATCAAAGAGGGTTTCAATTAAATAATACATTCCTGTATTGTTAAATTTCAATTTGATATAGTGGTTGCATTACCATCCTTAAGGATAGGACAGATTTTGCCTATTTTCCATTAACTCCGGAAAAGTACAAGTAGTAAGTGATAAATTAAACAGGTACAACAGGAGCTCCGCAAACACCATTTTACAGTAACGTATAAGAAACAATGGGATTTGATCTGGTACGGAAGTAGATTTATTTTTAAGTCTTTCGATGTACTTCACAACTTATATATATATATATATATATATATATATATATATATATATATATATATATATATATATATATATATGTAAGAGGGACATCCTCCCTCTGCACATCCGTTACCTCATACGAGAGAAGAACCGTGCCAGGCGTAGTAAACCTGGGATCTGGCGGAATGACTCCAGTATAATCGATTGGTTGCTGAAATGCGATTAGCGAATTCGGCGGCACCGAAACGAGGCCTGGGAAATCAGACTGGAGGAACCCCGAGCCGAAGACAACTCTCTGTGGAGGTGGTCGAAAGTACTGGGTAACAAGGCGTCTCCAACGCCTCCTATCCCAGGCGAAACAGGCTTACCCTATTTAGTCTCTGAAAAGGCAGAAGTCTTCGCAGAGTGCATGGAGCGTCAGTTCGAGCCGAATTATGCTCATGCAAACCTTCGGCATATCGAACAGGTTCACCGCGACATCCGACGGAGGCAAAGGGATGACGACCCTCAGGAAATCGACCCCACCACAGTTAAAGAAATGAAGGATCTTATCAAGGCCTTAAGGGTCAGAAAAGCTACTGGACCGGACGGAATCTCCAACCGGGCTCTGAGCGCTGCCAGAAAACGCCCTTCGGATGTTAACCAAAATCATCAATGTCATGTTGAGACTCCGCCACTTTCCATCCACGTGGAAGACGACGGAAGTCGTAGTGCTCCGAAAAACAAGCAAATCTGCGACATTCCCCCAGAACTACAGGCCAATTTGCTTGCTATCGGTGGTTGGGAAAATAGCGGAAACCGTTTTCCTAAGGAGACTCTAGGCAGCGATGCAGGAACACCACGTGATCCAGGACGAGCAGTTTGGGTTCCATAAGGGGCACTCCACTGTTCACCAGATACTGAGAGTGGTGGAGCACATCGCGGAAGGCTTCAACTAGCGACAGTCAACAGGCGCAGTGTTCCTGGACGTGTCTAAAGCTTTCCACATGGTTTGGCATTATGGCCTACTCTACAAGATGCTGGAGAGAGTGTAACCATTCGCTCTCGGCCAACTGACGAAATTCTATCTACACGGTAGATGGTTTATCATCAGGTTGGATGAAGTGCGATCGACGAGGCGGAGAATCAAGCCTGGAGCCCCCAAAGCTCTCTCCTCTCGCCAGCACTCTTTGGCATCTTCGTGAGTGACCTACCGAAAACGGCAGACACCAGGATGGCACTATACGCCGACGACACAGCCATTCTAGCCAGGTCCTATGCTCCACACCTCATCATGCAGAGACTGCAAACGGCGATAGACGATCGCGAGGAGTGGCTAAGACTGGCGAGTCGAGGTCGATCCAGAGAAGAACACGGCAGTTTCCTGCTCAGAGCAACGTCACCGACCTGGAAACGACGTCAGAGCATTCGACAAACCGATACCTTGGCGTTCAGACGTCAAGCATCTAGGGGTGATCCTTGATTCTAAGCTCGCTTGGAAAACTCACATGGAGTATGCGGTAAACAAGGCCAAGGGAGTTATGGCTCTGCTATACCCTTTGACCAATCGCCGAAGTACGCTAAACACTTCAAACAAGCTTAGGCTCTACAAGGCGATAACCAGACCGACATTTACATACGTATCAGCGGTGTGGGGCAGTGCAGCGCAAACGCACATGCAGAAGCTCCAGGTGGTCTAAAACAAGGCGCTAAGGGGAGTCCCCGATCCATTCAAAACGCTCAGCTACATAGAGAAGCAAACCTACAGATCGTCAAGAAATGCCTCCCGTCGATCGCAGGAAGGTTTTACAGATCTCTAGAAGATCACAAAAACCAGCTCTTACAACCCCTGGGAGTCCATGAAGATGTCCTATGGCAAAGACATAGACACCTCAAGGCGATGCTCCGGCAATGATCTTTGCTGCTATTCCATCAGACGTCTGAAAGGAATAAACTGAGCGTAACGCCAGGCTTTTTCTAATTAGCGACAGTGGTGAAGGACCTAGTCCAGGCACGCTAGTAACGGGATCCCTATAAAGTCTATGACAAGGGATGTCGAGTCCGACACCAAAGTGGATTTTTTGTGGGTATGTCCTTCCTCCGGCAAGGAAGAGTCGCACACAAGGGATATAAAATCTTTTACCACTATATATACACTATATATAAAAAAGCAGTGCTGTTCCATAGCCTACCATCTTCAACAGCGCTAGCGACCCTGCCCTATACCCGCTATACCCTCATCGAGTTGTGCCCCGACATCACGACGCCCACACCTCAACGTGGTGCGCTGCACCACGACGCCAATTCCCCCACCTTAGCCAGTAGACGCTTACACCTCCACAAGTTGTGTGCTGCATCACGACGCAGCCGCCTCCTACATCCACAGCTGAGCCAGCGGTGCTGAAATCATAGCCTGCTGACGCCGGCGCCTCAACAAATGGTGCGCTGCACCACGACGCCGACGCCTAAACTCGACACCTGCAGTAAGCCACGGCGTCTTTCAAAGTCCACCAATCAGCCACCGCGTGGAGTTTGTCGAAGAATTATTAACTTGTATATACATATATATATATATATATATATTATATATATTATATATATATATATATATATATATATTAATATACATAGTATAGTGGTTTTAAAGGGTTAAAAGTAAATACAAACGAAGCAATTTCAAAACACCCTGTATAAAAGAAACAACCAGAATTTACGTGCGAAGTTTATTCCAGTTAGTTCATTTTTAAGTAACAAGTATTAACAAACTTTTACAAATAATGAATAAAATTTAGTTAGGTTCGCAAAGAAAAAAATGTTAGAAGCCAATGCCATTAATTTATTAATTTAATTGAGTTTAATTGAACGGCTATTTACATATAATATGCATAAAAGAGTGTAAAAATCAATAATACCAAGGAGAAACGCGTTCCTAACAATCAAATATATCGGTGGGGTTGAAATACGCTGAAAAACCAACTTGTAGAAATGTTATTTAAAACGTTGGTTAAAATTTAACACCTGCGTGTTTTCTAAATGTCAAGTTCCAATTATTTTTATAGATAACAAACAAGTTTCAAAGAATATCAGGTAAACGGTCGAATGTGTTCGCAGTAAACACTAATGAGAAGTTATTTAAAGCACGTATTTTGGGTCCACATGGAGTTGTAAAACGCGAACAGGAATATCGATTTTCTACCACTCAAACACGGTTAGAAAGAGACGTAGAAAATGCATAAACAAGGGACAGCGTTAGTAAAGGCGGGATTTGTGAGACGTCAATGGATAGACTATTGGTCGATATTGTTAGTTGGACATCAGACAAACACGAGAATAGTGTATATTAATTTTCAGAAAAGATCGTAACGATGCGCTGAATTTCGCGGATTTGGAAATCGGTTGAGATCAAAATTTTAGGAACGTGTTATTGTAAATGAAGGACTTCGCGTGAAATGCGGCCAGAGGTGGCATCGGAAATTGTATAAATACCTTTTCAAAATATAATAAAAGCCCTTAGTATTTTGATCGCTTGAGACTACGTACGAAAGTTATCACGAGCTTGTAAGTATAGAAAATTATTTTAAATTATATTGCACGGTGTAAGCCTCATAATTTGTACGCGGGTTGTGCCGAGTTTAGATTTTATTGAGGTATCACCTATATTTTTTTAACAAGCTCGTGTAGTGACGTTATGTAACGTGGATTAAAGTAAATAATTATGAAAGAAGTATAATTAATTTGGATTTGGAAATTGGATACACCGAGGAGGCAGCGCTAGCAGCTCAACTTAAATGGGGTTCTTCTACTAATAGCTAGAAGCGGCCTGCAGAGCAGAAAGAAGCAAATGCACGGCATCGTCAACGGAGCAGAGATCTTCTAGAAATTCCAGGTAACGCTTTGAAATTGTGTTGGTATAAACTATGAATATTGGGTGACGTATGAGAGTGAATTTTGAATGTATTGTGCATTTTTTGCGTATTGAACATAATACGTATAACTAACTTTATTATGGTATTTAAATAGAAATCTGAAGGTGTATATAAAGCTTATTAACGTTCCATCAGGAAGTTAAATTTTGTGAAGAGTACATGGGTTGTTTTTCTAGTTTGTTGTAAGAGTATGCAAAGTATAAGGGCATACCTTATTCATAATTAACTGGGTTATCATAAGCTCACCATACTCCAGAGTTTACGTAGATTTAAAATAAATTATAAAGAAGGAATGAGAAATAAGGTATTATTCAGGGCCCATTTACTCCGGGTGCATTCTATGTGTTTGATAATTTAAATTAAAATACAGGACATTACAAAATAGGATTTATTGAGGTGTAACTTGATCACTGAAATGTGGATAATATTGAATTTTATTTGTAAATAGTGATAAATAAAAGATTGTATGTTTGTTGTATTTTGTGGTTTTATTTGGAGTGTGCGTGAACGATAGAGAATATGAGAGTGAATCTAGATATCCAAGAGGAGGTCCAACTGAGCTAGCCGGAAGCAGTTGAAGAAAGCAATTCTACCGAGGAAGAGAGAAAAACGGGTAAGAAATTATATTTTTTTGAATTATTTAATTTTTGAAAAATTTTCTATTATGTGCAATTTTCGAGTTTTGAAAATTTAAAAAAATTTTCGAATATATTTTTGTTGGTGAGGCATTTACCCGAGTTCCGCGGCAAAATATATATATATATATATATATATATATATATATATATATATATATATATATATATATATATATTACTCATATTTAGACCAGGGTAGAAAATTAATGAATTACATAAAATAATTTTAATCACCGTGTATAAGGAATTTTATTAGATAATACGCTTTATTAAAACACCGTGGAGAATAAAAATTCATTCGTTTCAGTAAAAATAAGAGATTTAAATCATGTACAAGACGCTTTATATCAAAAGAAACAGTATTAACAAGCTCTACGTAAGAAACAAATAGAAATTACGTGCAAAAATTTATATTAATTAACTCGAGTTTAAGTAACCGGTATTAAACAAAATGTACTGATAATAATTGAATATTTAATTAGGATTCACTAAAAATTAAAAGGGTATTATTTTAATTGGAGTTAATTGAACCGTTAGTAACATATAATATCTATAAAAACTTGTAAAAACCCAATAAAATGCAAATCCTAGAAGTGTTAGTTAGAAGTAGGATGTTTGAACACACCTGCGTAATTTAAAAGGCAATTTCAGTTTAATTTGTTTAGATAAACATGTCGATTCTAAGGATATTGGAAACGGTCAGATGCTTTAGCACGAAATACAAAACAGGGTTTATTTAAAAAGCTCGTTCTGCGTGAATTTTGCAGATAATGAATGGTTTCAGAGAATGTTGGAGAAACCGTCGTTTATATTAACGGGAAGACTAGATACGGGGTTATTTAACCCAGATAACAGTCCATGTGGACTGAAAATAATCGATAATAAAGAAGATCAATTTGCACCAATACGAACAGGTTAGAAAAGGAAAGAGAAAATGCGTCAAGCAAAGACACATATAGTAAAAGGCGGGATTTGAGCAACGTCACGAGGGTCACGATTGGTTGAAAATAAGATGCACATATGAGAGGTAGAAACAACAATTTCTGTATAAAATTTAATTAGTTATTCTCGGACATGTTTGCGTGCCGTGTTGAAATTTCTGAGATTTAACTGGGACGAGTGCAAAATTCGTAAAAATCGCATGCTGGGCGACGGAATGGGAACATAGCATGCGAAATTCTTTAGAATTGTCCGTTTTGGGGACTCGACCGACAGACGGGCTAACTTCTATATATACCCAGGTGAATATGAACAAGCTCTCTTACATCCGCGACTTGATTCAATACGTTAAACAGTGCATTTTAGTTTGATAGAATAATTTAAAGTTTGCTCGTATATTTTAGTGATTGAAAACAGTTTGTTATTTACGTGCTAAGATGAATGTACTTGAGTGCACTTAGATACAAGGTAATAAAATTTAGTATCACTGTACCAAATAGTAAAATTTACAACGACAAATGAATACATCAAAAGTAGGCAGTTTTGGCGTATATTGGTGAAAGAACTATGAATTTCTTTGCTATTTTTCGGGGGTGTTAATGATTAAATGGTTCATAAATGTGTCTGGATCCACAAAACAAGGGTCAGATATACACAGATGAGTTCCGGAAAAGCCCAGAAACTACTTTAAATAAATGGTGATGGAGAAAATTTGAAAAGCGTTGAGAATCAGAAGCTGTAAATATAACCCAGTTGGAATGGTGTGATTAACAAAAGGGACGATGTACATTGAAGCTACGAGTGCAGTAACCTTCAGGTAATTTATACCATTTTGTTTGAACTTTGATATTTTGTGTGTGTTGAATAACTTTATAATTGATTTACTTTAAATGGACATTAGTGAAATTGTACTAACCATAAAATTTTAATGTTAAGGTGAAATTTGCTTGTTTAGGTAGAAAGGGTATTTAGTATTGATGTTCTGGATTATGATGAAAATTTGGGTATGTCTTTGAGCTCAATTAGACGAACCTGGTTAATTAACGTAAAGGGTGGTAGATGCTCCTTTGTACTCAGACTCCGGTCTGCATATATTGTTATATTAATTAGTAGGCATCCTACAAGGACTTTAATTCTGGATGCACATTAAAATGATAATAAAATTAATCTTGAAATTCTTTTAAAACTGAATTTATGCTGAAATTTAATTTGAAATTTTAATGTATTCTGAATATTGATGTAAATAGAGTTAACGTTGATGTTTGTGGTAGGAATGTGTTGTTTTTTATGATTGAGGATGTAAGTTATCTAGAGGAGCAGCCGAGGCGATTAACAGAAGAAAGTCAATGGACCAACACAGTTAAAGTAATGAATAGCTTTTGTAGGATTCACAGCATTCTGGACATCCAATTCGTAGGGGCTCGATTCGAAAAGCGGAGTACCCGGATTTTGGTGGTATCACAGCAAATTTGGCGACCCAAAAGTGAGGCTCGAGTTCCAAATAAAATTTTGTGATTTTATTCCAGGAAACTGGCGATCTGAGAGAGAGTTTCTGTGTGTATAAATTTAAGAGTATTTTAGAGTGTGTGTGAGTGATTAGAACGTATGCAGAGAAAAGAGTGGTTAAGGAGTCAAGGAGTGGAAATTGGAAGTGACGATAGTGCATTGTGTGGGTAAAATTCGAAAATGGAAGAAGCTGGAGGCAGTAGAGATCAGTCGAGGACGGAATCAGGGGATCAAGGAAACGAGATGATGATGCGAATGCTAGAGGAAATGAGATCGAGTAGGGAAGAAGCTAATAGGAAGTTTGAGGAGATTAGAGAAATGAGTGCTGAATCGAATAGGAAAGTTGACCGAATGAATGAGACATTAACAGGAGTTAGGAAACCCTAAGTGAGAAAATAGATAAGACGAATAAAGAAGTTTCAGAATTTAAAATAGTCTTACCGTGAAACTGGGGGAAGTAGAAAATCGGGTTGATAAAAATGAGCGTGATATTACAGGTCTTCGACAGGAAATGGGACATTTAAGGTCCGAAGTACGCATTTTTTGTGAAGAAGAGATTAATATAAAAATGACTGAAGTGACAGACTCATGTAGGGATCAGTTAGGCAGGGTAGAACGCGAAGTTAGTAGTATCAAATACAACATGTCAAATTTAACGGGGGATGGTCCCAGATTTTCTACAGGTGGAGTATCATTGGACCAACACATGAAGTTTTATGGCGATAACAGGGTAAATCCACAAATTTTTATTAATAGCATAAGAAATCTAGTGGGAAATTTATTTGACGAACAGACTAAACTGAATACGATAAAGGCTTTATTAAAGGACAATGCGGAAGCATGGTACAATTTAGTAGGACAGGACATAGACACGTATCAGGACTTTGAAAACAAATTTTTAAAGCACTACTGGAGTGACCACAGACAAGACCAGGTACGAGACGACTTAATCACAGGAAGTTTAAGGGAGAATTTTCAGGAAGTAGGAGCAATATGCTATACGCAAGTATAGCATAGCAAAGCAACTGAACCCACCACTGACGGACCGACAAATTATTAAGTATTTATCACGACACTTCGAGGTAGACATAAGACAACACGTAGCACTACAGAACATAGTGGACAGAGAAATGTTTCTAGAATACTTGCAGAGGTACGACGACGTAAGTAGTGGACGACCTCGGGAAAATAGGGAAAGACAGATCAACACAGTTAGGTTTGACAATAGACGGGACAACTACGCTAGACGGGGGAATAGTTACGGATACCAGCGACAGAATTGGGAACAGCGACGACCATACGTTAGAGTAATAGTTTAGGAAGGGACCTGCACCGAGACCGGGACCTACCAGAATGAATAGTTCACCAGACATGAGCGGGACTGCTAATACAGACACGGAACGAGTGGAAACGCCTAGGACATACGCTGAGGTGACGGCTAGACCAGGACCGAGTAGGGAAAACAGACCTGGACAGGATTTTTAGAACGCGACAGACCACTAGATTTCAGTGTAAATGTATATGAACATCCACGTGAATTTTTCAAAATTGAGGAGGAAGTAGAGCCAGAAACTAAGGAAAATTATGTTTGCCAATTATTAATATAGAAATTTTTGAGAATAATGTAGAAGTATTACTTGATACAGGGGCAGAGGCGAGTTTAATATCGGAGGAATTCGTCAGCAAAATTAGGGATAAGGTTTGTGATAGAATTATGTCCTATAAAGCGTAGCCATTTAGTAGCTCCAAATAAAAAGAAGTTTGCTGTAGTGAATAGTGTTGTGGTGCTTAGGATAGATATAGGAGGTTTAAGCTATGAACAGGAGTTTATAATTGTACCTGGACTGAAGTTTCAGAGCATTTTAGGTGTTGACTGTATGATGAAGTTAGGGGTTTTGATAGATATGGAACGGAAGGTAATAAGGATTAAAGATAGGGTATTGCCATGGAAGGGCAGTTATGAAGTCACAGAGGATGACACGGGGTTATTAAGTATTAATGTAGTAGAGGTAGAGGATGATGAAGGTAAACAGATCAACACAATAAGATGTCCAGAGGATAGGAGAGTAGAGGTTCAAGCTTTAGTACAAGAAAATGCAGAATTAGTGGGGGTAGAAGCAACAGCAGCATATCAGGAGCAGGTGAAGGCAGAATTATTTTTGATGAGGTTAAGTGGCAAGTTTGTTTTTAATAAAGTAGATTTAAGGAATTCATTCTGGCGGATTCCATTACACAAAATTCTAGAAGGTACATAGGATTTTCCGTAGAAGGAAAAATCGATAATTGTAAAGGTAGTATCGTTTGGTTTGTCGGCAGAAAGGAAAACAATAATAAATGAGAAACAGACAAGTGTAGGGACTGAAGAAGAAGTAATATTTAAGAGTAAGGATAATAGGGATGATAAGTTTATTGTATGTGAGATAACAGGGATGTTAAGTATAGATATAGAAGGGGGAGAAATAGGGATGAAGAGTATTAGGTTGGTGAGAAGAAAGACTTGGAGGGTCAAGAAGGGAGTTAGATTTAAATAACTGGATGAACAAAGGATAGAGATAGGTGAATTTTAGTATAGATATAGAAAATAAAGCTAGGTATAGGATAAATATGGGAGATAATTAGAAATAGGTTTAGGAAGAGAATAAAGAGTAAATGTAGGAAGAAAATAAGATAGGTTAAGTATAGATATTTCATATAAGATTAGTGGAGAGTTAGGAATAGAGTAAGAGTAAGATAGGCATATAGGATTAGGTAGGGGGAAGTAAAGTATAGTGAAGATAAATTAAAAGTTAGGAATAGGATAGGTATATAGGATGTATATAGGATTAGATGGATAAATAGGATGAAGTTAAGGATAATTTCATTTTATAAAATTAAGTGAGAGTTAGGAATAGGATAGGGATATAGGGTAGGTGTAAATATTTTTTTGGATTGGAGATAAGGTAGGTAAGTTAGATAGATAAGGGTAGAGAGAGATAGGCAATTTTTTTTTCTAAATATTTTTTGGCAGTCTAAATGCTTTATATTTGCATTCAAATAAGTGGGATTATTTGTATTCAAATAGGGGAAAATACTCATATTTAGACCAGGGTAGAAAATTAAATAATTACATCAAAATAATTTTAATCACCGTGTATAAGGAATTTTATTAGATAATACGCTTTATTAAAACACCGTGGAGAATAAAAATTCATTCGTTTCAGTAAAAATAAGAGATTTAAATCATGTACAAGACGCTTTATATCAAAAGAAACAGTATTAACAAGCTCTACGTAAGAAACAAATAGAAATTACGTGCAAAATTTATATTAATTAACTCAAGTTTAAGTAACCGGTATTAAACAAAATGTACTGATAATAATTGAATATTTAATTAGGATTCACTAAAAATTAAAAGGGTATTATTTTAATTGGAGTTAATTGAACCGTTAGTAACATATAATATCTATAAAACTTGTAAAACCCAATAAAATGCAAATCCTAGAAGTGTTAGTTAGAAGTAGGATGTTTGAACACACCTGCGTATTTTAAAAGGCAATTTCAGTTTAATTTGTTTAGATAAACATGTCGATTGTAAGGATATTGGAAACGGTCAGATGCTTTAGCACGAAATACAAAACAGGGTTTATTTAAAAAGCTCGTTCTGCGTGAATTTTGCAGATAATGAATGGTTTCAGAGAATGTTGGAGAAACCGTCGTTTATATTAACGGGAAGACTAGATACGGGGTTATTTAACCCAGATAACAGTCCATGTGGACTGAAAATAATCGATAATAAAGAAGATCAATTTGCACCAATACGAACAGGTTAGAAAAGGAAAGAGAAAATGCGTCAAGCAAAGACACATATAGTAAAAGGCGGGATTTGAGCAACGTCACGAGGGTCACGATTGGTTGAAAATAAGATGCACATATGAGAGGTAGAAACAACAATTTCTGTATAAAATTTAATTAGTTATTCTCGGACATGTTTGCGTGCCGTGTTGAAATTTCAGAGATTTAACTGGGACGAGTGCAAAATTCGTAAAAATCGCATGCTGGGCGACGGAATGGGAACATAGCATGCGAAATTCTTTAGAATTGTCCGTTTTGGGGACTCGACCGACAGACGGGCTAACTTCTATATATACCCAGGTGAATATGAACAAGCTCTCTTACATCCGCGACTTGATTCAATACGTTAAACAGTGCATTTTAGTTTGATAGAATAATTTAAAGTTTGCTCGTATATTTTAGTGATTGAAAACAGTTTGTTATTTACGTGCTAACATGAATGTACTTGAGTGCACTTAGATACAAGGTAATAAAATTTAGTATCACTGTACCAAATAGTAAAATTTACAACGACAAATGAATACATCAAAAGTAGGCAGTTTTGGCGTATATTGGTGAAAGAACTATGAATTTCTTTGCTATTTTTCGGGGGTGTTAATGATTAAATGGTTCATAAATGTGTCTGGATCCACAAAACAAGGGTCAGATATACACAGATGAGTTCCGGAAAAGCCCAGAAACTACTTTAAATAAATGGTGATGGAGAAAATTTGAAAAGCGTTGAGAATCAGAAGCTGTAAATATAACCCAGTTGGAATGGTGTGATTAACAAAAGGGACGATGTACATTGAAGCTACGAGTGCAGTAACCTTCAGGTAATTTATACCATTTTGTTTGAACTTTGATATTTTTGTGTGTGTTGAATTACTTTATAATTGATTTACTTTAAATGGACATTAGTGAAATTGTACTAACCATAAAATTTTAATGTTAAGGTGAAATTTGCTAGTTTAGGTAGAAAGGGGTATTTAGTATTAATGTTCTGGATTATGATGAAAATTTGGGTATGTCTTTGAGCTCAATTAGACGAACCTGGTTAATTAACGTAAAGGGGTGGTAGATGCTCCCTTTGTACTCAGACTCCGGTCTGCATATATTGTTATATTAATTAGTAGGCATCCTACAAGGACTTTAATTCTGGATGCACATTAAAATGATAATAAAATTAATCTTGAAATTCTTTTTAAAACTGAATTTTATGCTGAAATTTAATTTGAAATTTTAATGTATTCTGAATATTGATGTAAATAGAGTTAACGTTGATGTTTGTGGTAGGAATGTGTTGTTTTTTTTTATGATTGAGGATGTAAGTTATCTAGAGGAGCAGCCGAGGCGATTAACAGAAGAAAGTCAATGGACCAACACAGTTAAGATAACTGGCGAGGCTTTTTATAGGATTCACAGCAATATATATATATATATATATATATATATATATATATATATATATATTAACTATAATACGATAGTATTTATCAATTTACCTTGTGTAATTAACTACCTAAAATATTTATATATTTAATACTTGGCTTATAGCCATAATTTTGAGCGTAGCTTCCTGTCTATAACTGACATAAGTCAAAAACTTGACAATGTCTGATATGATTGACAAAAATGCCGAACGTAATTGAAAGTTAGGCTGATGTATCGTCGTGTACACGATTTAAATTAGTAAACTTCCCAATTGTCGTCATCGGTCTCTGTGGCGTAATTGGTAAACGCATGGTTCCGGCAAAACTAGGATACAGGTTCAAATCCTGTCCAAGACCTTATATTGTCCATCTTTCAATTACTAGCTCGATATATATATATATATATATATATATATATATATAAGTTAAAAAGTCTTCGTCAAACTCCACGGGGCGGCTGGTTGGTGGACTTCGAAAGACGCCGTGGCTAATAGACCCTATAATTATTTTATCTAGTATATATGTATATTTTGTAATTAATAGTATGTAAGCAAGATCCAAGTGCCTCAGAATTTAGACGCTGCCCACAACCGTACCAAGCCATAACAGTTTCACTTTTTTATTTTGGTTATTAAAATTGTACCGCTCCGCGCAGGTTTTTTCAAGGTCACCCGCCTTCCGATAATAATTGTGCAGGCTAAAAGTTCTATTCCCCAACGTCAAAACACTATGAAAGATTAAATTAGGTCATGACTAGTCAGTGCCAAGCATATAAAATATGTAGTTATTTCTAACATCATATTGTACACCGTATTACGTCCATAATCCCATTTGTACATAATATTAAAATCCGTTACATAAAAACTAGTTATTAACAATTCAAGTAATAAAATCTACCATTATTTCAAAATTGCGTTATGAAATTTTAACGTGTCAAAATGCTCCCAATATGCACTAAAATCCAAACTCACAGCATTAAATAAACAATAATTAAAACCTTCACCACAAAAAATATTTAATAGCTAAATACATATTTCGATCACCACGTGGTAAACGATTTTAATTATTGTTTATTTTAAACGTGCCACAGAGTTATCATTCATTCACCATTTTATAGTATTAAAAACAAACGTTTAGTGTTTTTTCATAAATAAATAATTATAAGTTTAAATAGCGCTGTATACAAACAAATACATAAGATTAATTAGTCTACTAAACCCATTAAAAACTAGTGCAAATAATTTTTTAACAAACCACATAAACGAAACATATTAATAGGAAACGCAGAAATAGTACACTATAATTATATATCATGACCGCATTATGATAATGCAATAGAAAATACTTAACACAAGAAAGTTCTCGTGTACCTTATCTGCTTTTGCAAAATAAAAAGTCACATCTTTAAAAGTTCTAATTTTGCGTGAACAGCGCCTCGTTATTTTCCATTCGGTTTGGCACAATTTACTCATATCTATTACTTTATGCGTCTGTGGTTAGCATGCACATATTAAACATTATTTTGCCATTACAATTACATTTATGAAGTTGCAATTATGTGATATATGTTATAAACACCCTAAATACGAATAAGTTCAACTCCCTCGCGTCGATTAATCATGCGCGACCATGAACGTAAAGTATTAAACCTACAAATTTGATTGCATGATTTACCGTCGCAAGTAAAGTACCCCAGTTAATAAAATACAAGCCAAGAGCATACCTGGTTTGCTACATAACACCAAGGCCGTTTCTTGTTTCTCAGACCGGGGTTTTCGACTGGGATTTCCAAATCTATCGTCGATGAACTGAAGTACCTACGCGGTGGCGATACACGAGTTTGTAGGTACAGGCAGGTGGTAATAAGGAATCGAAGAGATCACTTCGCCGAACTTGAACTTCACAGACGTTATATCACGTCAAACGCCAATGGTAAAGTTCCTTCTTTTAAAAGGCTTAGTTGTCAGCAACTATAGTACCTCACCTCTTTTTTAATGCTTCCCACGGCCAGTCATGCCATCAACATTTTTTTAGTCTGGAATGGACGTATGCGGTTTGCATATCGTAAATCATGGGTTAATGTCCTGCAATCCGTGAGAAACTAATCGAGGAACAATAAACGTAAAAAATTAAATTAAATATGGAAAAGAAAAAATTTTACCAATCTGCGTTTAAAAAATCCCCTAAATTTAAATATTAAAATAAAATGAATACAATCGCTCTAAAGCTTCAAAAAGAAAAAAAAAGTAGGAAAAAAGTGTCTCTTTGTATGAGGGCTCACGTGTACGGAAGACTTAAATCAAATAATGTCTATAGGTGCCACCTGGTTTTTGAACCACAGCAGTACTTGCGATACCAGGAAACGATATTAAGATTACCTCATTTTAGCGGAAAAAGGACTTGTTTGCCGCCGTACCGACCGCACAAATTTAGTCGGAATATAATACTCAAACACTTAAAACAAACACATAAATTCACTGTAAAGCTAAATACAAAGTTCATTTTCATATTTTCAATAATATTTTTTAAGAAATTCTCTTAAGCTAAACCAATTTTTTGCTGGCCTTTAACAGGATATATCAAAATATGATGCAGTAGCAAAAACGTTAAGTTAACAAATTAGCCAGTGCTACTGCATTAACGATACATAATTCACTTAATCCTAAACTATCATGCACAAAAAGACAAGTTCACTTCTTCATGTTTCAATAATAAATCCCACCATTGGTCATAAATACCAAAGGTCAGAACAGCAAATAGATAATATAATTTTTAAAGATATTTTTCAAAGAAAGGTATAGATAATATATTTACTTTGCTGTAAAAGTGAGAGGAACTAACATCTCAGATAATAGCAGAGAGATAGATAAACACTATTTATTGGTTAGAGTATCGTTTAGGTACGATTAAATCTTCAAGACACTTTCGACGAGAAAGATAGGTAACAAACCAATTGCGGATCGAAACGCTAACCAAGTAAAATTGGATCTCTGAGATCTTGCCAGGAAAAGATAGCTAACCATTTATGATCATATTTCAGTTAGTGGGATTATGTCTCAAAGATAACTTCGAAAAAAAAGATAAGTAATAAACACTTTACGGTTTGAAAATAGTATTAGTTGAGATAAAATATTCTAGGTAATACCAGAGAGAAAAATAAACGCAAAATATTAATTGTTTAACCTATGATTAAGATAATATAATGCCTTAAGAAGAAATGTAAGGAAAGGTAACGGAAAAATTAAGTTTCGGTTTGGAGACTTTACAAGGCACACAACATTTGCAAATATAATAACAGAAAAAAGACTCCTGAGGGAGTAGAGTGATCCCGTAGGAACTTGAAACGGGGATTTTGCTCATGCCCTCCAAAAGACAAGTTCGCAGAAGCGTTACTAGTTCACATGAACAACACGAGGGCCCAGATAACAGGAGAATGCAGTTTTTGCATCCCTATGTTGATAAAGTAGGAACGGACCACAGACAAATTCTGATAACAAATTTAATATAAATATAAATATAAATTTAATATAAATAAACGGAAGACAGTGGCGATACACAGCTAGACCGAGGTTCCCCACGCCCACGGACCAATGTCGTGAGGAACTACATTTGATTCTTTTTCCAATACTCCACCAGGAAGCGAGTTTTCTTTTACCTGAAAAATGTTGAATCTCGCCAAAATCCTTGCTGTTCCAAGCAAGATGGGGATCTTTAATGTGCGTAACTACATTCACACACGGTACCTCCATTTTACCTCTCATCCGAAAAAGGGCGTATTTTTGCAAAAAATGCTCACTTAATATTTTTCAAGCGGACCGTGTCGGGATTCGAACCCGAGACCTTGGGCGTATTAGTCACACGCATACCAAGTACGCCACGGAGCCGCCAATGTCGTGAAGCAACAACCCTCTAACTATGCAGTGACTTAGAAAGTAAAAGAAAAACAGAAGACGAAGAAAAGGTAAAAGACGGAGATGGGAGGTTTGGAGCTTTACAACAACCAGCTGGAAGAGAGAAGGGGACGGGCTTGCAATAGCGATAGAAAAAAACGGTGAATGGCGAAGCATTACTCGACCAGCCAAAGTGTAGTCAGTTTAAAAAACAAACCGTTCACGTTCGGCGCCACTGTATAAACACGTTAATTACGGTATGTTCAACTTCCTCGCGTCGATTTATCATGCGTGACTCTAGATGTGAAGTACTACGCTTACAAAAGCGATTACATAATTTATCGTTGCGAGTAAAGTACACAAGTTAATAAAATACAAGCCATGAGCGTCTGTGGTTTGTCACGAAACGCCAAAACCGCTTCTTGCTTCTCAGACCAGGGTTTTCGGCTGTGATTTCCAAGTTTATCGTCGATGAAGTGAATTATCTACGCGGTAGCCAAACACGAGTTGTTGGTAGAGGAAGAAGGTAACAAGCAATCGAAAAGATAACTTCGCCGAACTTGAGCTTTATACACGTCCTATTTCGCCTAACGCCGATAACATTTCACCCCCTTTTTACGCTTCCCACGGCCAGTGGCGCAATGGCATCCACATTCTTTTGCTGGGAACGCGACGTATGCGGTTTATATACCATAAAAATCATGGGTTAATGTGTTGCAATCCGTGATAAACTTTAATTGGGGAACCGTACACGTAAGAACTTAAATTAAGGATGGAAATGGAAAACAATCCCATGCTGTGTTTAAAAAAATCCCCTATATTTAAATACTAAAATAAAATGTAAAACCAAAAAGCGCAACATATATTACCTGCACTGTAGATGTACGATATTAGATATTTACGTTGCCAGTTATGAAAAGATGAATTTTATTTGACGAATGAAATATTTGCCAAAACGAGCGAACGTAGTGAGCGTTTGCAAATTACATGAGCTACAATATAAAAAAAGGAATTGTGCGGTTCCAAATGTAAAAAACTCAGCTTCATCGTTCTACTTGAGTGTTGCTATAGATTGTTATATATGTAAATATCTATTCCTAAATTAAGAATTAAGTATTCGCATTCAAGTAAAAGTTCTTTACATCACTTGTGTTGTAATGAACTGAAAGTTATAAAAAGTTATGAAAAATACATTTAAATTTTGACATTTCGTAACAGGGTTAAATAAAGTACATTATACATAGCCGCAACGCTTGCGTAAGCTTATTGAGAACACAAATGATAAATAACTTTAACACTATTATTCAAAATATTTAATGTATATTCAACACCGCCGCGAAAATGTTTTTAAATCACAATTATGTGTATAACTAGGATCCACGGTAGAGCAAGAGGTATAATCTCATCTATATAGTGATTCACAACTTCATAAAAATATTTTAACTGATGTTAAGAAAGGGACGTAGATTGATATTTACGCATAATAAAAATTATTTCTTAAAAAATAAAGACCTAATTTTTAATTAAACTAAAGTTTTTAAAAATATCTGTACGAATACGTGTGCAGGAGATCGACAACATACCACAGAAGATGATTTGTGAGGAACCGACTTTATTTTTTTTTATTCAGCAGGTCACTGTACTCAATCAAGTTAAGAATCGCACTTAAAATTTGTAACTATGTGGGAATACATAATTAAGTGATGTTTAAAAAAGGAAGTAGTATTTATGCAAAAAGTACGATTTTTCAAAAACTAAAAATTTTCGACAAACGCTTATACAAAGAAATGCATTGAGATTAACTCAATTTCATTGGTCGTCTACATCATGTAATAATAGAAACTTGTTATTAGCCTAATTTTATTATCCTTAATAACAACATTTACTAGTATTATGTTTAAGTCAACGAACCATTCATAAGTGCAGTGCTGAAATATTTTACTTCCTTATTTGAAATTGCTTTTTTGCAAAATGCTTTGGTGGTTTCTAAACTCATGATTTGTATAGAACTCCTATTTATTGCAGTAGCTTATTAAACACTATTATACTGAAATCAAAATTACACAGGGAGCTTCAATAACAAGTTGTCCGCTATAAATTACCTTCCACACTTCCTGGTATGAATTTTATTCCTCGTAACGCCAAAACGTTAAATACACTACATCGCTTAAGCTATAAGCGACCTAATTTTTTACCTAAAATGATTATACGTTTTACTAAGAGTGGTTGACCCTACCAATTTTTGTCTATTTTTTATGTTTATATTTCAAACTAATTTTAATGCTTTACGTACCAATATTTAGACTCATATCAAATTCTAATATGAAAGCAAGTAATTTTTTTGTTTGTAATTGAAAGGTGTATAGTGAAGCGTAGTATGGACTATCAATGTCACTCACTTATAGAAATAACATTTTATTCACTTTATAAAATAAATAATTCACTATAGCTGCCTGCTTCGAATTGAACAAAACATTAGCGGAATAGCCACGTCAAAGCAAACACGATTTTGTGCATTTCATGTGCATTTTTTATACATAAACTTCAGTAATTTGAACGCAAACTATCAACCGATAATTGCAATACGAAATCTTTACTTCTAATGTAAAATTTATTAAAACAAAATACCTTAAAAATCAAAGCACTTTTGAGAAATTGTCATATTACCAGTGAATCTATAAATAAAAATACGCTTGGAATACAAACTCATAAAAATTTGAAAAATGCAACTACAGAGAGTGTGTAACCTTCTTGTTCTCAGTTAAATTTCCATAAATATCTACACTATGAGAGTCAAAATTTCGTCTAAACTTATTACTTTACATACTTAAATAATTATCCCATTTATATTCCAAACACGGTTGTTGCGAGAATTAAATATTCCTTCCGGTGTAAACTTTGCCTCATCTGTGTATCATATTCGGTAATCGAATTTTATTGAAAAACCTCTGTGCATATAAATTTTTAGTGTTTTAAAGGTAACTGTAAAAATGCGCGTACAACTATGTGGAAAAGGTCTTATTTCTGCCGTGGATAAGCATTGAAATGTAACATATCTAATTCTTGGAGAAATTAATATGCCTATATTTCCCATTCCTTTACTTTTTGTGCCTTTTCTATAATATTTAAATTTAACTGCCCTATAGTTTTTGGGTGTTTGCTGGCCATATAAAATCTAATGCTTACTTTTTAAATTCTCATTAGATATTTACTGTCAATTTGCGTCTATAGAAATTACTACCTTTGTGCTGGTTGAGATATATTGCTCCGTGTTGATACGCGCAAAGAAATAACGCGTGTGCACTGACGGGAAAAGCAAGTTAATAACAAACAGAAAAAGTGCCGTTAGATATACAAGCAAATATTCTTGCTAAAATCACAGTTTGTGGTATTAGAAAAGCCGTGGAATTGTCCCCAGTATTGATTTAGCACTCTGCAAAAATGTGAAAAGATACGTCTGCTCTGCATTAGTGGTTAGTAGAAAGTATAACTTTATTAACACTAAATGAGATGTTTTCAGCGCACGCAAGAAAAAATTTAATCATGGACATTTACACTTAACCTGGTTAATCAGAATATTAAAATTTTAATTGCGTTCAATATGCAGATAAGCAAGTCCTACGACTCTTGAAGCTTTTACAAATTTTGTGTGGTTTGTTTATTTGAAGATAACATTTATAGAAATACATGTTTGAAAACAAAATGTTTAAAGTTGATGTTGTTTGTACTTGGCGTTAAGCAGACAGTAAAAGGTATGTTGTGTTCGTCCTCTAAAAGGTTCCCCAGAAGTACGATAAGGTACCTAAATTTTATTTGTCAAGAAGTGAATTATTCAAGACGAGTTTCTAAACTGAAATTAATATGCTCGTGGTAGATGCTTTGGTCGTTTAACCTAGAAATAAATGATCCTAAAGTTATGAGAAGATGAATAGTTGTGAACATAATTTAATAGAAATTTCGTTTTTTTTTGTACTTAGAAATAGAGCATGTACGCAAGTTATTTTGAATTGTTCTAATTGGAAAACCCAATTTGTTTTGTTCAGAAGTATACTTGCATCCAAAGCAACTATTTCCAAGTGCGTTGTCTTTTTATATATTATAGATGGAATATTATGTGTTTAAATTAATGATTTATATATGAATTATTCATTTCTTGGTTGACATATTGAACAGAAAGTAAACATATGCGAACAAGTATTTGTATACATATGATTAAAATTTTGAGATTGTATCTAAGTGAACTAACTTTACATAAACTTGAATTATTTTTAAATTAACTTGAATTTATGAATTAAGAAGTGGACTTGATTAATTGAACGATTAACTTGTAAATAAGAACGTCGACTTTACCATGGCAACGTTTAGTTGGATTGATCTTTTATTTATATCTGAATAAGATATATGAAGAATATTTTTGAAAAGTTCCTAACTTAATTAAAAGAGTAACGGTAACATGAATAAAAGACGACATTTTACATTTTTGTATTATGGGAAGTTTATATACAATTTATAACTCATCAGATTTTGAAGGAACGCAGATAGTGTCTCCAATGATAAATTTGATTATGTGGCTTTCTTTTCAGAGTCAACGCTAACGTGAAGTTGTAGTACATTGGCACCTACCTGTTTTGGAAAATGTTTATAGTTTATTTATTTGATTGTCTAGAGTTCATTGTTAGAGGGTTTCTGCACTTCACCTCAAAATTAATTATTTTTGATCATATTTAAAGCTGCGGTGGCGTTACCTTATCTTTTGAATTTTGAGTTATCATAATCAACCTATGCCCAAATCCATGCTCTCCCATGAATTCAACTTTAAAGTAGTCGTTAGTACGGTAACTGAGGTAGCTTCGTCCATCAGAAGCAGAGTCCACATCCTCGGCAACACTGGAAACACTAAAGTAGTGCCAGAAAGAATCGAAAGGTGAATACAACTGTTTTTGATTATATTGAAAGCAACTTGTTCTCTTCGCTGAGTTGCTTACACTCATAGTAAACTACCGGTGTTAGTTTGTGCCGGTTTCTTCTAATCAGACGAAAGTTCTTATGCAACATACTACAAAATAGTCTTATAGTTGGTATGTATGACTGTCCCAGATGTGAATTGGAGAATGGCGCTGTTCCCGACTATACAAATGGCTGCTATTCCATAAAGAATCTAGGTAAAACCCAGGAGTATAGTAGTACCCTCGAAGAGCATAGAGTCGGTAATACTCTGCATTCATGAATTTTTGGGACATTTTGGTGGAGATAAAAGCTTCGGAAGTTTGAGTCGACAATTTTATTTTGCAAAGTTAAGAAAAAGAATATGTCAGATGGACGCCACATGTGACATCTGTCAAAAGGCCGTTTTCCCGTATTTGGTAGGAGAGCAGGGTAGCATATTACCAACTAACGTTAGCAAAATCGTATGCGTTAATTTAATGGGTATTTTCCAAAAAACTTAAAAGGAGTAGCATATTTGCTAGTGTTTGTGTACGCTTTTAGTAAGTTTGTGCGCCTATGTGCCCTTTGCTACGCGTGACACCTGCCTAAAGGCAAAGGTTTACCCGTATTTAGTAGGAGAGCAGAGTATCACATTACCAAATATCATTACCGATATCGTATGCGTTGATTTAATGAAACTTTTCCAAAAAAGTCAAGAGGGAGTAGCATATTTGCTGGTGTTTGTGGAAGCTTTTAGTAAGTTTATGCACATATGTGCCTTTCGCCGCGCGACCAATAAAGCCATTGCAGGACGTTGGTGAGAGTACGTGGAACGAGTGGGTGGATCTCCGAAGGTTGTCCTCTCGGATAAAGGAAACCAAGTTAGGAGCCGATTGTGGGCAACTCGTTTATCTGAACTGACAACCCGAATTTCATTTACGTCTGGCTATTTGCCGCAAGGCAATCCAACCAAAAGGGTAAACCGAGAAATAGCGAAATTATTTAGAACTTATTGCCATGAATGCCACACTAAATGGACACACATAGTAAAGGAGGTTTATTTATTACTAAACAACGTGACACTTTCAAGTACGGAATTCTCACCCCATATCCTCACTTTGTAAAGTAAAACGTGAGTCCGTTGTTAAAATCGACTAAGTTCCCTAAACGAGATGAGTCACCTTTGGGTCAAGAGTAGAGGATATACTTAGTGCATAAACGGTCAGTTATAAAAACCGGGTTCGTATCCCGACATGGTCCGCTTGAAAAATATTAGGCGAGCATTTTTCACAAAAATACACCTTCGTTCGGATGAGAGGTGAAATGGAGGTCCCGTGTGTGTATTGTCACGTACGTTAAAAATCCCTACCTTGCTTGGAACAGCAAGGGTTCGGCAAAATTCCAAATTTTCCAGGTTAAAAAAACTTGCTTCCTGGCCAATGTAGTACCTTCGGGTGGAGCATTGGAAAATCACATATAAAGTTATAAAAACCGCCAGGCTAAACGTGGCCTTGAAAAAACGCACCTGGTTCAATATTAGGTGGGAAACAAAGTTTTAGTGCACCGACACATGTTGTCGTCGGTAGAAACAAAAAAATTAAAAGTTTTTCTTTTATTTGACGACTTCGACTTCGGCTCAAGAGTGTAGAAACTGTTACAAGATGTCATATGGGAGGTCGTCAAAATGTGTATAAGTTGAAAAGTAGAATTCACCGATGTTAACGGTAACCTATGTTTTCTAAGAATAGCTATCACGAAAATCTACCACGGGGTTATGAAGCACACCGGATTATTTGCTAGTTGGATTAAAGGGTATTTAAAGGGTAAAGTAAAATTATGTTCTCAATCGCAAGACTAGTATCAAGTACATGGAAACGTCAGTGGAAATAGGTAGATTATCAAGTGAACTTGTTTAACTGGTGCTGTCTTTTACGGAGGAAGGGGTGCTCGTGGTTGTGTAGGGGGTTGGTGCGAGACATTGTCGCGGAACAAAGGTGTCCGGATAAGGAAGAGGACTACGAACATTAGCCCGTGACCACTTTATTGCATGTTGTACTTAAAATGATTAGTGCAATGGGTGCTTTTTTTCAAGTTCCGTTTTCTAGCTATACAGCGTAGTCCCAGGAAGTGGGACTGCGCGTTGTACGACTGCGCAACTGCCCAACAACGACCGATGCCATTGCCGATTCTTATCTGTCTTTCATTGCCGAGCTACGGACGAATAAGGATGGTCGCTACGATCAATTTTCCGTCAATTGTGAGTTGCGGAGTGTGATCTATTTCCTTCAAGCTGAAGGCTGTAGTGCTGCTGAAATCCATCGAATGATGAGTGTAGTGTATGGTGAACGCTGTATGAGCGACAGTGCTGTCGGAAAATGGTGTAGGAAATTTGCGGATGGTCGAACAGACGTCCATGACTAAGATGGTCAAGGACACAAGTCGGTTACTACAGCAAGTTTGGTTGACCGGCTTGACGAAGTGATGCGGCAGATCCAAACATTTTAAGGTCTCCTTGTACAAAATTGTTACCACTGAGCTAGGATATCGACAACTGTTTGCCTATTGGGTTCCAAAAATGTTGAGTGAGAACAACAAAATGACACACGTCATGACAACGAAAAAAACCGTTTCTTACAGTCTATTGTTACTGCGGATGCGATTTGGGTCCTGTATGACAATCCAGAGACCAAAGAACAGTCAAAGCAATAGATGCACACGCACTTCCCCAGCAAGTTCAAAAATTTTAAACAGAGTTTGACTAAGCGGACAACAATGGATACAGTTTTTGGAACCAAAAAGGTGTGCTATTCGTTGATTTCACGGAATAGGGAACAACAATAACAAAGGAAGCTTACTGTGAGACTACGTCACCTCCGAAGAGCGATACAAAATAAACGAAAAGGCATGTTCTCATCAGCCGTGGTCTTGTTCCACAATAACCAACGACCGCATAGGTCCAATGATACTAAAGAACTTCTCCAACAGTTCAAGTGGGAAGTTTTCGACCATCCACCTTATAGCCCTTATTTATCACACAATGACTATCACCTCTTTCGAGAAATGAAGGCATGGTTAGGTGGACAACGCTTCGCTAACAACCAAGAAAGATGCCGTAAGGACCTACCTGAGCTCACAGGCGGCAGAGTTCTTTGAAGAAGGTATAGGAAAGCTAGTCTCTCGTTACGACAAATGCCTAAACATTCTTGGTGACTACGTAGCGTAATAAGTAACATATTATAATTTTTTTCCAATTAAAATGGTCATGTTATTTCAATGTGTCTATTATTTACAGCCTATCGCAAGTTGGAAAAAAAACAGATCTCGTATTAAAGGATCAATGGTAATAATTGTTTAAGCCTAGCAATAATAGCTACAAGCTACTTGAATTAAATTTATAATCTTGTAGTCTGCGTTGTATACGGAATTTTGCTGAGAAAGTTATTAGTTTCGCATGCAAAACGAACGAGTTAAGTACCTGAAATTAATGGCGGTCAAGTGCCAGTGTAAAGATACGTAAATAAAGTAGCTTTAAGCCGGTCAACGCAGCGACCAGATATATACTTCGAGATTGATCGATCAATCAAAGATTATGGAGCCCTACTAAAATCGTGAGTAGGTTAAGTTTTCGGGATATGATAATTAAGTTGTGTATGTAGCGTAAAATTTGAGGTAGGTAGTTGTGGGACTTTTGTTCGCATTAAAGATTTAAAACGAAAAAGCTGGGGTCGTTAACAGATTTTTTTAGTAGGGACTTTGAGAATTATATTTACTTTTATTAAAATTTAGTAAATCTAAAGAATGCACCAGTGTTATTTTGTAATAGTAGACACTGAGGTGAGACGTTTTGTTGAAGGAGGAAAGATTAATTTTACAAATTGGACATTGGCGCTTTACAATCCTGTATATTCGAAACGGTGCATTTCCAAAACTATGTTCCTATCTAATTTTGCATCATTTCATGAGAAAGATCTCCAGCTACAATTCGGTGCTGGAATTCAAACTCTCCATGTATAATAATACTATTTTTATTGATATGGCTACGGAACAATATGGAGGTGAGCAGAGTGACCAGAGTCCAGTGAACTATTATAATTTAAATATTTGCTATAGAAATTATTAATTATTTTGATCGTTTCGGTAAAAGCGAAAAAATAATCAATTTAGATTCCGTTTTCCATAGTACATAAGCAAGCGCCTTTTATATGTGCACAATTCTTATAAGATTATTTAAATATTAGTAGATACCGAACTAAATACCACAGCCTGGTTTATCAAATGCTTTTGTAGCAATCCTACTCAATGTTCTCCGCGAATCAATTGTTTTCAACTTTACTCCGGTGGAACATGAACCAACACCAATAAACATTATTTACTCTCTAGACATGTTCTATTACGGTATTACAGAGAAACAGACTATTCTGTATTATTCTATTGGCTCGTAGGGAGTTGATAATGTTCAGAGTTGCTAATTAATTGTTCGAATTTCCAGTTAACTTACACGCCAGGCTGTAGTTTCACGTTTCCAAATGCGACTTCTGTGGATAGCTACAAGTGTCAGATAATCTAAGAGCTATTGATAATCGTGTCATACTGCAATCACTGCCTACTAAACTGAAATGACAAGTTCCTAGTACATGATTTGCAACGCCACTTGATTAGTAATAATCCACACCAAAACAATGTTACGCGAGCATATACTGATTGTGTCATATATCGTTTTGATATCCACCACAAACTAATACGACAAAATAAATTTCATTATTTCCCTCCTCTCTCATTAATAACCTCTAACACCCATAATAACTACACTCCAAAGTAAAGTTCGGCGTTTAATTTTCTTCTAATTTAAACTTCCAAGAAATTTGAATCCATTTAACCTTACTTAACCTTAATTTAATAGGAAAATGCAATCAAGGCTTACGTTAAACTGTACTTCGCTACTTGCTTAAATGGGGTAGAAACTTTATCCGGAGATTTAAAGTCTCCCTCCGAGAAAGTCTAACGTGTCTAGCACTAGCAAAACTTTCATGCCTCATTGCTTCTGAAAGATTTTGATGTAAATAGCTCGTCTGGTGAAATAGCATGGAGTGTTAAATTACAAATGTTTTAGAGCTCTTGATGGAAAACTCGATGAGAAATTCAAACCTCTAATAGATTTTTAGTTAAAAAGTTATGGCACCCTATGCTTTCGTACGAAATGTGTATCTGATAGAAAATGTAATTACTTTGCAGCGTAAGATGAACGCCATAAAAAGAAATGTAAAGGTGGCTTTACATTATGCAATTTTAAAGCAATGCAAGGCATTGCACCTGCACATCACTCGCATGCCATTTGCTTTTTACACTTGTGCAATTTCTATGCAATTTTAATTTTGATGGGCAGTGTTACCAGCGAATGAAAATAACAATCAATAAAAAAAATTGAATTTATTACTCAAATCAATATAATAGAAAGTTTGCTTTTCTCACATTGTAGCAATTTGGTTATTATGTTGTTCAACAATCTGATAATAAAATATAGGTTATTTTATGCTTATGTTAATCTTATTTCTAACTTGGTATCTCATTGATCACTAAAATAAATTACTAGCACTGCATAAAAATTGCTAGAAATTAGAACAAGCTCTATTTCTTTAAAGTTGCAACAGCTAACTGAAAACTTCTTCGAAGGCACGCGCAATATGTTGCATTTGTATTCCATTGCATCAAAATCGCATAATGTAAACCCACCTTAAGCGAGTTCTATATCCAACACAAAATACAAGACTGAAAAAGTCAGGAAAAAATCAATACAACAGTTTGTAACTAAAACTCCCGTGAAGTTCTTTACGTCATGTAAAGACAATATAATTTTCTGCCGTTATAGAGCCTAAAAGACAGTAATTTAAAATACGCAAAGCACACACAAAAGGACTTTTTCAAAAGATTGCTTGTTTTTAGATACAGATGCACTTGCGATATACAAAATCCACCAGTCCTTACCCCAGCGATTATAAGAGCACCTATTAAAAACACAACTAACATACAAACAGATAAGCAAACAAATGATTATCAATTCATAATAAAACTTTCAAACGGTGCAAACGTAAAAGTAAAGGTGCGTCAAATTTATTTTGAGAGCGTTGGCTACCGAAAAAATTAGAACTTGTAAAATTGCTTTATATGCCAAATATAATTCATCAAAGATAAGCTTGAAAACCACTCCAACCGCAATAGTAAAAAAATCATAGCTGGTTTACGAGCAGCAAGAGAAAGTATACCTGGTTTACCAAAAGCTATGACCCTAGACAAACTAAAACTTTATTTTTGTCCGATTCTGACAATTGTTTTTTTCAAAGTACTACTATACAGACGCCAAATGTTTCGTAGCATCGTTTGATATTGTATTGTAACAAGGCATCAAATGCTCTTGACCAGAATATACACGTGAATGTAAACGTGGCATCTATACACAAAGCACAATTGGTAGTTACTCTGGGCACTACATCTTCAAACGGAATTGATTGACAGTTTACAAGAAGATGCACTTAAAACTTTATTAAGCTTCATCAGCATTAAGTCTTCGGTCCTGGAACTAGTTAGACACCTACCCCCCATTGTTTCCTTTTCTGAGCTAACTTACACATTTCCTTGTAATTTCCACGGTCTGCATCTTTCACTAGCTGTGTGCAGTAGTCTGATCTAGGTCTACCTCTATCTCCTTTTTCCTATCCCTGCTTGTAATATATCCTGCACTATTTCCCAAAAATTACTTAGAACGTATCGTGCCTTTCTATTTCTTCTATTTTTTCCACAGATATCTTTCTTCCCCTACTATTTTTATATTCTCTTTATTATTAACTTTGTCTGTCCATACTATCATCCTCATACATCTGAAGCATAACATTCCAAAAGGCTTCTACCGTTTTTCTGTCTGCTTCTTCTACTGCCCTTATTTGATAGACAATCCGTGCTGTGCTCGACACTTCAACAAGTCTCTCCTTGTTTCTATGTTTGTTGTCTTCGAACACAGCCGCTGCTCTTTCTTGTTAAATGCAGTTCGGTTCTGCTTCTATTATTAATAAATATATACCCTATTTCTCCGATATTCAGTAGTATGTGAACGGGGTTAAGCAGCCTGCGGCTACCAAGACCCCCAACACTTGAATATTTGCCAAATTAATAGTTTTCTAATATATCCTTTCGCACAATCAACATTAGGTGAAAATATTTTAAAGACAACACCTGTAGTTTACAATACTCATCTGATTAAAGTGCAATTATTTTTTGTCATTGGGTTTTCCGTCTTGAAATTGGTTGGAGACGTACCTTCACTTATTTCTATTCTTAGTTAGCTTACACCGTTTCCTGAAATTCCCACAGCCTAGATTCGGCTCGGTTCCCTTTCTGTTGCTTCCTAATTATATGCCCTATTTCACCAAGAATCAGCTTATATTAAATTTTCTAGATGTATTTTGCATATATCTGGCACGTTCTAAGAATGATTCAGAACAATTGTATTATGTAAATAAATCGCACGTTCGTGGGAATTAAAGTCGGCTCTAATCGATGTCTCGATCGATAAAGTCGTGATATGAGAGAAATTAGTATTGGCATAGTTCTTAAAATAAATACGTCTAGTATGTGATATAATTGTTCAAAGTTGGTGATTAAAATAAATTAATTAATATAAATAAATAAGTACTGCTTCGGTAGTTAATTCTAAGTGCATAGACTAGTAATTAAGGTGATAGCAACGCAGCTTTAGTGATCAATCGGAATAAATTGTCCTGCGACCATTCGAATTTCATTATAGCTTCGAGTAGTTGAAAAAGTTTGTATAATTAGTTGATAATAAAGAACTGCTGTTGTACAAAAGAAGTTTTCGTTACAGTATGCATTTTGAAATCTTCATCTTTTCAAGAAATGTTTGGATTTGGAAACAACCAAAAGTCGCATGCACCCACCTTACTGCACTTGCATCGCCCCAGATTTCGCCAAAAAATGTTGAACAAGGTGGGACGAATGGAGAGCTGTATAGTCCCGGTAGTGTAACCGGTCCTTACTTTTGAAATAATCTTCAGCTCGGTCGCGCATATGTAATAGTCGCAGAAAGTAGTTTTTAACTATTGCCTGACACCCTAAAATGTGTTTATGATAAACAGCGCATGCGAAATCATTAGTTCAGCTCCTTGTTATTTTACCCTAGATAGCTATACAATCTCGCCTATTGGTGGTGTTACTCAGAAACATTATATATCTACGCTTGAATGTTGTATGTGGTAGCAACAGATCAAGCAAGGTCGCATAGGTTTCCAGTCACTTAATCTGCTATAGCTATACGATCTAATAGCAATATTGAGTAAATACCAGTTCATTAAATTCAAAACACTATGGGCAATTATGTTGTAAACGATCTTACCATTGCGTAACGAACGAAATCACTGACGCGGAGCCAATGCTGTTGGCTGATATGATTGCTAAATACAGGGAATTGTTAATTGATATTTGATAAGCATTTTGTTAATCATAAGTATTTTCAGCATAATGGCTTGTGTGAGATAAAGGATTGTTTGTTATGTACAAGTTCAAAATTAATCTTCTAGGCAGGACCACTGGCTAAGTAACTGGTGTTAGGTGCCCAAGCTCACACGTAAACGGACAGTTATTGAATACATAAAAACGTCATCAAGGTACTTAAAGTACACTACTGACCTTGGTTTTGTTGATTTGTGTGGTGTATGAAGTCACATCACGGGCGCCTCGGTGATAAAGCCCCACGTGGTTAAGCACTGTACAAAGGCTGCGAACCGACTTCTCGAAGACGCGTCATACTGAACTGGTGCGAGTATTCGCGTGAACACTTTTGAGTTAAAAAATTTTATACTAACGGTCGTTATTATTGTTGTAACGGAACAAACCGCTCCCCCAAATTCGCTGAATTTAGGAAGAAGCAAGGGCGGGGTAAATAAAAGTGCATAGAATTTGACCTTTAAGAAAATAAAGCCATATACTAAACAAACAAAAAATGTAAATGTATATATGTATATAAACAAAACTATAACTAAATAAACAAAACTAAAGACACGTATGTCAATGGTAACGGTATCAACTTGATCATGGGTCGCTTAATTATACCTTAGCAGTTTTAACTTCTGCAATTCGTACGGTTCCGTCGGAGCCTGGATAGGTCTTCACAATGCGACCTAACTTCCACTGCAACGGAATAAATAGTTCATCTTATATCGAGGACTAAAGTGTCGGTCAGGTTTGGCAGAACGCCGTTGGTTCGATGCCTTTTTGTCCGTTATTGATATTCGTTATTCCAGTAAGTCCAAAACTCTTGCTGGTATTTTCGAAAAAGTTCCCATCTACTTCGTAGGGATAATGTAACCTTAAATAATTCTTCATTAGGAGCTGCAGTTACGTTCCGTGGTTAACAGATTACCATGAGCTAAAGATTGAAAATTGTTAGGGAAGGAACTCTGAGCGCAAAGTGGCCGAGAATTTAACAGAGACTTAGTTTGAGATAATACTGTATAAATTTTCACAAAGGTAAGGATTTTGTTGCCGATAACTCGGACCAAATGTATTTTGATGGCTTTAGCACTGCTCCCACATTAATCGCCGAAGTGTGAGGGTGCTAGGAGAATTGAATAACTATATTTTATTTTCACATGCGGCCGTGATATTTATGTAACTGTTGAGTTGTCGGTTTGCATCTACACAATTAGTACCGCATTCGCAAAAAAATTATGCAGAATGTCTTCCGCGAGATATAAAACGTCGCAAGGCAACAAGAAACGCAACCGTTGAAAGATCTGAGATGAGTTCAATATGACTTGTTTTGGTGGTAAAACAGACAAAAATGCACATGTAGGGCTTTAGAATCTGGCCATTCTGAGACGGCCAGCCATGATAGAAATAGGACCAGCAAAATCTACTTCACCAACACTGAAGAGCTTGATTTGATTGATCTGTACCACAGATACATATCCACATATCCATAAATATTGGATTAGTAGCTTTACAAAAACAAGCCAAAGTTGCTAGGAATCCTAAAGGCTAATAAATACTGGCAACTCGAGAAAGTATGTTGCGCTTTGTATAAATTGGGTCTAACAGTCCGACCCGAAATAAGAAACCATCATCTACAGGAGGTCAACGAAGGCTTAATGTTTTGATAGCTTCATCGGAATGAATATCGAAAGAATTAGACTGGAAAAAATCAGCAGGAATTCTTTCCAAAATGGAAGCAGAATTTGAACTCCACAAAGTTCAAAACACGGCAGATTTCAAAAGTTCGACTAGTTGATAGCGAATAGTGAGGGCGGCTGACGCTGTTTCAGCGCTACAAGCAAAATCATCTACATTAGAATTGACCGTTTAGCTTTAGTTGCTAATTGAAACGTGTCAACTAATTCACTAGTTAGTTGTTGAAGGGTTTTTATCAATAAATGGAGTGACGATTTATCACCATAAGTAACCAACCGTATTTAACTGAAATGTTTAAATGGGTTCCTCAGATAAGTAACGCCATGAAATAGACACCTGACTGGCTTTGCAATACCACGACCACATTGTACTTCTACTACAGCTGTTTACATCAGGAGAATTACCCCCGAATAAAAATTGCAGAGACAGGAGATGTTTGTTGGTCCTGTATGCATTTTCTATTTATCTGTATGTGTATTTGAGTATGCGGGTGAACGGCTTGAAATAACTTAGTTTTCAAAATGCAAAAGGGCGTGGTGTGATTTACTGCAACTTCAATAAGTGTGTTCTGATTTGCATTTTTTGAACGGATCATCACAACTCTAGGCAATTTATGCAAAACTCTAGCTGTTTCGCAATATTGACACAGAATCAGCCGAATTCTTATTTAAGAATGACTAACAATAATAAATTAAATGTTACCCTAGTAAAAAGAACAGGTGTTCAAAAATGAATTTCAATTAACATTGTGGTTGCTTGGTGTATTTAATGAAACAATATTTGCAGAAACCCTCGGTTTAGGATAAAACGCAGAGGCTTTTTGCTGTGTTACTATGGTCGCATAAGTTTGAACTGTTGACGAACAAGATGCAGGTGCAATTGAAGAATATGTCTCCAACGCCGCACAACGCAAACTAAAAATTTCTTCAGGTTTAAAATCGGGAACTTGCTTGGAGTTTGCCTGTAATTCTAAAAGTAAGTCGACTAAAATGAAATTCCGCTGATTAATTGGAAATTCTAAATTTTATAAAACTGCTAAATTTTAGGAAAAATTATCTATAAGTGCCCCGAGTTCTAGGGGTTTCCGATTTGAGAGGAGGAAAATCCTCGATGGCTTTCCAGTGTAACGTTACCAACAAGCGTGGATTGGTATAGCGGTTTTTGAGTGCTTCGTAAGAAATAATATATTTGTCACTGGAAAGACGAATGGCTGAAATTAAACGCTTTGCTTCGCAGGAAGTTGAATTTAAAAAAAAATTCAACTTGTCGATGTTTGATAGAGAAGGATTAATATGTACAAAACTATTAAATATATCAATGTACGCTGTGAAATGTTTAAAATCATTATCAAAAATTGGTAAACTCGGAGGGTCTAACTTAGCGCTGGTTCCATTAAAATTTTCTTGTTTAATTTCAACCACTTTAGGTTGTGAATGTAAGATAATAAGAAGGTTCGATGAATAATGTTGTGCAGTTGTTACATTAAAATCCTTAACAATTTAACCACAGCACTCCCCCCTCTAATTTAAACATGAAAAATGCTATATAAACGTCTTGAGCGATATATGTATTTCCGAATTTTTTTACAAGCTCCCTTGGTACAGTTTTGGGAGAATTTTTATAATTAAAATACACCCATCGTATATTTGCATGGGAATCTAACAATAATACACGTAATACAAAATTTTTAATGAAGATTTCGATACTATTTAAAAACTCGCATATATTGTTAATAAGTGCTGATGTGGGGTTTTAAAAATTTCTCTTTCGTTTCCAGTTTCTGGGATAAATTCACGAGGAGGGTAAGCACGTATCCTTTTTCGATTCATATATAACGTCAGAAATATGACTAATATATTAAAGCGTTGTCAAACCACAACAATTTTCTCACAATTTAAATCTGGAAATATATGTATCAGCCTTATCGTTTAGACGTGTAGTAGTTCTTACGATGTTATCTTTGGACCCGATACAAATACTGTTCCTTTAGTTCCTTTAGTTTGATGCAAAAATTTTAGAGCGCCTAACTCACCTCGAGTCTCGTCTAGACTTATGTAATGCCGAGCGACCAACTCTTCCTGAGTCAGGTCTGGACTGACATACTGCTGAGCGACCAACCACGACGACAAGTTCCGCCTAGACTAAATTGCGTTGCAATGCCGATCTAAACAAAAATCTGCTAACAAAATCAAAAACGTGCTTATGCACAAAGAGCAATTCTCAAACGACATAACGACAGCTCACTCCAATGTACCTTCAAAATAAAATCTCTAGCCTTATCATCAAATTTGGACAAAAATGTTCTTTATTGACTCAAGCAAATCAAACTACAGGCTTATCAGCTTCTTCAGCTAACAATCTTCCTAAATTTTTCTTTCTCCAAAACTGGTTTCTCAATCACTACTCCCGTTCTTCTTTAAGCAGACAAACAATTCGAAATATCCGACATGATTACAAAAGCCTAATGTTTCAATGAAATCAAACTGGTAAATCTAAATGATTTGAACCTTACAAAAATTATCAAAACAAATTTGGGCAACCAAAGGTAAAAGTCAAAAGGTGTATTGGAAAAATAAATTTTACCAAAACAATATCAAAAAAAATATTGGGTCAAAACGGAATGAAAGTTAAAAATAAATTTGACTAAGTTAATTAATTGACTGAATGGGGGTTAACATCTCAACCAAACTTTTAAACAACCAAACCTTAATATCACATAAACTTTGAGCAAACAAATTTCGTGGCAAAACAATTTTTGAACAAACCAATTTCGAAGCAAATTAAATTTTGAACAAACAAATTTCGAAGCAAATTAAATTTTGAACAAACAATTTTCGAAGCCCCAAACGTTGCCGGCGCCAGTGTCACGATTTTTTTTTTTATCAAATCAAATATATGGCAAGCCCCAAGCATGGGTGCCAGTGAAACTTTTTTTATTGGTATTTACTAGCGTTTCTCTTTTTAATACATATATCTGACTTTAGAACTTGGGTGTCAGCAAAACAAAGTCTTCCGACGTAACTAGGGGTCTATTCCTTGGGCAGAGCTATGAGCAAGGGGGGGGGGAGTCGAAATCTGTTGGGGGGTCACACTCAAACTAAAACAAACAGGCGCCACCAAGTCCAGATTAATTCACGTTAATGGCATGGCATATTTCTAAGGGCGGACGTGGAGACCCAAAGAAAAAAAATCGCCTTCGCTGACAAAAACCTGTCTTAACAGAATAAGACGCTGTTCCTGTAAGAAAGAATAATAATTAAGTCACATAGAAAATGGGAACACTGTTTGTGTCCCTCAAATATGCCTAAAAATGCAAAAAGAATATTTTCTACATAAGGGTGGCATCAAAATTCAACTCTTATTGCTTTTCGGTTGTTAAGTTTGATCATACTTGATCAAAATAAAAAACTTTAAGCTTGGATTAATAATTTACTAGAAGGAATCTCTTTTTCTGTAAATAAAATTCAATGCAATAAAATTAAATAATTATTTGAATTACTTTAAAAAATTAACGTAAGGTTCATCAACCTGATTCTTGATCAAATATATTACTAGGGGTGGGCGATACGGGATTTTGCGTATCGAATATCGATACATATTCTATATCGATATGTATCGATATATCGAATATCGATATATATCGATACGTATCGATACGTATCGATGCGTATCGATATGTATCGATGCGTATCGGTGCGTATCGATACATATCGATTCGTATCGATGCGAATCGATACGTATCGATGCGTATCGGTGCGTATCGAAACGTATCGATACGTATCGATACGTATCGATTCGTATCGATACGTATATTTACGTAGCGGTACGTATAGACATATATAGCGATTCGTATCGGAACGTTTAGATGTGTAGATTAAGTGTACATATCGAGACGTAGCAATACCTATCGGTACGAATCGATACGCATCTATAAATTTTTCTACTCTTTCTTTGGGAATAAAATCACAAGATCGTTTTAAAATAATATATTTACTGACAATTCGATCTTTCACTTAAGATTGTTTGTTATCAAAATAATTAAAGTTTCAAGTTTAATATTTGTGACATAAGTATGTATATAGGGGTGGGCGATACGGGATTTTGCGTATCGAATATCGATTCATATTCTATATCGAATATCGATACGTATCGATACGTATCGATACGTATCGATACGTATCGATGCGTATCGATACGTATCGATGCGTATCGATACATATCGATACGTATCGATACATATCGAGTATCGATATATCGATATTTATTTTTTGCTGTATCGGGGGGGTCGATACGGGGGTCGTATCGATACGTATCGATATATCGATACGCCGACCCAGCCCTATATATTACAACAAAGTGTAACTGGTTACACTAATATTTTCTAACCCATTCAGATCTGATTCGGTCGGTTACATTATTACAAATTTACATTATAACAAATTAAAAAACAATTTTCTCGTTAAGTTAAATGTGCTAATTTCATTTTAAATGAGAATGTTCACAAGGATATTCTCGTTTTCAAAGGTGGTAGTAATATAATACTAAACATCTGCTTCCGATGATACAAGTGTCAGCAGCGTATTTCAAACAAACAAGTGACGTAACAACAGCTGTTAGGTTATGCTGAAGCAACGTGTTGTTACTTACACATTAAACTGAGTGAAATTTAAATTTGATACTGGAAAATCCAGCTTAGTAACAAATGAAGTGAATAACAAAATCGTATTTCTACGTATCGAAGCAAAATAACGTGCATTCAGAATGAAGCACGACAGAATTTCTTAAAGCTACTACGAACCAGACAAAACGGCTTTCCTCTACTGGATTGGGAAGTGCATCGCCGTGCTGAATTTACTGCAAACATCATATCAAAGTAGCAGCTTGGATCGGAGCAACAAACGACCTCCTGCTAATTAGATCTGCTTTCCATCCTCTAAATACACGTGTTAAAGTGATGTGGTTTTCTTAACGTTGATTCAAAGTTCTAAATTCTTGTCGCCTAAACTGTGTAGCGTAATCTTTCATCGTCTAATCTTAGTTGTAATCTTAGTTTGCGTTGCTAAATCTGTGTTCCTAAATTTTGCGTTCCTAAGTTTTTGTTCCTAAATTTCTTTGCGCTAAACAAATTTTCAAATTAGATACTACAATAACGAGTATACATTACCAACCGTTATTCAGAAAGTGTGTCACACAATTAAACCGACCCGCTGGTCACTGGCCATTCTTTTATTATACATGTTGCTGCTGCTTTTATCTATGGCCGAGTGCTTGTCCCGCGCTCTCGCATGATGGGAGGATCCCAAGGGGGTGTCAATCCTCTTCAACGCGCGTGCGAGTGGCTGTGGCGCACACCGACATCCAAAACAAATAGACTAACGACTCAAGATGCTATTTAAATGTAATTTAATTGTTAAACGTATTCTGACTTTACTTAATAAAGGTGTTTTAACATTTGTTGTACCTTTAATGAAGAGATTTATTAATTCAAAAATAAAATTGTTACAAGTTTAACGTCAATTTACTATACTCCTTTTAAATGTTCGCATCACAAATAAAAACTAGCCCAATCATTTGTTGACTGTCCTTGTAATTTTACACAAGACTACTTCAGGGTAAGTTGATACATTTTATCTTTTCAGTATAAATACACCAATGTACCCTTTTATGTAAACATAAACAAATAATTTAGTAATGTATGAGCCAATCTAACACCTTGCAAACATTTGATACCATAATCGTAAATTTTTGCGCCAATTAAGAAAACAACAGTTATAATAGTACCAGATATTAAACGGATCCTTACAGAAATAAATGTATGTCCAACTCCCGCTCGAGTACGTTTTGGCTCTGCTTCAGAACAAGTATGTTTGATTCGGTTTGATTGAAAGATGTTCGATTGGAATGTAACCTAAGTAGGCTAGATATAGAGATCGTGAGCCCCAAATTTTAATGACATGAGTAGTATAGCTGTGTAGTTACTGGACCAGCTTCAAGAAAATTATATACTCCATATTTTTTCCAAAATTATGATAGATTAGAGAAGAATTGACTATGATGTTATGAGTGAAGTATGCAAATGAGGAGAGTTCTGCTTGAGATAAAACATAATGAGACCGTGGGTAAATATGAAAGTTAGCCAAGAGCGAGTCGAGCCCGCACTATTAGGGTTCCGTGCCAATACTACCGTGAGCAAGAAATAAACCAAATTAAGCTGTTTTTACTTTTTATGTATATTTAAATCTTATCCAAATTTGATTGTGATAACTGAAAAATGAATATATTGCCCCACATTGTACTGGTACATTATTAGTAAATACGTTGTCTATTACTGTGTTAAAAAAAATTTTCCCACTATTACACTGTCAAAAAAACATGCAGTTTTCCGATAATCTATGACTCAATAGCTACTATCCCTAGTAAAATCAAAATTTTAGCTTTGAAAATGTAGAAGAACAGGCGGGTCATTTTTGGCACATTTTGAGCTATATCATGAAGACTACTGGACCGAAAATTATAAAAAAAAATATTTTTAGAAGCCTTTTATAATCCTCTTTCAAATGATACCTCGCGCGATATATTTATTAAAACTTTTTTTCTTTTGACCGAATTAACCCCCGCCATTTTAATCAAAAAATTTTTTGCTATTTTCTGACTGTCGATATATGTGCGCACCATAAAGACCTAGCACTGTGCCAAATTTCAAACTCCTAAGTTACATAGTTTTCGAGAAAACCCTCTGCGACAGACGGCAGTACGGATACGAGAGTGATCTTATAAAGGTTCCGTTATACCTTATAAAGTACGGAACCCTAAAAAAAGTTAAAAATATAGGATAGTAATGTTTGATTGTAGATGATGTTAGGATAGTGTGGTCCATAATTTTTATTAGATATTTCGTTTAGTTGTTTCGATTTCTATAGATGTTATAGTGTGTAGTTGTTTATATAAAGATATTGATTAGGGTGTTACGAGATAAATATAGAACCACCTTAATTTTTCTCAGGAGTTAACCGTAGATGTAGTTTTTCCGTATTAGAAATAAATATTTCTGGAACTAATTCTGAACTCTAACTTCAGCAGAATGAGATTAAGAGAAAGGTTTTTATAAATACGGAAATGTCAGGCGCAACTAGACTCAACGATTTAATATAAGCAAGACAGCGCTACTAAAGAGAGTGTAGGAACTTTAGTATCGATTATATGTACATAAAGCACACAGGCTAAGATTGTTAAGTTATGCAATATTATTTCAGAATAACAAAATAGTTATATGTTAAATACCAAATAGATCATAGGTTGCATCTAAATAAGGAATATACCTTTATAAAAACTTTTAATCGCAAGGTTACTTTCTTAATAAATGGTTACCTTAGTAAATATAATAAAAAGTCTGAAGGAAGAAATATATGATATCTATTAAATTAAAAGTTATTCTCTTGTTGTTGCATGTATTTACATATCTAAATTAAGTTTTCTTTAAGTAATGTTAACTGTAGGTGGAATTTATGTCGAGTTATAGTGTTTCATTAAAAATGTCTTATGAATGTATTTAAAAAAAAATTTTTATCATATCATATTCAGATCTGAGTACGACAGGATGCCCTTGAGGCTAATATTGAGTCACTTGCCATTAAATTTCATTCTATAATATATATATATATATATATATATATATATATATATATATATATATATATATATATATCCATTTCGAATGGACCTGCACCTTGCCGAAGTTCTAAATTACTAGAACAGGTGAAATGGCTTGCGCGTTCTAATGAGCTAAAGAGCCAAACTACAGGTCCAACCAAAGTAGTAGGGTCGTTAGTGAAGAACCAGACTATGACAGGTCCCCGAAAAAGGTCAGCGGCTCTTTCGGTACTTAGATTGGCAGAGACCATAGGGGTCGGTATGGCAGTCTAAGACACACTACCGCGATGTGGAAGGCAACGGGAAACCACCACATTATCTCCCAAGTACACAGCGTACCTAAATTATAACAAACATGATGGCATTCTCTGGGGTAAAAGATTCCGGAGTTAAAATAGTCCCCCATTCGGATCTCCGGGAGGGGACTACTTTGGAGGATGCGATCGTAGTGTTAAAAATAAGAGTCGGGAACATTCTGCGAGTCGGAGCGTGGAATGTTAGAAGTATGAAGCAAGTAGGTAAGCTAGAGAACCTAAAAATAGAAATGAATAGGTTATCACTAGACATAGTAAGGATTAGCGAAGTTCGGTGGTCAGAGGCGGGGGATTTTTGGAGTGGAGACTTCAGGGTAATTCATACAGGAGCAGAGGAAGGAAATTTGGGTATGGGGATAGTTATGCGGAAAAAGATAGGATACTGTGTAGAAAATTACTTACAAAAGAACGAAAGAGTACTCATGGTTAGATTAGAATCTAAACCGGTAAACACAGTAATAATACAAGTATACATGTCCACCTCTAGCTATAGTGACGAAGAGGTAGAAGCCATCTACAAAGATATCGAAGACATATTAAGATACGTAAAAGGACATGAAAATTTAATAATTACGGGTGATTTTAATGCCATGGTAGGTGAGGGTAGGGAAGGAGCGGTAGTAGGTTTATTTGGTTTAGGCACAAAAAACGACAGGGAAATAGGCTGGTTGAATTTTGCGATAAGAACAATTTAATCATCACAAACACATTATTTCAACATCATGCTAGAAAACGATATACGTGGAAGATGCCAGGAGATATAGGAAGATATCAAATAGATTACATTCTTGTTAGACAACGGTTTAGGAATCAAGTAAAAGACTGTAGAAGCTACCCAGAAGCAGATATAGATACTGACCACAACATCGTAATTATGAAGACTGCACTTAAATTTAAGAATGTGAAAAAAGAACCGGAAAAAGGCAATTGGACTTAGAGAAATTAAAAGATAAAGATATTCAAGAAAGATTGGAAAAAAAGTCAAATGAATTGCTCAAAGATATCGGAAAAATATCTGATACCAAGGAAGTAGAAACAGAATGGAATAACATTAAATCCAGCTTAGACATGGCGGCCAGAGATATTCTGGGGTATACACAAAAAGAAAATAAGAAACCATGGATAACAAAGGATATCCTGAATTTAATAGAAGAAAGACGAAAATACAAAAATAAATCAGACGAAACAGGAAAACAGAGATATAAAGCTATAAAATGGGAAATTATTTGAAAATGCAGGAAAGCTAAAGAACAATGGATTGATGAAAAGTGCAAAGACGTACAAACGAAGATGGAAATAGGAAAGACATACGAAGCATACAAATTAATTAGAATGAATTTTAGGGACATAAAACCGTATAGCAAAAATATAAGGGACGCACAAGGAAACGTCATCATAGAAAACGTAGAGAAAGTGGGTAGATGGCAAGAATATATAAAGAATTTATATGCAGGAGAGGAACTAACTGCATTAGAACAGAAATCAGGCATTGAAAATGATGACTTGGGATATCCTATACTTAGAGAGGAGTTTGAATTAGCATTAAAGAGTCTGAAAAATGGTAAGTCGCCGGGTACAGATAAGGTGCAAGCAGAAACTCTAATAGCCGCTGGACAAGCAGTAACAGAACGTCTCTTCCAACTTGTAAGCTATATGTATGAGACAGGCGAGATACCCAAAGATTTCAAACGTAGCATCATAGTAACTATACCAAAAAAGAAAGGTGCGCATATATGTGAAAATTTTCGAACAATAAGTTTGACAGCACACGTGTCAAAAATATTAACTAGAATTGTGCAAAGACGAATGGAAAAACGGGCAGAAGAAATACTAGGAGAAGACCAATTTGGGTTTAGGCGAAACAGGGGAACACGGGAGGCCATTTTAGCTCTGAGAGAGATAATGGAGAAAACAATAGAAAAAGGGGAAAGCGTGTATATAGGGTTTGTAGATCTGGAAAAAGCATTCGACAATGTAAAATGGAAAAAAATGTTTGAAATACTCAAAAAGATTGGAATGAGCTATAGGGATTGACGAATAGTACATAGCTTATACAAAGAGCAAACAGCAGTAATAGAATTAGAGCAGGAACGTAGAGAAGTAAACATTAGGAAAGGGGTGAGACAGGGATGTGTCCTATCCCCATTGATTTTTAACTTGTACATAGAACACGCAATGAATACTGTCAAATGCAAGAAGACATTTGGAATTACTATGCAGGGACAAAAAATTGATATGCTTAGATTTGCAAATGATATAGCGGTATTAGCGGCTAGTAAGGAAGAGTTAGAAGCTGCTCTTAATTAAATGGAAACGGTTCTAATAGAGAGATACGGTATGAAAATTAACAAAACTAAAACTAAAGTTCTAGTATGCAAAGGTGGGAAAAATAAATCAAAAACAAGAATACAAGTATGTAACACGAACTTACAAGAGGTTAAGGATTTCTACTACCTAGGAAGCCAAATAACGCAAGATGGGAAAAGCACAAAAGATATAAAACAAAGATTAGCACAAGGTCGTGCTATATTTAACAAGAAAAAGCAACTACTGTGCTCAAAGACCGCAAACATAGAAACAAGGAAAAGATTGCTTAAAACATATGTGTGGAGCACAGCACTGTACGGCTGTGAAGCCTGGACAGTAGGAGAAGCGGACAAGAAAAAGGTAGAAGCCTTTGAAATGTGGTGCTACAAACGTATGATGAAGATATCATGGACAGAAAAAGTTAAGAACGAAGAGGTACTAAAAATGGTAAGGGAAGAAAGAAATATGTGGAAAACGGTAAAAAGGAGGAGAGATAAGATGATAGGCCACATACTACGGCATGAGGGAATAGTGCGGAATAAATTAGAAGCAGAGATAGGAAAAAAGAGAAAAAGAGGCAAACCTAGGTTAGACTACTGCACACAGATAGTAAAAGATGTAGGCTGTAGAGGTTTCAGGGAGATGTGTAGGCTAGCCCAGAATAGAAATCAATGGAGGTACGCATCCAACCAATCCCAAGATGGATAAACTAATGACGAAAAAATAACTGTGATGAGTATTATAAGTAACTACAAGAATTGGCTAAGCAATATTCTCGAATAATGTTAAGTGTGTGAAAGGATTTACTGGAAAACCATTACTTCGGCAAATGTCTAAGTGTTGGGGGATCTTGGTAGCCACAGGTTGCTTAACCCCCTTCACTGAATCTTGCTGAAATAGGGCAAAAAATTAGAAAACAATAGAAGGGGAACGAGCTGTATACACATGCTGTGTGAGAATTTCAGGGAACTATGTAGGGTAGCTCAGAATATAAATAAGTGCAGGTACGTGTCCAACCAGTTTTGAGACGGAAAATTTAATGACGAAAAAATAAGCGCAGAAAAATCTGATGATTAGTATATACAACTAGTTGTTGGTTGCGAAATATCTGCAACTAATGAGGACTGTGCGAAAAGATATATTGGAAAATATATTAAATCGGTAAATGGTTAAGTGTTGGGGGAACTTGGCAGCCACAGGCTGCTTACCTCCCTTCACAACCACTGAAGGTCGGAGAAATGGGGTATATAATTGTAAAACAATGGAGGGTGACTCAACTGCATCTAACAAGAAAGAACAGCGCTTATGAGAAAAGACAACAAACATAAAACAAAAAGAAAATTGTTGAAAGCATATGTGTGGAGCACGGCACAGTATGCCTATGAAATACGGGCAGTCTGAAACGCAGACAGAAAAACGGTACAGCCTTTTGAAATGCTGTGCTTCAGATGTATGAGGACGATAGCATGGACAGACAAAGATAATAACAAATAGGTTATAGAAATAGTAAGGGAACAAGGATATCTGGGGAAAAAGATAACAGAAATAGAAGGGCAGAATACGTTCTAAGGCATTTTTGGGGAATAGTATGGGATATATTACAAGCAAAGATACGAAAAAAGAGGTAGATGTAGACCTAAATCAGATAGTTATAGATGCAGACTGTGCAAATTTCAGGGAAATGTGTAGGTTAGTTCAGAATAGGAAACAAGTTCCAGGACTGAAGACCTAATAAGATGATGATGATATATATATATATATATATATATATATATATATACACATATATATATATATAATCATCCGTAGATCTTAAAAAATGTTAGTTATTCCTTATAGAGTAAAATTTTCAAAAAGACATGTGAAATCTTAAAATAGACTAAAGTAAATTATACTACCTTTACTGTTTAAACAGATAGAAAACTGATCCTTGTTTATATTTTTTATAGAAAATAATCATCGACTTAATTCCGAATAATAAAACGTTCATGTTTTTGTAATTATCCAAGTTCTAATTATTGTGGAAGTTTTAATATCATAATTTGCGAAATAAAATACTTCATATAAATAAAACTACGGCATTCATTCATAATAACAACAAAAATATGTTACCACACTATACAATTTATCTTGTTTGTCAGCGTCCTATTGTGATTGAACTATTACAAAAACAAGGCATTTACACGAACAGCTGTAGTATTGGCAACAGTCGAACTGGAATTTACGTCAAACCATCAATATCCAAGTTTTTAATAAAGATTGTTGTATCCATCATATCGCAGTATTTTTCAGTTTACAGTAGTCGCTTCAGCATAATTTTCAAGTTAGTATAGAGTTCAAAGTCCTTCGTACTTTAAATAACAACGAAGATTATTGTAGACTAAATATCAGCAAAGATGGTATCAGGGTAGTTGTGCTATAACAATTAAGATAAATTAATTATATATTAAACTGATAGATTTTACACACCATATCATCAAATTTGTAACATCTTTGACGAGGACTTCGAAAGAACTATTTCGAAAAGACTATCCGAAGGTCGCATTTCAACATGTTAATCAAGGCACACATGTTCTTTACATCATAGTTGCAATACGACTGGCTGTTTACAAGGAAATCTACACTATAGCGAGCGTTCAAACTGTACGTAAGGGTTGGTTACACAAGAAATAGCCAGTTAACTAGGCAATGTTTTCTATTTCAATAAATAAACGAAGGTGACTTTAATGCTTTTATGAATCTATGGAACTAACGAATGTTAATTTAAGCATTTGGATATGCAGACAAAATTTGTTATGAACAATTAAAATTCAACACTTGCCACGTACATGGTAATTTACTAACAATTATTAAATTCAATGTTTTTAACTTGCCTAATTACATTAATAAAATAAAAATGCTTCAGTAGTTTGGTTAATTTTAAGATAGAAATAGATAAATTCTTATAGAGATAAACCACAGTAAGAAAAGGATTACGTGTGTGTATTATAAATCTTATAGAAACAGTTGAGGATAGTACACAGTTAGAAATGAAAATGATATAATTACTCACCCATGCGGACAATTGGCACAGATTTCGAATTTTATATTTTAATTTGAGGGAAAATGTGATATAGAGGTCACAAGAGGTCATTAAAACCCAAACTCTATAAACAAAACATCCTAAAAGAAAGAAACGAAAGGAAATTGAAATTTCCGAACATCTAATTGTTCTACCCTGAATAAATATAAGCGTGTTGTAAAAGCAAATCATTAAAATGCAAAGCAAAACACACTTCCCGTGTATGTAAATAATCATTTTAAGAGATAAATACAAAGACAGTTAATACATCGGTGTGAAAACAATATCAGTTTGTTGCATTCATAAAGCGTTTATAAACGAAGCTCATCAAAAGTACTAGAAATAACCTAGATAAGTCCATCTACTTTCATTTATTATGAAAATACACCCTCTGTGTGTAAAAGACTAGCTCTATTTAGCGCGAAAGTAATCTTTTTTCAATTATTAAAATGAAAATGTTTTTGCATGTGCAAAACCGTTGAGACATCAATTGAAGCCTTATGTAATATTTTTCGTGACAGTCGATATATCATTTAATTTTATTTTAAGAGCTTCAAACAAAACATTAATCTAGAATCTCCTTTATTCAGAAAAAATGTCAAATCTAAGAAATGTTTTTATAAACCATTGAATAGCTAATTATGAATAAACGCCGGTTCTAGTAACTCGAGCAAACATTAAAAAGTAACAAAAATCGATTAGAATTATCTATAGTTTTCCGTGTTATTATAAGGAGGGAAACAACAAATTAACTCCGTACAATAGACAAGGATTGACAATGTCTTGCTATGTTCGTAAATCATTCAGACGCATAGCTTGACGCTAATTGAATCGTTAAAACCATGGTAATCTCGGAAATGTGATAGCACTTCGGTGTATTATGGCCCAAGCGTAGCCGAAGCATCTGAAATTATGACGTAGTTAGATTATATTGTATATAAACCGGAACTTAATTCCGGTCATTCGTTCGGTCCTAAACCACGCAAGATGCAAAGTTAAGTAAGATTAATTCGCGATTCGTCACCAAGCAATATGCAAGATTCATTTCGTTTTACGAGATTGACGATGTATAATACAAAGCAGAATTGTATGCTGTAAATTAGTTTACTACGTTTGAGTAGTTTCAAACAGAGAAGTTATTAAATGCAATTATTTGGTGAAACATGATTATTTTGTAAAATACATTGAAAATTGAACATTGTTTGATACAAAAGCTATTTTAAAGCTAATTAATTAAATATAGAAGTTGCACTTTGAAAATTAACATACAAAATGAAGATTTAAAGAAATATGGATAATCATGTACAACGATATTTTGACGTCAATTTAAAAATAGAATCAGGAGGTATTAAAAATCATTAACGCGTTGGAGATGAGATAATAATAAGCACAATATGACCTGCAAGTATAAATTTTAAATTTCCTTGTTTGTAACTGATAAAAATATTTGTATATTACTAAATTGAATAAATTTTTAATCCTATAATATTTTTTTGTAATCGGATATATACCAAAAAGTTTTGAAGTCTATATTAGAAGCATCTTGACCTTGTCTATCACGGATTATTGACCAATCACCCTCAGAAGCGTGTAAATAAAGAATAGGTAGATTATCCACAAGAGGTGACGTTTAAGTTCTGTAAACGTTAACAGAAATTAGCTAAAGATTACTTAGTAAAAATTTAGGAATAAATTTATGTATGAGCTGAAGTTATAAGCTGTTCTATATTCTTTTGTATGAAAGAAAATTGTTTTTAAATGTACAAATGTTTCATGAGATTGCTGTGTTTTATTTCATTTTGTAAATTCCACAACAAAGTTTCTATTGAGCTAGAGAGGCAAAGTAAATAGAAAATCTGAGCTCTTACGTTGGGCGACAATAAATAAGGCTGTGAATGCTAGCTTAAACTGCCCAAACGTTACAAGCCAATGGCTATTAATTGAAACGATAAAAATGATATGATGGAGATTCTTATCTGAATAGGCCGTATTATTTTGCTGGTTTAAATATAAATATTCTGTGCACTTTACGAAAATGAACTGAAACAAAGAAATCTCAACATTATTAATTGTAATTACATAAAATTTTTATGCCATTCCAAATGGACCTGAACCTTGAAGAAATTCTAAAATACTAGAACAGGTAGAATGGCTTAGAATGTGTTTTAGTGAGCTATAGAGTGGAACCACAGATTTAACCAAATTAATTGGGTATTTGGTGAAGAATCAGACTGAAAGAGATCCTCGAAAAAAGTAGCAGCCTTTTCGGTACTTAGAATGGAAGAGACCTTGGGAGTCAGTATGACACTCTAGCACACGCTGTTGCGGCGTGGAAAGCATCGGGATACCATCACATTACCTCCCAAGCACACAGCGTACTAAAAATGTTTTACAATTATGCCTAGCACCTTAAAAACAAGACCGCGGCGATTTTTTTAAAAAATTTGCCCCCCCCCCCAGTTGACCAATTTGCTCCAAAATCTAGCACCCCTTTGCCTATAGCTAGCACCAGCTAGCACCAAAGTTGTAGAGCTATTACCAAACCTGTTTCAGAAATATGGTCAATTATATTCGGAGAGTTCAACTTGACGCGAGCCCCCCCCCGTGCTCCGATTTGCTCCAACACCTAGCACTATGTAACATAGAGCTTGCATCGGCTAGCACACAATTAAGAAACCTAGCACCTTAAAAACCTCTTTGCTTATAGCTAGCACCAGCTAGCATCAAAGTTGTAAAGCTAGCACCAAAGCAATTTCAGAAATATGGTCAATTATATTCGGGTGGTCAACTTGACGCTAGCCCCCCACCCGTGTCCCGATATGCTTCAAAATCTAGCAACATGTAGCTTAGAGCTAGCACCAACTAGCATCCCAGTAAGAAAGCTACCATCTTAAAAACGAGATGGCAACGATTTTTTAAAAAAAATTGCCAGCCCCCCAGTTGTTCGACTTGCTCCAAAAACTAACAGTCCTTTGCTTATAACTAGCACCAAATAGCATCAAAGTTGTAGAGCTAGCACAGTAGCCATTTCAGAAATATGGCCTACTATATGCGGGGGGAGCAACTTGACGCTTGCCCACCACCCGTGTTACGATATACTTCAAAACTTAGCACCATGTAGCTTACAGCTAGCACAAGCTAACATCCAAGTAAGAAACCTAGCACCTTAAAAACAAGATGGCGGAGATTTTTTAAAGAAATTTTGCCAACCCCCCAATTGTCCTATTTTCTCCTAAATCTAGCACCTCTTTGCTTATAATTAACACCAGCAAGCATCAAAGTTCTAGAGTTAGCACCAAAACCGTTTCAGAAACATGCTCCATTATTTGGGGAGACAGTTTGACGTTATCCTTCCCGTGCTCCAATTTGCTCAAAAACCTAGAACGATGTAGCTAGCACCAGCTAGCACCCAAATAGGAAACCTAGCACCTTAAAAACAAGATGCAGGCGATTTTCTAAAAAAAATTGGCCCTCTCCCACAGTTGTCCGATTTGCTCCAAAATCTAGCACCTCTTTCCTTATAGCTAGCATCGGCTAGCACTAAAGTTGTAGAGCTAGCACCAAAGCCATATCAGAAATATAGCAAATTATATTCGGAGGGAGAGCAACTTGGCGCTAGTCCTTCCCCTGCTATGATTTGCTCCAAAACCTAGCATCATGTAACTTAGAGCTGGCACCAGCTAGCACCCAAGTAAGAAAGCTAGCACCTTAAAAACAAGATGGCTGCGATTCTATTAAAAAAAATTTGCCAGTCCCCCAGTTGTCCGATAAAAATTCGCCGCCATATTGTTTGAAAGATGATAGCTTTCTTACTTGTGTGCCAGCTGGTGCTAGCTCTAAGCTACATGGTGCTAGGTTTTGGAGCATATCGGAGCACGAGGAGAGGGTGCGGCAAGTTGCTCCCCCCCTCCTATAATTGGCTATATTTCCGATAGCTCTACTAACTCTACTAGCTACAAGCAAAAAAGTGCTAGATTTTGGAGCAAATCGGGCAACTGGACGGGGCCATACAATTTCTTTAAGAAATAGCCGCCATATTGTTTTTAAAGTGCTAGCTTTCTTACTTGGGTGCTAGCTAGTGCTAGCTCTAAGCTACAAGGTGCTAGGTTTTAGAGCATATCAGAGCACGGGTAGGGGGCTTGAGTCCTGCCCCCAAGTATAATTGGCCATATTTCTGAAACGACTTTGGTGGTAGCTCTACAACTTTGGTGCTAGCTGGTGCTAGTTATTAGCAAAGAGGTCTAGATTTTGGAGCTAATCGGACAACTGGGGGCTGGCAAATTTTTTTTAAAAAATCGCCGCCATCTTGTTTTTAAGGAACTAGCTTTCTTACTTGGGTGCTAGCTGGTGCTAGCTCTAAGCTACATGGTGCTAGGTTTTTGAGAAAATCGGAGCACGGGGGGGGCTAGCTGCAAGTTGCCCCCACCCCCGAATATAATTGGCCATGTTTCTGAAAAAGCTTTGGTGCTAGCTAGTGCTAGCTATAAGCAAATGGGTGCTAGGTTTTGAGCACATCGGTGGGGGGGAGCAACTTGACGGACCTCCATTATGTTTGTATTTAATAGTTGCTTTAGCCATGAGTTTTAGAACTTGCTTCTGCTCGTGTCTTAAATGCCGACAAAAACACTTTCGGTGATTGACAAATGCGGCAAAAGGTAAGTAAGTAATATAATTTATTGATCTTTCCTATTGTATTACCTTTTACGACAAGACAGTTGGTAGAGAATCTGAGTATTATTCGGAAGGCTACATGTTCAAATCTTGACAGTGAGTATATTTTTCTTCAATTCAATTCAATTTTCTTCAATTATTAGCTCGATTGAAATTATTATTTAGGCTTTGTATAAAACTCTTAATTAGGTTATAAAATAATAATGTTTCAGGTTCAAAAGCTTTCCGCAATTTTGAGATATGTTTGATTAGTATTTAACTCATACTCAAAAGGAATACTAGCTATTACTAATAGTTGGTATGAATATCTTTATATGTAGCTATTCAATAAGCAAGACAAAATAAGCAACATAACATCAACCAAGTGATGTACTTAGTAGCAAAAGCCTCAAGGTCTTTTAACCGCTGTCGTTTTGAACCTGATAGGGTTTAATGTTTGCTCGCCAGTTAATTAAAAAATAACGATAGCTACCACAATATAACTGATGCCAGTACAAAAGGTAAAAGTAAGTCATTCAGAACTAATAGAGTTCAAGGCTCACTGACATGAGAAGCTTTGTATATTGATTTAACGATAAAGATGTTGACTATGTATAAATAACTGTATTAGCGCCACTAACAAACACAGCTGCTCGCTCCCCAGTATATTCTAGATCTATAATAAATCTGTATTAATAAAATGACATTGTATACTTTCTTGTGTTTATTTAGAGCCCTTTCTGCTGAAAATGTGGAATAAATCAAAAGACGTGTGAGCGGTAGAGGTAGGACAAGATTGTATTTTTTACGTAACACAAACCGCGAAAAATTTATTTGACTTCCGATAAGAACTTTGTATTGTAATAGTTAGGGACACAAAATAATTCTTCAAGCTCCTTCACATAACATACAGCTTAAGTGTTACCTTTTACGATGAAGTTAGCAACTGTTTTTATATATTGCTATGATTGTGTAGCTATAAAAACACGTGCCTCTCTATGCGGGGCTTCAATAAAAGGTGCTATGAAAACAAAACTGATCTGGTATAAATTATTACCTGAAGACGCACGTATGCCCTTGCTGGCTCTAATGGAATGAAACAACGAAATTTCAACATCACAATTATAATAACATTAAATATTTATCAACAATCCTTCAAATTATGGTAATCGTTACATTCACAAACATCTTTCTTCAACACTCATTATCGAAAAAAAAAAATTACGTACACATAGGCATGAAAACTATAAATGAAAAGTACACTTTAAATCAAAAACAAATATTTTATACTTACTACGTTGACTTATCAAAGTACACGAGCTGAACACAGAACAAACAAAAGAATCACGAAAATTTCCAACTCATTTTTTGTGCTACCCAAAAATCTGTACGCTCATTGGCCAAACAAAATTTGGACATTCTTTTACATTCTAAAATTGATGCACACAATTTTATTGCTTAAAAACATCATTAACGTTTTCCAACACAGGCAGCATAGGAAATGGAAGTGTATAAATACAAATACAAGTTCTCCGAAAGACATTCCTTAGTGCTCCCCATAGCCTAAAGAATCAACTGCAAGTGCTCACCATAGTCTGCTAACACTGCTGCGAGCAGCGCTCTCTATAGCCTGCTAAAACTTCGGCGAGCAGTGCTCCCCATAGCCTGCTTATTCCCCGACAGCGACGCTGTCCACCGCCGTGCCGTATCTTGGGCATGCCACTTATTACAGTCCCGTCGACGCGGCATGCGCGCCACTAAAGACAGTTGGTAACGATATTACATAATGTGGAAATTAACGCGCCAATTGTCAATGACATCACACAATATGCAAATTATTGCAACACATTTTTTAAATATACAAATTATATAAAAAAAAAACCCACGGGGTACTTACGTGAATAGGCAAAGCTTCCTTCCGAATTACTTCATGATGGTGGCGGCTTGCATCCGGATTACTTCATGATGGTTCTCGGGTCGTGAATCTCCTAAACCAGGTTGCATCCAAATTCGGTCGTCTACTTCCTATGTAGACGTACAATAAGGAACGCGTTTGAGGAACGATAATCAAAGACAAACGGGAATCTACATAATAAAAAGATACGATAAGATACCATACCAACTACTCTTGTTCGCGTTTCGGAGGCAAGTCCTAACGCGTCTTTCGGAAATTTCCCACTACTCCTTCGTCCACACGCGTCGGCGCGAAATTCGCGCAACGCACTTCTGAAGTGATAGAAATACCGCAACAAGTCTTTTATATTTATGGAGCGAAATTCCCGCATATTAAAACTATATGAATGTTTATGGCCAATTTCGGCACGTAACACACTATAATTCATCAATAAACAGTTAATAAACTACGTTCGAGAAGTCGTTATTGTGATGACACCTACTGCGTCTGTCAACTCTACCTCCGGGACAACATCCCCGTAGAGTTCAACGGCGACGCACTCGACGAGGCCTAAAACATCACTACCACGACGTCTTCCGAAGGGTTCTGAAGATCACTGAAGACTTCCAAACTACTACAAGCTGTACGTACGTCCATACCATAACTCGTTATGCTCCCACGTTGTCTCACAAGTAAAACACGAAGCCTTCCGAAGAGTTCCGAAGACCACCAAAGACGTATGGACCTCTTAAAACTGTAAATATTTTTTAACAATCATTATTCAAGTTCTTACTTGGCCGCAAAAGTACGTTCTGAAGCCTTTCGAAGAATTCCGAAGACTTCAGAATCCTTCTATGCTTGTATATATGTTCAATTTATAGTTCCTATATTCACGAAGCCTTCCGAAGACCTCCAAAAACGTCTGAACCATTTTCAAACTGTAAATATTTTCTAACTATCGTTATTCAAGTTCTTACCCGACCCTACAAGCCAAGTCCGAAACCATCCGAAGAATTCCGAAGACTACCGAAAACTTTCACACCTCCTTAACTGTATATATAATCATTCAAAAAGTGTTTTAATGGTACCACAAGCAACAACGAAGACTTCCGAAGGGTTCCGAAGATTACCGAACCGCCTAAACTGTACAAATCATTTATTTATTCTTTTTTTTACGATTTAACTTTCATTTGTATATATTTATGAACTTTATAATTATTTTGCTAATACATATTAAACAAATAATCAAGCAAAACCTACATACTTTCAGACTCCGCCCACTCGAACGATAACAACTAGAGATTAATATGGAGAGCATGGAGTCTCTCCCAGACCTTTCTTATGCAATTCACACTGTGTACAAATTATTAAAAATAGAATGTACCTTAGCTGGAGCATCAATACTCTTTAACTCAACATCATTTACTTCTACTTGCACCTCCTTTACTTTTTCCTCCGTCTCATTTCGTTCTTCCCCTACTCTTCATCTATTTCAGTAGTACATTTGTGGCGTAATCACCCCCTCATTTCCACCAGAATCCCTCATTTCCACACACATCTGGACCAAAAAGTTTTCTTCGACTAACCATTTTTCATCTTTCGAGATAAATATGTCTTAAATTTTTCATCTTTCGAGATAAATGAGCATCCACATTTCCACACACGAGATAAACCTATTTTTAAGATTTTTTTACCGCTAACATCCTGGACCAAATAGTTTTCTTCGTCTAACCAATGCATCTTTTGAGATAAACCTATCTTGTTTGGTATCAATTAATATTAGATTTTTCTCAGCTACCCGAATTTCTAGGAATTTTTTAGATTGCGCCATCCCCAAGGGAGCTACCCCCATTTTAAGATTTCTTACCTGTAGTGACTTTTGAGCGTTCTTATAAACTTTTTTATACATACGATACATCTTGTTAGTCTAGAATTTTATGCACAACCCGAATCTGCAAACAGATTTAAAATCGGACCACGCCCTGCAAAGTTACACATATACCCTCTGCGAGATAAATCTTTCTCCACATTTCCATCCACGAGATAAACCTACCTTGTTTGGTATCAATTAAGATTAGAATTTTCTCAGCTACCAGAATCTTTAGGAATTTTTTAGATAGCGCCATCTCCCAGAGAGCTACCCCAATTTTAAGATTTCTTACCTGTAGCGACTTTTGACCGTCCTTATAAATTTTTAGTCATGCAATACATCTTGTTAGTCTAGAATTTTATGTAGAACCCGAATCTGTAAACAGATTTAAAATAGGGCCACCCCTTACCATTTTACACACACCCTCTAAATTATAACTTTCCTGCAGCTTATACCTAAAAGAAAATCTAAAACCATTCTTAAAACTTTTATTACAGACAATTTTAATAATACAGTTTAAATTTTGTAAACCACATTTCTAAATACATATTCACAATTTTTATTTTGAACCTAGAACTTCTCATATCGGCTCATACTTATTAATATTTATTTCTAAATAGAGCACTTTTCCAAAGACCAACCGGACTCACATGCTTCAAATTCCTCTGATTTTGTTCTTATGGTCTCGCTTAAGACCTCGTACATATTTTCCAGATTACTAGAAGACGTTATAACCACATTTTTGTGTTAAAGGATTTCACATCGGACTTTTCTTCCCCATTTTGGTGTAAACGCCGTTGAGTTCGCAATAGACTTTTATTGCTGTATGTTGTATTCTTTTTCATTTATTAATCGAATAAATCGCTCTTTCTGCTTCAAAGAAACTCGCGCACTCCATCGTCGACACTGGCGTTCTTTATGCGATAGCTAGCCATACGGTTGTTAAACGCAGTGCTAACCATTTCTACACCATCGTCGCTAGTAGCGGTAACTGATGCATTTTATGTTTGTTGCTCCGTAGATGACTAGGGTATGCAGACTTTAACACCTCCATGTCGCACACTTTACACATAATTCGTGGTTGTTTCGTACAAGGCCCTTTAACAGCTGGCGGGGCTGAACGTTTACGGCTTAATGTCATACCGTGCTGTTTTCCTTGTGTCGCTGTAAGTTGCCCATTCTCGTAAAGCGATACCGCAAGACCCACAGTTAAAGAACTTTGCTGCTGACGGATGTATAAGCTTTACCCTGGACGATGTTACACCACGACATTTGTTCTGATGCTGTTTGAGAGCATTTTTCCAGGTATAGGAAGCACCGCAAGAGTTGCACTTAAAAACGTTTGCAGGTACCATTTTAGTACAAAACAAAATCCGCACTATAGCACTTTGGTTAAACTTGGAAGCGAACTAACTTATAACTAAAGAGTTTACTCTTGCGCACCTGCTTTATGTACCCTATAGAATGCAAACCGAAGGTTTCCGAAGACACCCGAACGAAGTTGAGGATTCAGCGGGGGACTAAATGACGTCATAATCCTTGCTGCTCGTCCAATACATTTAGCGCCGATGCATGCACCTGGTTCGCATCGTCAATGGTGCGAATGCAGTTAGTAGAAACACCGGAAAACGTCTTCCATGTTATACGGATCGCGTGCATATTAAAAATCCAAAAGGCTGGTAGCACACGCACACAAATTGTGTGCAAGTCGTGCTGTAGAAGATGCCGTGCTACTATAACCAAAAACTTAATAAAAACACTTTAAACCATTACTAAGGAAATACCAACTTGTTGTCTACAGGATACTTACTAATAAAGCAATTTAATTTTAAATAACTTCTACGTCATATTTTAGGAAATGGTGGGCTTGAATATTTTCTTTGGAAACAATCGAAGATTGCCGAAAACACTCGAAGAGTGCACAAACGCGGTCACTAAACCACAATTAATAATCGCCTTTATAGGTTTAACATTTCTACCATTACCCAATGACTTTAATTTCTTATTGGAGAGAATCCTTATTCTCCACGCACCGTTGCGTAGCTGGATGCCCACCCTTTTGGGAATATATGCTCGTTATAGGTTGTAGCACCCGCAGGTTTTACTTAACTACACTTCGTGAGATCCCTTTAATCTTTTTTAATCGTGTCCTTCTCGCGTACAATACAGTAGGACTTAGCCTTACTACCTACAAATTCTAACACCAAGTCACCGTTAAACTCGTCTTTGAATTTCTCCACAATTTTTTGTTAACATGCGGTATATTGTGTTTATTATTTGCGGGGTACACCACTTTAAACCTAAAAATAAAAACAGGATAGTTTAATACGTCTATTAATAATTTATGGTAATGTTGGCGATACAAATATGTAAAAACAAACTTTATCAAGAAATATGTTTTAATAGAATACATACACGTATTGATAACATCTATAAACCGCTGTGGTAACCAGAGTCTGACGAATCTGGGATAGCCAAATCTCTAAACATTTGCGCAAGCGATTGCCTTGCAGTTGCATCTTTTAAGTACTGAATGGGGAAACATTTAATAAGTTCCAACACTGTCAAGTAATTTAAATTGCTGCAATCATTAGACAGAGAAATACTGGCACTGCTCTCTCCATCTAATAACGTTTGAACCCCTTCTTCCTCCGTCGTATTTCCACATACTTTTTTTATATCACCAACAAATTTTTCGTAAAATTCTGGAAAGTTTCTACACCTTAACTCAGCCATTTTAAAACAGATCAATTCTCGCAAATTTAATAGCTTGATGCACTCGTACGCAGGTAGCACAATAACATTCCCATCTTTCGTAATCTCCATATTATATAAATTCTCTTTTCAAAATTGTTCAAAACCATATACTTCTATTAAAGGCTGTGCTCAGCTGTAATTTGAAATCTAGATCCAATTGTATCTCAACAACATCGTTTCCAGTAGTCAAACCATTTAATCTGACTTGTTTTGAGTCTTGAGCAAATTGGCGAATTTGAAATTCCACTTGGAAAGTACACAATTTCTTCCAATCGAAGTAAGAGAATGTTATCGTAGAATCAGCACACATACCACTACAGCAAATAACTTGGATGGCAGGTTGAAGACCACCATATAAATCAAAACCAACTTCTAATATATGGTGGTGATAATTTGGAGGAAATTCGCCTAACCTATAGGTTGACTTACCAACTAGTTGGTTGATATTTAATTGTGGTACTCGCACATCACTTGTAACGTCAACACAAGAAAATCCATCTTTTATTTATAATTTTAATCAAACTCGACGATACTTTGACGACTAATGCACTGGAACATGGCTCTCGCCTTTTATGCCGATGGTCGAGCGTGCGCAGCTCTTATTATATTAGTTGGCGTTATATGCAAGTCTTGACTGGAAAAGTGACGTCTATAATTGTTTTATAGTGGGTTTTACCTGTATGTATTTAACCACCAACGCCATTTTTAGAATTATTAAACAAAATTACTCTTAGCAGTATTTTTAATATACCATCGTGTAAGATTTCAATTATTATTGTGTTTTCCTCAGGTTTTCAAATCCTCGGAATTTTTTCAAATCGAATGACACCTTACTGATTTGCAGAATAACCTTTGCAAGCATCGTATATAATTCATCTTTAATCTATTTCTAAACCGTATCGCTCTGTCTTTTGAGATAAACCCTGGTGTAACCTATAAATTAGTATAGAATTTTCCTGGGGAATTGAAATTAATTATCACGTTTTTAAAATTAGTTCCAACAAAGACCTGTATATATTGTATTAATATTCAAAACCTATCAGCAAAACACCTTTGCATTTTATTTAGATTTAGCTCGATAATAGAGTTAAACTCCAAAAATATTTATTAGTGGCTAGAATTGTTAAAATTTTCAATTAGTGAATCCACATACAAATGATTAAACCAAAGGTATAATACATATATTAATTCTGTACGGTGACCTAGAAAGTGGTTCGATAATCTATTTTAAATGTAGTTCAACATAAGACGTATATTCTAAATAAATTTAGTGAAATGTATGATCATTAGCCTTGCATTGTTTGTCGATGACGTCTGACTATTAATTTAATAAAAGCACTTTCCACAATTCTAGTTAATATACGGGAATACACATTCTATAATTTGATTTAAATTGGGTTAATGTAAGGACAAATTATACTTATACTTTCTCCCTCAACGTATTTAGGAAGTTTATATCAAATCTTCCGCACATTATACGCACTATGGAAGTTGGCATGCAAAATCAGATATGCAAATTCGAGAACTTGCGTTTTTATTTAAATAAGAATTCTTTAGTGAAGATGATGACATTTGATGGGAATTATATGATATTTACCAAAGGAACTTTAGAGCACTTTTTAGGGGTATCTCAGATCGTTCTCAACCATGCTAATACTTTAAAAGAACTAACGGAAAAGGGTACTCCTAATATAGATCTGTTTCTGTTAGATGTCGCAATGGAAAGATATAATAGGAATGATGTCCTACAGAATCTCGCACATGATGTAATTAAAAGCAAATACAGTAATAGTGATATTGGGATCATATTATACGAATTTATAAGAACCTACCCAAGATTGTTTGAAAACAGTATTTGTAAACAAGTTGAGTATATGGAAGAATACAACAGGTTTCCATTCCACGCATTTACGAGTGATGTTTAAATTTTAAGCCGAAGACTGAAAATTTTGTAACACTATTAATTACACTTTTGTTTTCTTATACGTTTCTAAATTGCTGTATTTCAAATACAGATATTAATAGATGTCAATAAAATTATGTTATAGTTTTAAATAAAACAATTCTGATTAATAATTTTGTAAAACGTTTATAACACCCTTTTAAAAAAATAATACACATCTTTGTTATAATTCTTTTCATAATTACTTAGATACCCATTTCAGTTACGTGGACATTTGAAAAATTAAACAATACCAATGTATGCTTTATATTTTAAAACATAAACAAGCTAATATATAAAAATAATTTCTAAATTCACATCATTCATTTCTTATGATAACAGTTGTGGTGGTTAAATTTTTATTTTAAAACTTACAATTTAGTATATATTCCATTTGAATATCTGCCAACAGTTTTATAAACCCCATCTCCTCGATTATTTCCATAAAATCATCCAGATCCTCGGGCAATGATAACACTGCAGTACAGTGCTGTATTGCCTCCTCGTATGACTGACACATAAGACATTTTCTCCTTCTATCGAAAAGCGTTGCCCACATTCTGCTTTTTTTACTCGTAGAGCATTGCGAAATCTTCGAATAACCTCTCCAAAGTTTTTATACATATTTATTATATTGTCTCTTTAAACCGTACAATCAACAAATAATAACTTCTACGCGAACAGTCCTTTTATATGAGCTACTCCTATTCGGATATGTACCGATTGCACCCGATTTGTGTACACGTACGAAGCAACAGGTAGGGAATGTATTCTATGAACAAAATCATTACATTTCTTAAGAAAAATGCTAAGGACTTTAAAAATAATTATAACTCTTGTTAGACCTCTAGCCTCCGGATAAACGTTATTATTTTAGGTTGTGTCAATGTTTTCTGAATCAACTTCCTACACACTTTTCCTAAACTATGCGTATCAATTGGGGGTTATACTTTACTCCATAACCGACTTGTATATATTTTCGTATTCGTCTCTAGCTAACACGTCCGTATAATAAAGATGTACAGGCTCGTCGTCAACTGGTAACTTAATCTTTTTTAAAAACTAGCCTTTGTTTTCAAGTTTAACCCTTGTTGTACGTGTAAGGATTCTTTCCGCTATTCCTTGTGACTAGGAATCGGTAATTTTGCAAGGATCAATCAATTGTTTGTGCACCTCTTCGATTTGTAGAGATGTAGCGTCTCCCTTTTGTATACCGCAAAGTTCTTTCGTACAGAATCCTGCATAAAATGAAGCTTACGTTTATTTACAATAAAATTGTTAACGTTCGTCATCATCGGACTCAGGATGGGAACTAACTTTTTGAATAATGTTAAATATTTATATACTCGTCGAAATTCTTCCTATATCGACCATTATCCAAATCAAAATCTTTCACAACAGTTATAAAATTATGTTTTGAGTCACCCCAACACTGTAAACACATTTCTTTAAATTTCGGATATGTCATGTCACCACTTATATGATCCGAAAAGATATGTCCGAGATTGGTTTCATCCTGTTTCCATAATGCGATTACATTGGCGTTATCTCTGAGTCTATGTTTTAAGGCACTAGCGTAAGTTTGACATAGATAGAACGAATCTATTGCTTTATGTCGACCGAACGAGAAAAACTGAGTGATTTTACTTTGCTCGTTTGCAGGTATATCATCAAAAACCATAATTGAATCTTCTTTGGTATCTCCGGGTTCGATCAAATCATCGTAATTTTCAAACTCATGGTAACCAATTTCTTCTTTTAATGGTGTAAAAACGTTTCTTAACAATTCGTATTTCGGTTGATACAAACTCTTTGAAAATACATAGACATTTTGAAATCTAAGACCGTTCTCGTGCAAGATCAGAGATATTAAAGCGTTGGTCTTCCCACAACTCGATGGTCCCACGAATATAGCTCGTATGTTAGACGGGAACAATGGGCCATGTTTACCATCTTCTTTTGCATTAGCAATAGCAAAGTTATCATAATTCTGTATAGGTATTTTAACTTCTGGTATAACATCTCTGGATGCATCGTTGGAATTATGTAATTTCTTCACGTTCTGCAACCTTTTAACATATCTGCATAACGTTGTTCTAGGTATATTATATTTTTTACTAGCAGCGTAGAAACTCGAGCCATCCAGGATATCCTCTGCTGCTTTTGTAATAGATTGTTTGGAGCACCACTGATTGCTTGAATGCGACATCTTTCGAAAAATGTCTTACTATAACTAAGCTCAACCCAAAACTACTTCCTTATATACCAAATTTAATCTCCCTGCTCACATAACCACATGACCACATGACCATATGACCACATGACCACATGACCATATGACCACATGACCACATGACCACATGACCATATGACCATATGACCACATGACCATATGACCACATGACCACATGACCATATGACCGCATGACCATATGACCTAATTGCTTTATAATGAGTTTTCTCATTAAAAACCCATTAGCACTAATTGCTTTTTAATGAGTTTTTCCATTAAAAACCAAGTGTGGACCTAGGTTAGATAAAAGGAAAAATTAATAGGTTAGGTCAGCGCCGCGGCGCTAGTCACAAGGAATAGCGGAAAGAATCCTTACACGTACAACAAGGGTTAAACTTGAAAACAAAGGCTAGTTTTAAAAAAAAAAAAAGATTAAGTTACCAGTTGACGACGAGCCTGTACATCTTTATTATACGGACGTGTTAGCTAGAGACGAATACGAAAATATATACAAGTCGGTTATGGAGTAAAGTATAACCCCCAATTGATACGCATAGTTTAGGAAAAGTGTGTAGGAAGTTGATTCAGAAAACATTGACACAACCTAAAATAATAACGTTTATCCGGAGGCTAGAGGTCTAACAAGAGTTATAATTATTTTTAAAGTCCTTAGCATTTTTCTTAAGAAATGTAATGATTTTGTTCATAGAATACATTCCTACCTGTTGCTTCGTACGGGTACACAAATCGGGTGCAATCGGTACATATCCGAATAGGAGTAACTCATATAAAAGGACTGTTCGCGTAGAAGTTATTATTTGTTGATTGTACGGTTTAAAGAGACAATATAATAAATATGTATAAAAACTTTGGAGAGGTTATTCGAAGATTTCGCAATGTTCTACGAGTAAAAAAAGCAGAATGTGGGCAACGCTTTTCGATAGAAGGAGAAAAATGTCTTATGTGTCAGTCATACGAGGAAGCAATACAGCACTGTACTGCAGTGTTATCATTGCCCGAGGATCTGTATGATTTTATGGAAATAATCGAGGAGATGGGGTTTATAAAACTGTTGGCAGATATTCAAATGGAATATATACTAAATTGTAAGTTTTAAAATAAAAATTTAACCACCACAACTGTTATCATAATAAATGAATGATGTGAATTTAGAAATTATTTTTGTATATATTAGCTTGTTTATGTTTTAAAATATAAAGCATACATTGGTATTGTTTAATTTTTCAAATGTACACGTAACTGAAATGGGTATCTAAGTAATTATGAAAAGAATTATAACAAAGATGTGTATTATTTTTTTAAAAGGGTGTTATAAACGTTTTACAAAATTATTAATCAGAATTGTTTTATTTAAAACTATAACATAATTTTATTGACATCTATTAATATCTGTAGTTGAAATACAGCAATTTAGAAACGTATAAGAAAACAAAAGTGTAATTAATAGTGTTACAAAATTTTCAGTCTTCGGCTTAAAATTTAAACATCACTCGTAAATGCGTGGAATGGAAACCTGTTGTATTCTTCCATATACTCAACTTGTTTACAAATACTGTTTTCAAACAATCTTGGGTAGGTTCTTATAAATTCGTATAATATGATCCCAATATCACTATTACTGTATTTGCTTTTAATTACATCATGTGCGAGATTCTGTAGGACATCATTCCTATTATATCTTTCCATTGCGACATCTAACAGAAACAGATCTATATTAGAGTACCCTTTTCCGTTAGTTCTTTTAAAGTATTAGCATGGTTGAGAACGATCTGAGATACCCCTAAAAAGTGCTCTAAAGTTCCTTTGGTAAATATCATATAATTCCCATCAAATGTCATCATCTTCACTAAAGAATTCTTATTTAAATAAAAACGCAAGTTCTCGAATTTGCATATCTGATTTTGCATGCCAACTTCCATAGTGCGTATAATGTGCGGAAGATTTGATATAAACTTCCTAAATACGTTGAGAGAAAGTATAAGTATAATTTGTCCTTACATTAACCCAATTTAAATCAAATTATAGAATGTGTATTCCCGTATATTAACTAGAATTGTGGAAAGTGCTTTTATTAAATTAATAGTCAGACGTCATCGACAAACAATGCAAGGCTAATGATCATACATTTCACTAAATTTATTTAGAATATACGTCTTATGTTGAACTACATTTAAAATAGATTATCGAACCACTTTCTAGGTCACCGTACAGAATTAATATATGTATTATACCTTTTGGTTTAATCATTTGTATGTGGATTCACTAATTGAAAATTTTAACAATTCTAGCCACTAATAAATATTTTTGGAGTTTAACTCTATTATCGAGCTAAATCTAAATAAAAATGCAAAGGTGTTTTGCTGATAGGTTTTTGAATATTAATACAATATATACAGGTCTTTGTTGGAACTAATTTTAAAAACGTGATAATTAATTTCAATTCCCCAGGAAAATTCTATACTAATTTATAGGTTACACCAGGGGTTTATCTCAAAAGACAGAGCGATACGGTTTAGAAATAGATTAAAGATGAATTATATACGATGCTTGCAAAAGGTTATTCTGCAAATCAGTAAGGTGTCATTCGATTTGAAAAAATTCCGAGGGATTTGAAAACCTGAGGAAAAACACAATAATAATTGAAATCTTACACGATGGTATATTAAAAATACTGCTAAGAGTAATTTTGTTTAATAATTCTAAAAATGGCGTTGGTGGTTAAATACATACAGGTAAAACCCACTATAAAACAATTATAGACGTCACTTTTCCAGTCAAGACTTGCATATAACGCCAACTAATATAATAAGGAGCTGCGCACGCTCGACCATCGGCATAAAAGGCGAGAGCCATGTTCCAGTGCATTAGTCGTCAAAGTATCGTCGAGTTTGATTAAAATTATAAATAAAAGATGGATTTTTCTTGTGTTGACGTTACAAGTGATGTGCGAGTACCACAATTAAATATCAACCAACTAGTTGGTAAGTCAACCTATAGGTTAGGCGAATTTCCTCCAAATTATCACCACCATATATTAGAAGTTGGTTTTGATTTATATGGTGGTCTTCAACCTGCCATCCAAGTTATTTGCTGTAGTGGTATGTGTGCTGATTCTACGATAACATTCTCTTACTTCGATTGGAAGAAATTGTGTACTTTCCAAGTGGAATTTCAAATTCGCCAATTTGCTCAAGACTCAAAACAAGTCAGATTAAATGGTTTGACTACTGGAAACGATGTTGTTGAGATACAATTGGATCAAGATTTCAAATTACAGCTGAGCACAGCCTTTAATAGAAGTATATGGTTTTGAACAATTTTGAAAAGAGAATTTATATAATATGGAGATTACGAAAGATGGGAATGTTATTGTGTTACCTGCGTACGAGTGCATCAAGCTATTAAATTTGCGAGAATTGATCTGTTTTAAAATGGCTGAGTTAAGGTGTAGAAACTTTCCAGAATTTTACGAAAAATTTGTTGGTGATATAAAAAGTATGTGGAAATACGACGGAGGAAGAAGGGTTCAAACGTTATTAGATGGGAGAGCAGTGCCAGTATTTCTCTGTCTAATGATTGCAGCAATTTAAATTACTTGACAGTGTTGGAACTTATTAAATGTTTCCCATTCAGTACTTAAAAGATGCAACTGCAAGGCAATCGCTTGCGCAAATGTTTAGAGATTTGGCTATCCCAGATTCGTCAGACTCTGGTTACCACAGCGGTTTATAGATGTTATCAATACGTGTATGTATTCTATTAAAACATATTTCTTGATAAAGTTTGTTTTTACATATTTGTATCGCCAACATTACCATAAATTATTAATAGACGTATTAAACTATCCTGTTTTTATTTTTAGGTTTAAAGTGGTGTACCCCGCAAATAATAAACACAATATACCGCATGTTAACAAAAAATTGTGGAGAAATTCAAAGACGAGTTTAACGGTGACTTGGTGTTAGAATTTGTAGGTAGTAAGGCTAAGTCCTACTGTATTGTACGCGAGAAGGACACGATTAAAAAGATTAAAGGGATCTCACGAAGTGTAGTTAAGTAAAACGCGGGTGCTACAACCTATAACGAGCATATATTCCCAAAAGGGGTGGGCATCCAGCTACGCAACAGTGCGTGGGAGAATAAGGATTCTCTCCAATAAGAAATTAAAGTCATTGGGTAATGGTAGAAATGTTAAACCTATAAAGGCGATTATTAATTGTGGTTTAGTGACCGCGTTTGTGCACTCTTCGAGTGTTTTCGGCAATCTTCGATTGTTTCCAAAGAAAATATTCAAGCCCACCATTTCCTAAAATATGACATAGAAGTTATTTAAAATTAAATTGCTTTATTAGTAAGTATCCTGTAGACAACAAGTTGGTATTTCCTTAGTAATGGTTTAAAGTGTTTTATTAAGTTTTTGGTTATAGTAGCACGGCATCTTCTACAGCACGACTTGCACACAATTTGTGTGCGTGTGCTACCAGCCTTTTGGATTTTTAATATGCACGCGATCCGTATAACATGGAAGACGTTTTCCGGTGTTTCTACTAACTGCATTCGCACCATTGACGATGCGAACCAGGTGCATGCATCGGCGCTAAATGTATTGGACGAGCAGCAAGGATTATGACGTCATTTAGTCCCCCGCTGAATCTTCAACTTCGTTCGGGTGTCTTCGGAAACCTTCGGTTTGCATTCTATAGGGTACATAAAGCAGGTGCGCAAGAGTAAACTCTTTAGTTATAAGTTAGTTCGCTTACAAGTTTAACCAAAGTGCTATAGTGCGGATTTTGTTTTGTACTAAAATGGTACCTGCAAACGTTTTTAAGTGCAACTCTTGCGGTGCTTCCTATACCTGGAAAAATGCTCTCAAACAGCATCAGAACAAATGTCGTGGTGTAACATCGTCCAGGGTAAAGCTTATACATCCGTCAGCAGCAAAGTTCTTTAACTGTGGGTCTTGCGGTATCGCTTTTACGAGAATGGGCAACTTACAGCGACACAAGGAAAAACAGCACGGTATGACATTAAGCCGTAAACGTTCAGCCCCGCCAGCTGTTAAAGGGCCTTGTACGAAACAACCACGAATTATGTGTAAAGTGTGCGACATGGAGGTGTTAAAGTCTGCATACCCTAGTCATCTACGGAGCAACAAACATAAAAATGCATCAGTTACCGCTACTAGCGACGATGGTGTAGAAATGGTTAGCACTGCGTTTAACAACCGTATGGCTAGCTATCGCATAAAGAACGCCAGTGTCGACGATGGAGTGCGCGAGTTTCTTTGGAAGCAGAAAGAGCGATTTATTCGATTAATAAATGAAAAAAGAATACAACATACAGCAATAAAAGTCTATTGCGAACTCTACGGCGTTTACACCAAAATGGGGGAAGAAAAGTCCGATGTGAAATCCTTTAACACAAAAAATGTGGTTATAACGTCTTCTAGTAATCTGGAAAATATGTACGAGGTCTTAAGCGAGACCATAAGAACAAAATCAGAGGAATTTGAAGCATGTGAGTCCGGTTGGTCTTTGGAAAAAGTGCTCTATTTAGAAATAAATATTAATAAGTATGAGCCGATATGAGAAGTTCTAGGTTCAAAATAAAAAATTGTGAATATGTATTTAGAAATGTGGTTTACAAAATTTAAACTGTATTATTAAAAATTGTCTGTAATAAAAAGTTTTAAGAATGGTTTTTAGATTTTCTTTTAGGTATAAGCTGCAGGAAAGTTATAATTTAGAGGGTGTGTGTAAAATGGTAAGGGGTGGCCCTATTTTAAATCTGTTTACAGATTCGGGTTCTACATAAAATTCTAGACTAACAAGATGTATTGCATGACTAAAAATTTATAAGGACGGTCAAAAGTCGCTACAGGTAAGAAATCTTAAAATTGGGGTAGCTCTCTGGGAGATGGCGCTATCTAAAAAATTCCTAAAGATTCTGGTAGCTGAGAAAATTCTAATCTTAATTGATACCAAACAAGGTAGGTTTATCTCGTGGATGGAAATGTGGAGAAAGATTTATCTCGCAGAGGGTATATGTGTAACTTTGCAGAGCGTGGTCCGATTTTAAATCTGTTTGCAGATTCGGGTTGTGCATAAAATTCTAGACTAACAAGATGTATCGTATGTATAAAAAAGTTTATAAGAACGCTCAAAAGTCACTACAGGTAAGAAATCTTAAATGGGGTAGCTCCCTTGGGGATGGCGCAATCTAAAAATTCCTAGAAATTCGGGTAGCTGAGAAAATCTAATATTAATTGATACCAAACAAGATAGGTTTATCTCAAAAGATGCATTGGTTAGACGAAGAAAACTATTTGGTCCAGGATGTTAGCGGTAAAAAAATCTTAAAAATAGGTTTATCTCGTGTGTGGAAATGTGGATGCTCATTTATCTCGAAAGATGAAAAATTTAAGATATATTTATCTCGAAAGATGAAAAATGGTTAGTCGAAGAAAACTTTTTGGTCCAGATGTGTGTGGAAATGAGGGATTCTGGTGGAAATGAGGGGGTGATTACGCCACAAATGTACTACTTATTTCATTTACTTCTTCCACTAGTTCATATAAATTCAAACTAACACAGTCTTCCTCGACTTCAATATTCGCCTCATCATCTCATTTAGTATATTCTTTACCACGTATCTTCTTACCCACCGCATCTATTAAAACCTTCAATCTATCAATTAAGTCCAATCCAAAGATGCGTCCATCCTTAACTTAGGTACAACCATAAATTTGTGTTGAAACTTTATATTCCCTAACTCACATTCTTAGATTGCTATGCTATTTATACGAACAAAATTTTTATTGTTCGTTGCTGCTAAGTTACGTTTCTTTATGGGTATAAACTCATTATTTAATTTTTATACATTGTTTTTAATAAAATTTTCGGAAGTTAACGACGCTTCAGCTCCCGTATCTATAAGTATCTTAACAATGTTGTCTTCTACAATTAAATTTAAAATGGGTAATGAGTTTTTGTTTACAATTGCATCACTTTCTAAATCAAAATTTATAAATTCTTGCTGATTGATTCTTAAGGGTGTGCTAGGTTTGCCTCTTAATGAAAATCCGATCTCACCGTTGAAGGTCCTGTTTTGCTCACCACAAATACATTTGTCACATTATTCTCACTATTAGTGAACTCGTTCGGTGGAACTTCATTGTTTGCCCTTCCTTGGAAGACGGAATTCGTTCTCCGTTCCCCAATCTCCTACCAGGACATTATTCGGACCCCAGTTGGTCATATTGACGTTCCCCATATCAAATGTTCTGCTATTGTAACGTTCCGGCTCACTTACAATGCTTGGTGGGTGTTCGTGAGATATTTTTGAGATTTTGTAATTACTAAAAAGGTAATAGGTCTATGGTTCGTAAATAAGGAATTATTTTAGACTGCACTAATGGTTAGTTTCCTTTTGTAGAAAGATAATTAAGTGTACTTGATTAAAAATGTCACAACAGAAAGTGTTAAACGTCAGGGGAATATGATATTTCTAAGGAGAACTTTAACCTATTTTAGAAAAATTTGCTAAAGAGACATTTTTACCGCAATCAACATTTAAAAAAGACTTCTTCTTGAATCGATTGTCTTGCAGTTATTGTAGGTTTCTTAATCTAAGGGACAACAACAAGAAATATTCCGGAGTGAAGAAAAAACTTGTGGTTTTGTACCGTTCAATTCGCATTGGTCACTTATCGGATTAATACTTCCCAATAATCCATTGTATTTCGATATTTTCTTCTTGATTAAATGGTTGCATGTGCTGTTTCTACAAGTTGATTTATCAATACTCAATAAGAACTGACTGCAGAATCCATCTGTTCCTCTGGTAATCTTAGACAGCCGTATCTTTCTGTTATAAAAAAATTGTTCCATTTATACATCAATCTTCACTTGGTTGGCAAGCATCGTTCTTACGTTATATCTACTTCCCGTTTCAATATGTACTGCTGCTTCTTCTGCCATTCAAACTTCATTTCCTTGATTAAGTGAAGGTTGAGTGGTAGTTTCCTCTTCTTCCATTCCAACCCCCTTTCTTTACAACGTTAATGACGATGCCACAGGTAACCGTACCTAATTGTGACTCCACCTCAGCAAATACAGTAAACAATCTTTCCTTTTTCCCTTTAAATGCAATAATGAATGATCCAATAAATATATCTTTTCTACTGAAAATCCAAGTTGTTCCTTATCTATATATACAATCTGCTTTTCGGACAGATCGCCAGAAGTTCTACCAATAAACTCACTCACTGCAAAAAGACAGAAAAATATACCTGAGGCTAAACGTAATCGACAATTCATACGGCTTTTTGTTTTAGCCACTGGTAACTTTACAATAGACACACCCCCTGTAGGTGAAAGTCGCGTTTCAATAAAATTAAACTTCTTGCGTATATTCTCACAAATCCAATTTAGCGGTTAAAATTTAAATCGATTTGTAAACATATACATTTATTAACTTAGGTGCTAAACACCCCAACAATTTTCTATTTTCCAGCCAAACGCAAACTATTTTCGATAATGCAAAGATCACCTAACAAAAATACGAAACCGCATACGTAAAAAAAAAATTGATTACAACAGTGAATTGGATATTTTTATTTAATTATGTATGCAGAGTTCTTTTGGAGTATTTCAAAATTGTAACTTTGCCGTTAGTTACATAGGTAACTTCAAATTTTCAGTGAATTGTTTATTATTGACGGCGATTTTAACCTTCAAACAACCCTTGTTCGACCTTCGGCAAGTACGCTATTGAGGTAAGTTGTGACTACCGAGTGCATTGCAGCAATACACTACTCAAGTAAGTTTGCAAATGATGATGTTAATTAAGTACCCTTCATCATGTACATTTTCTCGCCATTTGTGGCCATTGTATTTTTTCTGCCATATTCAGTATGCATTTTTTGATAAATTCGATCCGGACGGAATTTAATTGTCGGCAAGCTTTAACTAATAATTATTGAGTGAAATATAGCAAATTAACACGTAACAACAAATTCATTCATACAATTGTAACTTTGCCGTTAGTTACATAGGTAACTTCAAATTTTCAGTGAATTGTTTATTATTGACGGCGATTTTAACCTTCAAACAACCCTTGTTCGACCTTCGGCAAGTACGCTATTGAGGTAAGTTGTGACTACCGAGTGCATTGCAGCAATACACTACTCAAGTAAGTTTGCAAATGATGATGTTAATTAAGTACCCTTCATCATGTACATTTTCTCGCCATTTGTGGCCATTGTATTTTTTCTGCCATATTCAGTATGCATTTTTTGATAAATTCGATCCGGACGGAATTTAATTGTCGGCAAGCTTTAACTAATAATTATTGAGTGAAATATAGCAAATTAACACGTAACAACAAATTCATTCATACAATTTTTGTGTGGCATAGTTAGCGATTTTCGTATTGACGTGAATACCATTTAAAAAAGTTAATCTTAACTGCAGCTGTAACCCTTTATGGTAGGTAACAATTAGCTACGCATGTGGATTTGAATTATCTGATAGTCTACATTTATCTTTAATCTTGCTCATTTACATGTAACTTTGCTTTCGTTAATAATTTTCCGGTTATTAGTTTATTTCACTTGTTCCCGCCGATTTAATATTTTAAATTGTCTTACACAAGCTACAATATTACCTCAAATTTTCTGCGTAATGTTCAACCTAATTCTGTTTAAGAAATATACAAAGTCTGTAAGGAATTTGAAATACAGCCAAAATGTTTCCAAGTTTCCCGACATGAGCACACAATCATTGAAACCTTACGAGAAGCTTTCTGTACCCAATATAATTCCATCGTTAAAAATATAGCGCTCGCAAATAATTCCCACATACAATCTATATAAGATAACCTCACTAGAAAAAGTTTCATCCTACTAAAGCGCTTTACTACAAATTTTTTCCTACTAAAACTAACCCTCTTGAAGTTAGTGTATCCGTTTCTCCAGATATTGATCGATATAAAGCAGCTCTTTCGGACCTAAGCCTCTCTTCCTTTGAAGGCGATGTTACGACATTCGAAACCTTTATAGAGCAGTTCGATAATCTAATTCATTTAAATGACGATCTGTCCGAGGTGGATGAGTCTTTTTACCTCTAGTCTGTGTTGAAAGAATCTGCAATACCTTCCATTAAAAACGTTGACCTGTTAAAAAACCCTATCCTTAAGTGTGTAACAAAATTCAGAGAAATTACTACCATGCCTTGGGAAAACATTTCGAAAATTAAATTCCAACGATCCGCCTCGTTACAAATATTAATTGACAGCTTCACCAATAATAATTTGCAAGCTCTTACAAAATCTAATCTACCTGTAGAGCAATTGGACTTTATTCCCGTTCAAACGGTGTTAAGTCGATTTCTTGTACGGGTTAGGATTACATCAATACTGCTTCCCCAACCTATACACATCTAATTATTTATGAAGAAAATACTTCTAAGCCTTTGTCCAATTTATCAGCCAATTATAAATATGACTTAAACAAAGATATTAATTCGTACAACTCCCCTGGCTCGTGCCCTTCTGTTGTTATGTTACTTCAAACGAGTTCCTATGGTACCATGTCCACTTTGTCAAAGAGACCATAATTTTTACCCTTGTGTTAATTTCGCTAATGAAGGGTTTTCTTAAGACCGCTACGCTAGATATGTATCCTCCAATTGATATATATATTTTATAAAATAGAATATAGGAATTTATTAGAAAGTGTAAAGGAAATGTTAAGTGAAGTGCAGCATTGTAAATACAAGGACAATTTATTAAGTTTATTAACGTTCATGAGAACGGATGCGCTACTTTGTATCGCAGACGATAGTGACCCTGCAGATGTCAGGTCACAAACGGTCAGGTACCGTGATTACTTAGAAATTAAGATTACAACATTGTAATTATGAATAGTATTAGGAATAGCAGACATGAGATCTACAAGTTCCCACAGCCATGTGAAGGGTAGGAACATTATAAAAAGCCTGGGAGCTGAAGGACCCGGCAGTCAGTCAAGTATTCCGCTTTAGCATTACAGTCCGCTAGACTACTCAAAATAGTACATTGATTAATTAATGTTGAACTTAGAATAATTTAGAATCAACTTGTCAAAATTCCACAATTAATTTCTGTATAAATGAAATAAATTTTTTGAAGTTTTGGAACTGGTTTTTAAAAAGGCAGCTCCCAAGGCGCGAACCTTAACTCGCTTTCGTCAAAGAACGTTAATTTTGTATAAACTTCCTGAACAGTTTTCATATTTTGTATAAATGCAGATCCAATGTTTCTTGCTGCCGTCGTCTAAACACACTCTGGCTACTAGCAGCAATAGATTTATTTAAGCTCTACTCCTGTCGCAACCGTGCTTGTTCACGTCTCCCGTTCACTATAAGTTTTCTGCTCCTATTGCATCAAAGAAGACATAACTTAGTTTTGCAGTAGCGACACATCAACTTTATGTGATGTTTTACTCGACTCTCTCGTCAAAAATTTTGTTGTTTTGCTTTCAACACTTCAAGCGAAAATAGCTAACTGCTTAAGTTCTTTCCAGAAATTTCGTTGTCTATTTAATTCTTTTGGTGTAATTGATATCCTGACAAGCACACAATTACCTTAACATTATACAATCAGCGATTGTTATCCTGAATAACACCAACTACCCACTTACACCTGAAGATACTAGAGCATACCTCTACGACGCCGTCAAACCCATTCAGTATTTGCCAGCGGATCTATGTCGTTCATCAGCGTGTAAGATGTACCACCATGTATTCCAATGATCGTGAAAGCAGCAGCTTCGCAAGCGCGATCAGCAGGCACTTCCTAAGTGTCAGTATCTTTTTGATTGGTTTAATAATAATCATTTATTAGTCACTAATAACGTTTCATTAGGTTTAGAAGCAGAGAAAGGAAAAAAGAGAGGTAGATGTAGAGCTAGATAGAACTAGAGATGGACTCGGGCTCGGGCTTTCGGGCGGGCCCGGCCCGGGATCGGCACGATTTCGGGCTCGAATCCGGGCCGGGCCGTTGACTACTTTAGTCGGGTCGGGCCCGGACCGGGCCTATTTTTTTTTGGGCCGGGCCGGGCTAAACGATTCGGGCCGGTCCGAATTTTTCGGGCCGAAAAACGCTTGAGTAGATACTCCACTGTCTTTTTACTTCTATCTCACATTGAGTAAGTAAACGTTCTTAATTATATTTTCACGTAGTGTCTTCATGAACCCATTAATAATCAGTTTTTCGTCTTGTTTAATGTAAAGGGGACGTGATATTATAACTCACTTCTTATCCCGAATATTTTTTTCTAGTCGTATTTAATGTCCCTCATGTTGTACTTTAGGCAAGTTAAAAATACCCAAGAACATCGAACTAGGTGATTTATTCATAATTCAAAAGTTTGCACGATTTATATTATGTATATGTATATACTTCAAATTTCAATCATGCGGCGAACGTCGATATTATCAATCGCGTATATAGTTTATGTCTACCGCCTAAAACACCAGAAAGTTATTGCAACGTTCATTTTACCAATTTTTTAATAAAGTTTTCTTTTATTTGACATTTACACATGCTCAATTAACACATCTTTAATGTTTGTACTGTATTAAAAAACGGGACATCTTTATTTAATTTAAATACAGGCAAGGAATGCTTTTATTTAGGGCGCCTTAATTTTGACATATACTAAATGCCTAACGTACAAACTTACATTTAATTGTCTGCTTTCTGTATACATATTGTGAAATTAAATGGCTTTTTGTAGTGTTGTTTCCGTAATTAAATTTAGAGATATAGTATCCAAGTTTATAACACGAAAAAGATATAAAACGCCAACGCTCTAAATACCAGGATGCTGTTTTGTAATGCTTTTCCTACAAATAAGGTATAAAAATCCATTTGAAAACAGATATGCTATAGGCTTGGGAAGAAGTAAAAAACAGTTTCTTGAAGTAAACTCGAAGAGTATTCCGTGAAAACACTTTGACAACACATACAAATGTTATAGAAATCAGTGGGAAATAAAAGACTCTAATAATAAAAAAAGGTTCATCTTTATGTGAATAGAATTTTTTGATCTTTTCCAATATAGTTAAACATGTATTCTAGGTCACCTTGTTACAAAAGAGATTAGTTCTTTATTCATTTTAAAACATAACCTATAGATATAGAATGCTAAACATATATGTCAAAACAGAAAGTAAAGGAAAAAACACTTGCTCTGAAATAGTGTAGGAAATTGTACTATGTAGTACTAGCGCAGCCTTTCATTTTTCAGGAATTTTTTAAGAATACTGTCAGTGTTTTAAATATATCATTTCCACAGCAACGTGTGATGTAAAGCCACTATATAAACACATAAATTCTAGCTATAGCTTAATCAGTTAAGTGAAAAAATTTTGTAATAAAACCATGCACGGTTGCACCTAGACCAAGAAATTATTTTAGCGATCTCAAGATTATATTGCTTCCGTCACCAGCGATCTATGCGATAGACTTTCTCTCGGTACGCTAAAAACAATTTTGCTGTCTTGATATACAAATAACTATTTAAACGCTACCATGTAGTATATATTAATTAGCGTTAGATATTTTACTGCTGCATGTATTTTAAAATAACGATTTCAATAAATCTTTCGAAAACAATATGTTAATCGTCTATCCGTAGACTATAGTTATAGCGTTTTCTAAACACCCTTCTTGGGGTAGGCTAGAATATTTAGGGGGGGGGCAGCCTTCTAAGTACCCTAATCTCTAGCTACGTGCATGATTATCACTTAATTTATTGTTGAATAGTAGAATTTGGCTGCAGATATAGTTTTCCATTTATTGCGGGAAAATGTATAATAATGTCATTATCGAACTCATGCCATAAAATAAGGATAAAGTAAATAAAATTTTATTAGTATATAAAAGGATCTATGTATCGCTTTATACCTTTTGGTAATCATTTTTTAAAAAACTTTTCAACCTTAAACAATTACTTAATTTTACTTCCATTTCATCAGATAATATGTATTTCTAAAGAATAGGGTATCCTCTACATACCACAATTTGAAAATCCAATTTTTTTAAGCAAACATTTGGTATATCATTTGACTTTCAGGTTCCTTAAGTTCTAATAACATTAGGTACCAATTTTCAATTGCTTGAGATATTAACCGATGAAGTTTGGTACCGTTTATACTATGACCTATAAAAATTTATTTAATTTTTTGCATTTGGTAATTCACCAAAAATGTTAAATCTTGAACTTTGGCACGATTTGTTAATCTGTCAAATAAAATTTTAAAAGAACTAGAACAAAGGCAGTCAAATTATTGATCAAAGTTCAATTCTAAAAGTTTCAGTTTCTCAAAGTAAAAAAAGGCCATAATAATCCGTCTGTAAAAATGTCATAAACATTGAAAAGTGCTAAACATTTTGTACTTTTGTTACATATTTCTAGGATTTTGTAAAGAATCAAAAATCAAATGATATACTACGGTATGTTCCACAAGTATCTTGATCGTAACTCAAAATCATTATACTTTTAAATCAAACAATACAGTGATAGTTACTTGTTGAACACAACTGAAAAAAATATCTCCTCATTCACTGACTGAAAGTCGGGCCGGCCCGGCGGGCCGGGCCGTCAATTTTCATTTCGGGTCGGGCCTAGGCCCGGGCCAGTCACTTTTTTGCGTCGGGCCGGGCCGGGCTTATTAAAAGCTCGGCCTGGCCCGAGCCCATCCCTTGAACTATTGCACACAGATAGTGAAAGATGTATTCTGTATGAATTTCAGGAAAATTTATAGATTTGCTCAGAATAGGAAATCATGGGGCTACGCGTCTAACAATTCCGGGGGTGAAAACCTATAAAGATGAGGTTAACTTTTCCAATATTTGATTTTTACCTGTATTTATTTCAAACTTAAAAATTTAAGAATATTAACAATACTCAAAAACATGGGCATTCTTGGCATATTTGGAACATTCCAGGAAAAGGGTAGCCGATGTTCAGGGTTGAAAAAATGGTTCTTGTTAAAAGCTCTTCAAAAATTTAAATTTCAATAAAATATTTCCCCAAACTTCGACTTTACGCGGGAGAACAACATTATAGAATACTAAATTTGACATTTTACAGAAATGAGAACACCATAAAGGCGGAAGCGAAGAAATTCGGAACTAAGTCTATCATGCCAAATATTCTTTGTCAATACGCAACTGAATTTGTCGACGCTGGCCGGTATAGACAACGTAAATCTCATGAAAACATACTAGAATCGCCATTTTACTACCTTTAAGTAGAACCATAGCGTATTACGTGTTGTTAATTCAAAACATGATAAAAATTCCCAGAAAATGGGTTTTTCTTAAAATTGAAATTTAGTAGGAGGCAGGAATATTATTAGTAGCTAATAAAGCTGCAGATACTAGTTTATTAATATCATTGGTAAGAATGGTTTTTATTTGTTTGATGTTAGAAGACAGTTGTTTAGAACAATGTCATATTTCAGTTTGATCCTTTTACTGAAATACGATATTGGGAAATAAATACACCTAATTTGTATCAGCAATAAGACATTTTACACTTTCTTTATTATAAAAATATTCTGACCGTACAGCTCAAGCACATTGTAGTTTGTCGATGTTTGGTAATAAACCACTTAGTTCAGCTTTCACGCTGACAAACTCTACTAATTTAATTAATATATCAATACAGATGCTCTCGAATGTCCGGCGTATCTTCATCTCTTATTAACAGAATGGTCTAATCTGTTAGCTATGTATATTACATGATTTAGGGACACCAATGATATTACATTGCTCACTGAAACGTTAACGTATTCAAACAACCTAATCAAAACCTGAACACATGTTGTCCGAACCAGTCCCAACGGGTGTTTATATTAGAAATACTAATTTAACTACAGAATAAGTAAACTCCATTTTTAACGATAAGAAAAGATTATGTTAGGACCAAATAATTACGGCTTTCTCTGAAATCAATCAGTTAGTGTACGTAACTCAAATGCACAGAAAGTATGTGGATAAATCAGATATGGAAATCTAAGATGCGTGACTAAGGCCACGCTCTTCAGAAATCTTGAGTGTATGCAATGTACAAGCGCATGTTAAAATATGGATCATTAGGAAATCACATTTAATTGGCAAATACACTGAAAAATACGGTGGGTAACAAGGGCGTTGTAAAATGATCCGCGTTATACTAATCTAAGTTCAAAGAGTAGAGAAGGTATTCGAAACCCAGCCCAAATTAAAGATAGTGAACAAGGGCTCATTAAGCAAGTAATGTTGAATAAGAATTGAATATTAATAGGAGTAACTGACCTAAGCAATCTGCGCCCCGATAAAGAAAAACAAACGCGAGTGTTCGACTAGATACACAAAAATTAGATGATTTTTCAAGATGCTGAATAAGTACGTATGCATACCCATATTCACCGTGGCATTCGCCACGTACCTAAGAATTTAACCTAGATTTTTCTTTTCGAAGATGAGAAAATTACACTAAAACAAACGTCTTTATTCAATACTCTTTTCAGACACAAAATATTTCCACGTACACGCTACAGCTGTTACGCATTAAAAAGCGCTCCACAAATTATTTTAGTTAAAGAATTTTTGTAAAATTAATTTATGTTGCTACACATAATTGTGTAATACAAAGTTAGGAAGATAAGCTTGTGGGAATTACCTTTGGGGTTTCTCGGTAATAAATTGTATCGTGTAATTTTCTGGTAAATCTTTGTTCAAATCGTACATGTTGTTTAAATTTAGAAAGAACCACACCGAATCCTCGATCATTTACACTCTATACACAAAAATTCCATATATATCATTTTTTCCATTCTATTCTCGATTTATTTCGAAGCATTAGACACTGGATGATGTAATAATTATGAGGATGTCACATTTTAATGAGCTACTGAAGTGTGGTTATTGCAGTCGTTATAGTTTATATCTATTATAACACGCCGTCCATTCTTTGTTGATACATTAAATCATAGCCGTTGTCATCTCCCTCTTAGAGCTATTAAAACGCGTTATTTATTTTTGGCTTTTTCCGATAGTGACGCTTTCTTAATATTGAAGCGTTTATTCATTTAAGGGAAATAATTAGCTATTCCTGGCGTATTCACACATAATTTATGACTTTATCAAATTGTCTAGAACGAAATGCCGTATTTTTCTATTAATCACATAATTGTTCGCACGTTCTGGAATAAATTTCTTTGAAATAAAGAAACGAATATTTTATTTCTGTTTTCAATGATACATCTGCACACGCAACTTATTTAGTATTTTGAAAATGTACATGACTCATTTTCAGTCTGCAAAAATATCTACACACGGATTTTAATTACCTAATTAATGAGGACTTCGTTCTTATGCTTTGCAAATGCAAGAAGATTTGGTTTATGGTAAACAAAACGTGTTCTAGTGAATAGTTGCACACGGAAAATATGCTTTGCTTTATAAATGCATCAAATTGATATTACCATATGCAATTTGCCTTTCAGTAAATGCATCGTATTACGTTTTCAATAAATAACGCTTTCCTCTTATTAATTTTTATTCTAGCAAAGTATGGATTTCAGTTTGGCATATCTTAAAGAGGATAGCTTAACATCGAAGTTATTTTTAGTATTTACAGAATAATTATTTATACACTGATGAAATGAATGGCTTGTGTATGTACAATTTTAAATAAAAACTTGTTTTAAGATATCTATTAAGAGTTATTATTTACACACACTGCTGAAATGAATTAATTTAAAATTGGCAATCTAAGTTTATATAGAGTAGAAAATTAAATATAGAGAAATTTTAAATTTCTCCGCTTTCTTCTCATTGGTTGTTTTTTTCATGGAATTTGGTGTTCAATGACCTCTCGTGATCTCATTATCGCGTCAATGTATAGACATTTTAGGTAGTTTATTTATGAAATAAAAATGAAGCTACGAACTAAAGAAAACTATTGTGTGAGCAATTGTAAGCTTAGATTTCGTTGCCTTTGTGTGAAAATGCAACTTTATATTGAAGGGAATTTATTTAATATTTTCATTTACCGCAACAAGGCAAAAGGTAAGTAAACTCTATTGTGATTCTATCAAATACAGTCCTGTCAATTTAAACAAAGGTGAATTTGAAGCCTGCCAAATCCATCAAAGCAAAAATTCATGTTTGAATGTTCTCACACAGTATACATAAAACAAATGTGAGGTCTTTGGTGAACGTTTGAATATATATATATAACAATGCGATCTTGTAAATGAAAAACAACTTCTGGATTTAAGCCAGGGTTCCTGTTAGAGTAACTCCATTAAAGCTATAAGGAAGTATAAATTGGTTATTTGGAATAAATGTATAGAGTGAAATTGCCTTAATATTCATAGAGACATCAAAAGGTTGTATATGCTTCTTGCTTATTGAATACATGAACGTCATTTTTTCTTTTGAAGGCACGCGTAAGGAAATTCTTAATTTATTGCCCTTTGAACACCTTATATTTTGAATCAAACATCTTGCCCCGAATGACTGCTCCAATTTCTTTAATGTGCCGTAAATTACTATTGCTATTCATAATATTATTTACAAATCAAACAGTAATCAAGGCCCGTTTCTTTCGTTAAAACTATAACCGTGTTTATTCAATACCAATACTGAGCTTTGGCAATGGTTGGTGTGAAGTTCTGTACTTTTAAGACTGTAAAGCGCTGAGCTGAGCTACAATACCAGCATCGTGGAATTGGGATAACATAACTTTGTGCTTTCCTCTAAACATTTTAGAATTGTTCCAAGAAAGTCTTCGGACTAATACTTAGTCCCATATATCTCATCACGACGTCTTAGAGCTGAACTTTCTCCATTGTTTCTCGAATTCTTAATCAATTCTACTTGTAACTTCGTCGCTTACTACAGCAATCCAGTTTCTAATTTCTTCTACGACCCTCTGCCAATTCCATCTCTAACATTTATGTCTTTCTGCACTACACTGCATTTTCCTATCTAAATTTCCTGATTAGTAACCTGGCAGGAGCGTAATCTAATCTCGATATTTGAATTCTATGTCCTATACAAAGATTAAGCGCGTTACCCGAGAGTTGCTACTCAAATTTCGGGTTGTGGCAGTTGAGTGGTAACTAAATGCACGAAATGTTAAAATTCATAAACTTTGATATGTATTATTAAACAAAAGTGATAATGGAAAAATATTGAATAAATCGGAAATTCAAACTTGATATATGGCATCATTATTTATAATGAAAGTTGGATATACGAATAGGAATATAAAGCGAAACAACACTTAACTATTTCACCCTAACATAAAATAAATACAACAAAAGTTTTTCGCTGGCATATTGGTTCCAATAAAATTGTCGCACCTCCCACACGAGAAAGCAAACTAGAAATTGTTTATCTAGCCAAATACTGGAATTAATACTGATCTTCGGGGTAATGCTGAATTAACTCCTAATGATTGATTTCCATTCTTACTACAAATATCACAAATCAAATTCGTGGTCAACGGTTTTTAACATCAGAAGATCCTATAGAAGGGCGTAAAAATTGAAATTGCAATGTGTCGTTTTTTGAATGGAAAAAGTGCATTGATCATTAGTTTATTCGCATGTAAATAGAAGTAATATTTTAATTCTTAACATTTTTGTATTCTTCTATCCAAAAAATTTAGCAGCACCTCTGACAAAAATTATTTAAATATGTTGAACGTGTTAAATTAGTCAACAAATTTTTTAACAAGTTGGAGTTGTATTGAAGTCTAACATATCAAATAAGTGAATGTATGAAAACAATTCGTTATGAAATTTTAAAAAAATATATCCCTTGAATATGAATGTTGATAAATCTATTTGATATAAATCACAAAAGTTATCGAAGATTATTAAGGAACTTAAATAACTTAGCATTGCATTCACTGTCCATTCTGAACGGACCTGCTCCTTGACGAAGTTCTAAAATACTAGAACAGGTAGAATGGCTTGCGCGTTTCAATGAGCTAAAGAGCCGAACTATAGGTTTAACCAAATTAGTGGGGTTTTTAGTGAAGACCCAGAGTAAGACCGGTCCCCGAAAGAGGGCAGCAGCTTTTTCGGTACTTAGAGTGGCAGAGACTATAGGGGTCGGAATGACATTCTAAGACACACACTACTGCAATGTGGAAGGCAACGGGAAACCACCACATTACCTCCCAAGTACAGTGTGTACAGAAATTGTTAGTAAACATGATGGCATCATCTGGGGTAAAAAATTCCGGAGGTAAAATAGTCCCCCATTCGGATCTCCGGGAGGAGACAACTTAGGGGAATATGATCCGGAAGTATAGAAAAAGATCCGTGAACATTCTGCGAGTCGGAGCGTGGAATGTCAGAAGTATGAAACAAGTAGGTAAGCTAGAGAACCTGAAACTCGAAATGGATAGGTTTAGCACTAGACATAGTAGGAATCAGCGAAGTCCGCCGGCCAGAGGCGAGGAATGTTTGAAGTGGAGACTTCAAGGTAATTCATACAGGATCAGAGGAAGGAAATTCGGGGGTGGGGATAGTTATGCGAAAAAGATAGGACGACGTAGAAAACTACTTACAAAAGAACGAAAGAGTACCCATGGTTAGATTCGAATCTAAACCGCTAAATACAGTAGTAATACAAGTATACAAGCCCACCTCTAGCTACAGTGAGGAAGAGGTGGAGGTGATCTTCAAAGATATCGAAGACATACTAAGATACGTAAAAGGACATGAAGATTTAATAATTACGGAAGATTTTAATGCAGTGGTAGGTGAGGATAGGGAAGGAGCGATAGTAAGTTTATTTGGTTTAGGCAGGAGAAATGACAGAGGAAATAGGCTGGTAGAATTTTGCGACAAAAACAACTTAACAATCACAAATACATTATTTCAACATCATGCTAGAAGACGATACATGTGGAAGATGCCATAAGATATGGGAAGATATCAAATAGATTGTTAGACAACGGTTTAGGAATCGAGTAAAAGACTGTAGAAGCTACCCGGGAACAGATATAGACACTGACCACAACAACGTAATTATGAAGACCGCACTTAAATTTAAAAATCTAAAAAAGAGGAACAGAAAAAGGCACTTTGACTTTAAGAAGCTAAAAGATTTGATATAAGTCAAATGAATTGCTGATAGATATCGGGAAAATTTCTGATACTAAGGAAGTAGAAACAGAATGGAATAACATTAAATCCAGCTTAGACATGGCGGCCAGAGATATTCTGAGATATACACAAAAATAAAATAAGAAACCATGGATAACAAAGGATATTCTGAATTTAATAAAAGAAAGACGAAAATACAATAATAGATCAGACGAAACAGGAACAGACATACAAAGCCATAAAATGGGAAATTATTTACAAATGCAGAAAAGCTAAAGAACAATGGATTGATGAAAGTGCAAAGAGGTACAATTTAAAATAGAAATAGGAAAGGCAGACCAAAGCACACAAACTAGTTAAAATAAATTTTAGGGATATAAAACCATATAGCAAAAATTAAAGGGTCGCGGGAGGAACGTCATCATAAAAAATGTAGAGAAAGTAGCTAGATGGCAGGAATATATAGGAAATTTATATTCAGGAAAAGAACTAACAGCATTAGAACAGGAATCAGACATTGGAAATGATGACCAAGGATATCCTATTCTTAGAGATGGTTTGAATTAGCATTAAAGGGTCTGAAAAATGGTAAGGCGCCGGGTATACATAAGGCGCAAGCAGAAACTCTAAAAACCGCTGGAAAACCAGTAACAGAATGTCTCTTCCAACTTGTAAGCTATATGTATGAAACAGACGAGATACCCAAAGATTTCAAACGTAACATCATAGTAACTATACCCAAAAAAAGAGGCGCGGATAGGTGTGAAAATTTACGAACAATAAGCTTGACATCACACGTTTCAAAAATCTTAACTAGAATTGTACAAAGACGAATGGAAAAATAAGCTGAAGAAATACTGGGTTTAGACGAAACATGGGAACACGGGAGACTATTCAAGCTCTGAAGGTGATAATGGAGAAAACAATAGAGAAAGGGGAAAGCGTTTATATATATATATATATATATATATATATATATATATATATATATTACTCATATTTAGACCAGGGTAGAAAATTAATGAATTACATAAAATAATTTTAATCACCGTGTATAAGGAATTTTATTAGATAATACGCTTTATTAAAACACCGTAGAGAATAAAATTCATTCGTTTCAGTAAAAATAAGAGATTTAAATCATGTACAAGACGCTTTATATCAAAAGAAACAGTATTAACAAGCTCTACGTGTAATGTAATTATTCCGAGGAAAGAAACAAATGGAAATTACGTGCAAAATTTATATTAATTAACCCTATTTTAAGTAACCGGTATTAAACAAAACGTACAGATAATAATTAATATTTAGTTAGGATTCACTAAAATTTAAAGGGTATTAATTTTAATTGAAGTTAATTGAACCGTTAGTAACATATAATATCTATAAAAACTTGTAAAAACCCAATAAAATAAAGCTCTGAGAATTAATATTATGTTTGAACACCTGCGTATTTTTAAAAAGCTCATTCTGCGTAAATTTTGCAGATAATTAATGGTTACAAAAAATCTTGGAGAAACCGGGGCTTAATATTCGCGGGAAGGCGCGATACGGGGTTATTTAACCCAGATAGTCCACATGGACTGAAATAATCGATAGTAAGGAATATCAATTTGCACCACTAAGAACAGGTTAGAGAAGGAAAGATAATGTGCGTAAGACAAAGACACTAATAATTAAAGGCGTGATATGAGCAACGTCACGAGGGTCACGATTGGTTGAAAATAAGATGCACATATGAGAGGTAGAAACAACAATTTCTGTATAAAATTTAATTAGTTATTCTCGGACATGTTTGCGTGCCGTGTGAGAATTTCTGAGATTTAACTGGGACGAGTGCAAAATTCGTAAAAATCGCATGCCGAGCTGCGGACTGGGAACCTAGCATGCGAAATTCTTTAGAATTGTCCGTTTTGGGGAACAGACCGACAGACAGGCTAACCGCTATATATACCGAGGTGAATATAAACAAGCTCTCTTACATCCGCGACTTGATTCAATACGTTAAACAGTGCATTTTAGTTTGATAGAATAATTTAAAGTTTGCTCGTATATTTTGGTGATTTAAAACAGTTTGTTATTTACGTGCTAACATGAATGTACTTGAGTGCACTTAGATACAAGTAGGCAGTTTTGGCGTATATTGGTGAAAGAAGTATGAATTTCTTTGCTATTTTGCGGGGGTGTGAATAATTAAATGGTTCATAAACGTGTCTGGATCCACAAAACAAGGGTCAGATATACACAGATGAGTTCTGGAAAAGCCCAGAAACAACTTTAAATAAATGGTGATGGAGAAAATTTGAAAAGCGTTGAGAATCAGAAGCTGTAAATATAAATATAAATGGTGTGATTAACAAAAGGGACGATGTACATTGAAGCTACGAGTGCAGTAACCTTCAGGTAAATTATACTATTTTGTTTGAACTTTGATATTTTTGTGTGTGTTGAATAACTTTATAATTGATTTACTCAAAATGGACATTAGTGAAATTGTGCTCACAATAAAATTTTAATTTTAAGGTGAAATTTGCTTGTTTAAGTAGAAAGGGGTATTAAGTATTGATGTTCTGGATTATGATGAAAATTTGGGTATGTCTTTGAGCTCAATTAGACGAACCTGGTTAATTAACGTAAAGGGGTGGTAGATGCTCCCTTTGTACTCAGACTCCGGTCTGCATATATTGTTATATTAATTAGTAGGCATCCAACAAGGACTTTAATTCAGGATGCACATTTAAATGATAATAAATGTAATCTTGAAAATTTCTGATACTGAAATTTATGCCAAAATTTAATTTTGAAAATTTTAATGTATTGTGAATATTGATGTAAATAGAGTTAACGTTCGTGTTTGTGGTAGGAATGTGTTTGTTTTTTTTTATGAATGAGGATGAAAGTTATCTAGGGGAGCAGCCGAGGCGATTAACAGAAGAAAGTCAATGGACCAACACAGTTAAAGTAATGAATAGCTTTTCGTAGGATTCACAGCATTCTGGACATCCAATTCGTAGGGGCTCGATTCAAAAAGCGGAGTACCCGGATGTTGGTGGTAATCACAGCAAATATGACGCCCAATCTGTGGGGCTCGAATGTTTTTTTTTAAGGGCCAGTTCCCGCATTCAAAGGAGCATTACACAGCAAATCTTGGCGCCCAATTCGTGAGGCTCGATTTTAAAATGGATCACAGCAAATTTGGCGACCCAAAAGTGAGGCTCGAGTTCCAAATAAAAATTTTGTGATTTTATTCCAGGAAACTGGCGATCTGAGAGAGAGAGTTTCTGTGTGTGTATAAATTTAAGAGTATTTTGAGAGTGTGTGTGAGTGATTAGAACGTATGCAGAGAAAAGAGTGGTTAAGGAGTCAAGGAGTGGAAATTGGAAGTGACGATAGTGCATTGTGTGAAAAAAATACGAAAATGGAAGAAGCTGGAGGCAGTAGAGATCAGTCGAGGACGGAATCGGGGATCAAGGAAACGAGATGATATTGAGAATGTTAGAGAGGATGAGTGAAGAATCGAATAAGAAATTTGACCGAATGAATGAGACATTAACAGGAGTTAGGGAAACCCTAAGTGAAAAAATAGATAAGACGAATAAAGAAGTTTCAAAATTTAAAATAGTCTTACCGTAAAGATGGGGAAGTTGAAAATAGGGTTGAAAAAATTAGCGTGATATTACAGGTCTTCGACAGGAAATGGGACATTTAAGGTCCGAAGTACGCATTTTTGTGAAGAAGAGATTAATGTAAAAATGACTGAAGTGACGGACTCATGTAGGGATCAGTTAGGCAGGGTAGAACGCGAAGTTAGTAGTATCAAATACAACATGTCAAATTTAACGGAGGATGGTCCCAGATTTTCTACAGGTGGAGTATCATTGGACCAACACTTGAAGTTTTATGGCGATAACAGGGTAAATCCACAAATTTTTATTAATAGTGTAAGAAATCTAGTGGGAAATTTATTTGACGAACAGACTAAACTGAATACGATAAAGGCTTTATTAAAGGACAACGCGGAAGCATGGTACAATTTAGTAGGACAGGACATAGACACGTATCAGGACTTTGAAAACAAATTTTTAAAGCACTACTGGAGTGACCACAGACAAGACCAGGTACGAGACGACTTAATCACAGGAAATTTAAGGAGAATTTTCAGGAAGTAGGAGCAATATGCTATACGCAAGTATAGCATAGCAAAGCAACTGAACCCACCACTGACGGACCGACAAATTATTAAGTATTTATCACGACACTTCGAGTTAGACATAAGACAACACGTAGCACTACAGAACATAGTGGACAGAGAAATGTTTCTAGAATACTTGCAGAGGTACGACGACGTAAGTAGTGGACGACCTCGGGATAACAGGGAAAGACAGATCAACACAGTTAGGTTTGACAATAGACGGGACAACTACGCTAGACGGGGGAATAGTTACGGATACCAGCGACAGAATTGGGAACAGAGACGACCATATGTTAGGAGTAATAGTTTAGGAAGGGGACCTGCACCGAGACCGGGACCTACCAGAATGAATAGTTCACCAGACATGAGCGGGACTGCTAATACAGACACGGAACGAGTGGAAACGCCTAGGACATACGCTGAGGTGACGGCTAGACCAGGACCGAGTACGGAAAACCGACCTGGACAGGATTTTTAGAACGCGACAGACCACTAGATTTCAGTGTAAATGTATATGAACATCCACGTGAATTTTTCAAAATTGAGGAGGAAGTAGAGCCAGAAACTAAGGAAAATTTATGTTTGCCAATTATTAATTTAGAAATTTTGAGAATAATGTAGAAGTATTACTTGATACAGGGGCAGAGGCGAGTTTAATATCGGAGGAATTTGTCAGCAAAATTAGGGATAAGGTTTGTGATAGAATTATGCCTATAAAGCGTAGCCATTTAGTAGCTCCAAATAAAAAGAAGTTTGCTGTAGTAAATAGTATTGTGGTGCTTAGGATAGATATAGGAGGTTTAAGCTGTGAACAGGAGTTTGTAATTGTACCTGGACTGAAGTTTCAGAGCATTTTAGGTGTTGACTGTATGATGCAGTTAGGGGTTTTGATAGATATGGAACGGAAGGTAATAAGGATTAATGATAGGGTAGTGCCATGGAAGGGCAGTTATGAAGTCACAGAGGATGATACGGGGTTGAGTATTAATGTAGTAGAGGTAGAAGATGATGAAGGTAAACAGATCAACACAATAAGATGTCCAGAGGATAGGAGAGTAGAGGTTCAAGCTTTAGTACAAGAAAATGCAGAATTAGTGGGGGTAGAAGCAACAGCAGCATATCAGGAGCAGGTGAAGGCAGAATTATTTTGATGAGGTTAAGTGGCAAGTTTGTTTTAATAAAGTAGATTTAAGGAATTCATTCTGGCGGATTCCATTACACAAAAATTCTAGAAGGTACATAGGATTTTCCATAGAGGGAAAAATCGATAATTTTAAAGTAGTATCGTTTGGTTTGTCGGCAGAAAGGGAAACAATAATAAATGAGAAACAGACAAGTGTAGGGACTGAAGAAGAAGTAATATTTAAGAGTAAGGATAATAGGGATGATAAGTTTATTGTATGTGAGATAACAGGGATGTTAAGTATATATAGAAGGGGGAGAAATAGGGATGAAGAGTATTAGGTTGGTGAGAAGAAAGACTTGGAGGGTGAAGAAGAGAGTTAGATTTAAATAACTTGATGAACAAAGAATAGAGATAGCTGAATTTTAGTATAGTTATAGAAAATAAAGCTAGGTATAGGATAAATATGGGAGATAAGTAGAAATAGGTTTAGGATGAGAATAAAGAGGAAATGTAGGAAGAAAATAAGATAGGTTAAGTATAGATATTTCATATAAGATTAGTGGAGAGTTAGGAATAGAACAAGAATAGGATAGGTATATAAGAAGTTAGGGGGAAGTAAAGTATAGTGAAGATTAGTTAAAAAGTTAGGAATAGGATAGGGATATAGGATAGGTGTAAATATTTTTTGGATTGAAGATAAAGTAGGTAAGTTAGATAGATACGGGTAGAGAGAGATAGGCAATTTTTTTTTGTAATTTTTTTTGTCTAAATGCTATATATTTGCATTCAAAGAAGTGGGATTATTTGTATTCAAATAGGGGGAAAATACTCATATTTAGACCAGGGTAGAAAATTAATGAATTACATAAAATAATTGTAATCACCGTGTATAATGAATTTTATTAGATAATACGCTTTATTAAAACACCGTAGAGAATAAAAATTCATTCGTTTCAGTAAAAATAAGAGATTTAAATCATGTACAAGACGCTTTATATCAAAAGAAACAGTATTAACAAGCTCTACGTGTAATGTAATTATTCCGAGGAAAGAAACAAATGGAAATTACGTGCAAAATTTATATTAATTAACCCTATTTTAAGTAACCGGTATTAAACAAAACGTACAGATAATAATTAATATTTAGTTAGGATTCACTAAAATTTAAAGGGTATTAATTTTAATTGAAGTTAATTGAACCGTTAGTAACATATAATATCTATAAAAACTTGTAAAAACCCAATAAAATAAAGCTCTGAGAATTAATATTATGTTTGAACACCTGCGTATTTTTAAAAAGCTCATTCTGCGTAAATTTTGCAGATAATTAATGGTTACAAAGAATCTTGGAGAAACCGGGGCTTAATATTCACGGGAAGGCGCGATACCGGGTTATTTAACCCAGATAGTCCACATGGACTGAAATAATCGATAGTAAGGAATATCAATTTGCACCACTAAGAACAGGTTAGAGAAGGAAGGATAATGTGCGTAAGACAAAGACACTAATAATTAAAGGCGTGATATGAGCAACGTCACGAGGGTCACGATTGGTTGAAAATAAGATGCACATATGAGAGGTAGAAACAACAATTTCTGTATAAAATTTAATTAGTTATTCTCGGACATGTTTGCGTGCCGTGTGAGAATTTCTGAGATTTAACTGGGACGAGTGCAAAATTCGTAAAAAATCGCATGCCGAGCTGCGGACTGGGAACCTAGCATGCGAAATTCTTTAGAATTGTCCGTTTTGGGGAACAGACCGACAGACAGGCTAACCGCTATATATACCGAGGTGAATATATACAAGCTCTCTTACATCCGCGACTTGATTCAATACGTTAAACAGTGCATTTTAGTTTGATAGAATAATTTAAAGTTTGCTCGTATATTTTGGTGATTTAAAACAGTTTGTTATTTACGTGCTAACATGAATGTACTTGAGTGCACTTAGATACAAGTAGGCAGTTTTGGCGTATATTGGTGAAAGAAGTATGAATTTCTTTGCTATTTTGCGGGGGTGTGAATAATTAAATGGTTCATAAACGTGTCTGGATCCACAAAACAAGGGTCAGATATACACAGATGAGTTCTGGAAAAGCCCAGAAACAACTTTAAATAAATGGTGATGGAGAAAATTTGAAAAGCGTTGAGAATCAGAAGCTGTAAATATAACCCAGTTGGAATGGTGTGATTAACAAAAGGGACGATGTACATTGAAGCTACGAGTGCAGTAACCTTCAGGTAAATTATACTATTTTGTTTGAACTTTGATATTTTTGTGTGTGTTGAATAACTTTATAATTGATTTACTCAAAATGGACATTAGTGAAATTGTGCTCACAATAAAATTTTAATTTTAAGGTGAAATTTGCTTGTTTAAGTAGAAAGGGGTATTAAGTATTGATGTTCTGGATTATAATGAAAATTTGGGTATGTCTTTGAGCTCAATTAGACGAACCTGGTTAATTAACGTAAAGGGGTGGTAGATGCTCCCTTTGTACTCAGACTCCGGTCTGCATATATTGTTATATTAATTAGTAGGCATCCAACAAGGACTTTAATTCAGGATGCACATTTAAATGATAATAAATGTAATCTTGAAAATTTCTGATACTGAAATTTATGCCAAAATTTAATTTTGAAAATTTTAATGTATTGTGAATATTGATGTAAATAGAGTTAACGTTCGTGTTTGTGGTAGGAATGTGTTTGTTTTTTATGAATGAGGATGAAAGTTATCTAGGGAGCAGCCGAGGCGATTAACAGAAGAAAGTCAATGGACCAACACAGTTAAAGTAATGAATAGCTTTTCGTAGGATTCACAGCATTCTGGACATCCAATTCGTAGGGGCTCGATTCAAAAGCGGAGTACCCGGATGTTGGTGGTAATCACAGCAAATATGACGCCCAATCTGTGGGGCTCGAATGTTTTTTTTAAGGGCCAGTTCCCGCATTCAAAGGAGCATTACACAGCAAATCTTGGCGCCCAATTCGTGAGGCTCGATTTTAAAATGGATCACAGCAATATATATTACTCATATTTAGACCAGGGTAGAAAATTAAATAATCACATCAAATAATTTTAATCACCGTGTATAAGGAATTTTATTAAATAATACGCTTTATTAAAACCATGAAGCATAAATAAATTCGGTCGTTTCAGTAAAAATAAGAAATTTAAATCATGTACAAGACGCTTTATATCAAAAGAAACAGTATTAAAAAGCTCTGCGTGTAATTTATTTATTCCTAATAAAGAAACAAAGAGAACTTACGTGCAAAATTTATCTTAATTAACTCTATTTCAAGTAAGCGGTATTAAACAAAACGTACAGATAATAATTGAATATTTAATAAGGATTCACTAAAAATTAAAGGGTATTATTTTTAATTGAAGTTAATTGAATCGTTAGTAACAGATAATATCTATAGAAACTTGTAAAAACCCAATAAAATAAAGCTCTGAGAATTAATAGTATGTTTGAACACCTGCGTAGTTTTAAAAAGATTATTCTGCGTAAATTTTGCAGATAATTAATGGTTACAAAGAATCTTGGAGAAACCGGGGCTTAATATTCACGGGAAGGCGCGATACGGGGTTATTTAACCCAGATAGTCCACATGGACTGAAAATAATCGATAGTAAGGAATATCAATTTGCACCACTAAGAACAGGTTAGAGAAGGAAAGATAATGTGCGTAAGACAAAGACACATATAGTAAAAGGCGTGATTTAAGCAACGTCACGAGGGTCACAATTGGTTGAAAATAGGATGCAAATATCAGAGGTAGAAACAACGATTTCTGTATAAAAGTCAATTAGCTATTTCCAGACGTGGCGCGCCGTGTTGAAATTTCGGAGATTTAACTGGGGCGAGTGAAAATTCGTAAAACCGACGCGCGAGCGACGGAATGGGAACATAGCATGAGAAATTCTTAAGAATTGTCTGTTTTGAGGACAAAAGCGACGTGCCTGCTATCCGCTATATATACCGGTGGTAATATGAATTTCGCTCTCTTAGACTTTTGACTATTCGATGCGTTAAAAGCTCTCTTACATCCGCGACTTGATTCAAGATGTTAAACAGTGCATTTTACTTTGATAAAATAATTTAAAGTTTGCTCGTATATTTTGGTGATTCAAAATAGTTTGTTCTTTACGTGCTAAAATGAATGTACTTTAGTGCACTTAGATACAAAGTAATAAAATTTAGTATCACTGTACTAATTAGTCAAAATTTACAACAACAAATGAATACCCATTAGTAGGCAGTTTTGGCGTATATTGGTGAAAGAAGTATGAATTTCTTTGCTATTTTGCGGGGGTGAATAATTAAATGGTTCATAAATGTGTCTGGATCCACAAACAAGGGTCAGATATACACAGATGAGTTCCGGAAAAGCCCAGAAACAACTTTAAATAAATGGTGATGGAGAAAATTTGAAAAGCGTTGAGAATCAGAAGCTGTAAATATAATCCAGTTGGAATGGTGTGATTAACAAAAGGGACGATGTACCTTGAAGCTACGAGTGCAGTAACCTTCAGGTAATTTATACTATTTTGGTTGAACTTTGATATTTTTGTGTGTGTTGAATAACTTTATAATTGATTTACTTTAAATGGACATTAGTGAAATTGTACTAACCATAAAATTTTAATTTTAAGATGAAATTTGCTTGTTTAAGTAGAAAGGGGTATTTAGTATTGATGTTCGGGAATATGATGAAAATTTGGGTATGTCTTTGAGCTCAATTAGACGAACCTGGTTAATTAACGTAAAGGGTGTTAGATGCTCCTTTATACTCAGACTCCGGTCTGCTTATATTGTTATATTAATTAATAGGCATCCTACAAGGACTTTAATTCTGGATGCTCATTAAAATGATAATAAAATTAATCTTGAAATTCTTTTTAAAACTGAAATTTATGCTGAGTTTTAATTGTGAAATTTTAATGTATTCTGAATATTGATGTAAATAGAGTTAACGTTGAGGTTTGTGGTAGGAATGTGTTGTTTTTTATGAATGAGGAGGTTTATAAAATTAGGTGAGCAGCCGAGGCGAAAACAGGATCACAGCAGTTTATGACGCCCAATCGGTGGGACTAGAATTTTTTGTTGAAAGGATCCAGTTCCCGCATTCACAGGAGTTTATCACATCAGTTCAATATATATATATATATATATATATATATATATATATATATATATATATATATATAGGGTATGTAGATCTGGAAAAGGCATTCGACAATGCCATTTCATCTTTCGCGATAAATATATATTGTTTGGTATCAATTAATATTAGATTTTTCTCAGCTACCTGAATTTCTCGAAATTTTTTAGATAGCATCATACCCCAGGGAGCTACCCTCATTTTAAGATTTTTACCAGCAACGATTTCTAACCGTCCTTATAAATTTTTTTAGCCATACGATACATCATATTAGTATAGAATTTTACGCAGAGTCCGAATCTGCAAACATATTTAAAATCCAACCACCCCTTACCGTTTTACACACATACCCTCAAGGGAACATATAAATTATTATTTTTTTTATTTCTTTTAAGATAAATGTACATTATTCTTAAGCATTATACAGAAATTCAAAACTTTTTCTTTAATAAAACATTCTAAACGCAACACACTTTATCAAAAAATGAGGGACTTTTAAAAGGGTAAAAATTTTATTAATTTTCTAGCTTTACATTTTAATTTCTAAACGCATGTTATAACATAATTATGTAGAGAAATTCGAAATTTGTACGTTAATAAAACATTATAAACCCAACACGCTTTATCAAAAACATGAGGGACTTCTAAAAAAGAAAATTTTTTTATCAATTTCCTAGCTTTACATTTTAATTTCTAAATGCATGTCATAACATAATTATATAGTTAAGTCAATGCTAAATAGGTACTTGGAAAATACAATTCATATCTGAACTAATTTATTACCGATTATTAACTACACAAGGCACTCGTGAAATCGGCATATAATTTCTTTCTAGTAGCCATCCTTGACTACGTATTTAGGGAAATACAAATTCCATAGTTGAAACACTAGCAATAAACGACACTTTCTATTAATTATATTATTGACTACATGTTTTTGAGGTATACAATAAATATGTTTCAATGCCGTATATTAGAAATCAACGCATAATTGCTTACGGGTTATTAATTACTCAAGGTACTAGACAGCACCGTACTTTGACTAGTCATAATAGATATTAAGTGGATCAATTAACGGATAATTAAGTCAACTGTATATAAGGCGATCTAATTACCAAAAGTCAATTCGTATGAGTATCCCGTACGCTTTGTGTAAAGTTACGGTGAAATTTAAACAACCGTTTCGTGTTTGTGCAGCGATTTTCTTTAAAAATTTTTGAAGATTTAAGGTAGGTCTGCATTTTTTTATTAAAACAGAACTGAATTTATTTGCAAACACCAATTACAGCATATTTTACTATTGTTTCTGATTTGTTTTTTTTAAGGACGATGAATGGGTAGTTGTGCTTATCATAAACGGTACAGTGATTTTTGCTAAAGACTGTCTTAAATCGTGTTTTATATCGCTTACACGTCTGGCCTGGTTATAAATAAAACACGTGTGCGGTTTACTAAATTGCACTGTTTTACATATATATTATATTACGTTTTCTTTTCAAATTGCAGATATTCTTTTAGCTAAGATAATAAAAAACAATTCCCACAAATATTTTATTAAAAATTAAATACATTTAAACATCAACAAAGGACTGCAACAGTATAACATTCTCCTTGGAACAACCTAAATTATTCAAACAGTGGTTTAAACAGTGGGTGCACCTATCGCCAAATCTTCTTAATTCTTTGAGTCTGAGGACTGAGAATACACGTTCCATGTTTAAAATGTTGTTTGAGAAATATTTCCATAATAGCTGCTTCTTTTGTTCTCCTTTAACATAGACAGTGGCTCCAGGAGGTATGACATCTTTCAGCAAATCACCCACATTTGTATATCCAGTCGTAGACTGCTCGTCTCAGCAGCAGCGTCTCACTGAACTTGCTTTTTGAAATCATTACTTAGGGTGTTATATTCAACCGTCATGTCCAGTATCTTATGCCATATTACATCATTCACTATATCCAGAATGGCGATCTCCTTGGAATAGAAGTCACTGGTTTTGTATTGATATCCTTGTAAATCGATTATGAAACACATGCTTCCTGCTTCGAATCATAAATGGAAGTGGGCTTCAAAGCAAATCTCATCTATCCAGCTAGGAGCTTTTACCCCTACCCACCGGTTCCTTTTATGATTTTCTTCAACTAAGTAATTATCTAGAACTTTGCTCGGTTGATACTAAAGCAAGTCTGTTTTCTTAATCCCACTTTTACCATCCCCCAATCACGACACTAATAGTTCACGTCCGTGCTTCCGTTTCCGTAAAACTTTTTCTACTAGGTACGTGTCGGGTGTCTCTGTGAGCTGAATCTCATCGCCGTAAAAAGCACCTAGGATTGACGGACCTTCCAAATCTTGTAGCAGATAGGTAATCGGTCTCGTTTGTTGTACTTTAACAATTTTGAATAGTTCTGTACTCCAGTTTGGATGAAATCCTTGGTCAAATACTGCTTTATATTTTGATATACGTACAAAATCTCCAACCCCGTAAACTTTTTGTGACTTTTAGCAGCACTGTCAGCGGTGTAAAGTTTTATTCTTTCCGGGGATTCTTCCGCTTCCATTGGTGTCATGTTAATAGCCCGATGTGGTGTATTATAGTATTCTTCCAAAATCTTAGGCAAAATACACAACCATCTATGACTGCCTTGCAAGTAAAATCTTCTATACAACTTGTTTTTGATTGTTCTGATCAACCGTTCAACCATACTAGCTTTGATTGCGGAATACGTAGAATAATGGTTCACCATATATTTTTGCATAAGATTTTTAAACCAGTGGTTGTAATACTCTTTCCCAAAATCCTTTAGCGTAAACGGATAGAGTTTACAGCTAATATTTACGCGTTGTCGTACAACCTATGGGCGAATGTTAGGCGTATTTATCAACCCCAATTCCGAAATGAATATTTCTTTTGGAATTGTAGATTATGGTGTTGCAGATTGTGTAAAATGTGTACTACTTGCTTTAATGTAGAATTTGTGTAAGATTTTTATTTTATATTGGCTGTCTTCCTCCTCTACTATCTTCAAATAATTTACAGGTAAATAGTTAAAACTAAAAACCGAAAGCACATATTTTATCAATTTTTCCCTTTCCTCTGTTTTTTCGGACAACTTAATTTGCGAAACACTCAATTTCTTGGTATTGCTATTCCCCCAATACACGTACTGTAGTAACAGTAACTATTTTGCAGCTTGTCTGATAGCTTACTACACATTTTGACAAGTGACACTGAGTACATTGGCGCCATTAAGAAGTATAACTTACTATCTTCCAATAAGGTTAAACAGTCTTTTAAGAAATTATACACCTTTTCAGCACTGGCATGGTTTACAATTGTACAGTTGTACATTGTCGCTTCCAATCGCGTAATACCAAGTTCTTTGGTCAAAGCAGACGCAAATGTTTCCTTTAAACGTGTATCTGGACAACGCAAAATATCTAGTATATGACTTCCAAGTTGTTTATTATCACCAGGACTTGTTATCTGACACACAAATTGGTTGTATATCTTAATTCTTGCATTGGTTGTTAGCCATGTTAAACAACCGATTCCCACAGTTTTATCGTTGTCAGCTACAATATTGAAGTTTTCTTCGTATTCGCCCTTGTAGCAAAAGTTATAGTTTGTAGTTAAATAATTACACATCTCCATCTTGCTAAATATGCCCGCAGAATCTTGGGTTACATCCATGTCTAATATATCTGGTAGTTCCTCCAATAAAGTTTTCAACTTAACATCTTCTAGTTCCACTTTGAACGGAACACATATAGGATTTTAGAATTTTCTTATTAATGCTTTCGAGACCTTCTTTTCCGATAATTTCTTTTACTCCCCAGCCTATCTTGTTAGTGCTTTCCAGAGAAAACGGAGGCTTAGCTTTAACACAATGCCTAGCGGAAACAAATCGGTCGAACTTTCTTCGTAGATAGCTGTTAAATGCAGCACAAATTTCTTTTTAGGATAAACATCCTTTCCCGTCATATCGCTTACATTCTCTTGTTTAGGAACAGTTTTGTTATCCGTCCTAGGTCGGACTGGGCAGGGGTGTGTATCGACATATATCCGGATATGTTGGATATATGTGGGATGTTAGGTTAGAGTGAATTTGCCTTATAAGGTGAAATTGCCTCATATGGCAAAATTGCCCCATAGGGTGAAATTGCCTCATAGGGTAAAATTGCTTCATAGGGTGAAATTGCTCCAGACCTAGGTAGGATTTATTCCGAATGTTGGACATATGTCAGACATATGGCGGACATGACTGACATATGTTGGACAAATGTTGAACGTATGTCGGATATATGTAGGATGTATACTGGTCATATGTCGGATGTATATCGGATATAGTTTGGGTGTATGTCGGATGTATGTCATACGGATGCGAGAGGAGAGAGAAGGACAAAGTAGGGTGGAGGAGAGGGTTTATGTTAGTTTACGTTGTTTGGAGTTAGGTTAGTCGGTGTTGCCTGGAGTTAGGTTAGGTTAGTTAGACTTGTCAGGAGTTAGGTTAGCTAGTGTTGTCTGGAGTTAGATTAGGTTAGTTGGACATGTGTGGACTTAGGTTAGATAGAAGGAAAAATTATTAGGTTAGGTCAGCGCCGCGGTGCTAACCTAACCTATCAATTTTTCCTTCTAATCTAACCTAAGTCCACCCAAGTCCAACTAACCCAACCTAACTCCAGACAACACTAGCTAATCTAAAGAAAGTGTCGTTGATTGCTAGTGTTTTAACTATGGAATTTGTATTTCCCTAAATACGTAGTCAAGGATGACTACTAGAAAGAAATTATATGCCGATTTCGCAAGTACCTTGTGTGATTAATAATCGGCAATAAATTAGTTCAAATATAAATTGTATTTTACAAGTACCTATTTAGCATTGACTTAGCTACATAATTATGTTATGAAATGCATTTAGAAATTAAAATGTGAAGCTAGGAAATTGATAAAATTTTTTCCTTTTTTAAAAGTCCCTCGTGTTTTTGAAAAAGTGTGTTGGGTTTAGAATGTTTTCTTAAAGAACAAGTTTCGAATTTCTCTACATAATTATGTTATGACATGCGTTTAGAAATTAAAATGTAAATCTAAGAAAATGTAAAAAGGTTTACCCTTTTTAAAAATCCCTCATGTTTTTGATAAAGTGTGTTGGGTTTAGAATGTTTTATTAAAGAACAAGTTTCAAGTTTCTCTATAATGCTTAAGTATAAGGTACATTTATCTTAAAAGAAATAAAAAAAAAATCTTTTATATGTTCGGTAGAGGGTTTGGGTGTAAAACGGTAAGGGGTGGTTGGATTGTAAATATGTTTGCAGATTCGGATTTTGCGTAAAATTCTAGACTAATTAAATGTATCGCATGGCTAAAAAAATTTATAAGGACGGTTAGAAATCGCTGCTGCTAAAAAATCTTAAAATGAGGGTAGCTCCATGGGGAATGATGCTATCTAAAAAATACCAAGAAATTCAGATAGCTGAGAAAAATCTATTATTAATTCATACCAAACAAGATATATTTATCGCAAAAGATGAAATGGTAAATCGAAGAAAACTATTTGGTCCAGAATGTGTGCGGAAATGTGGTTGCTGGTGGAAATGTGGTCCTGATTAGCTTGTATTTGTACTACTACTACCTATCCTACCTAGCCCTATTCTCATTTCTACTTATAAACAAAACAAATAAAGCAAAATGACAGCTAAACTTGACCGGAGACGGTAAAATGTGGAGTACTCGATCTGCTAAAAACGGTGAAAAAACTGAAATAACTCAAAAATTACGCATTTTAGGCTTATGATGTCTTAGAAACAACATTGTAATTTAGCGTAAATTTCAAAAGTTCAATAAAAATCGTAGCAATCCATTTAAACTACCGAAGTTGGGGTCCATTTTGGGTACAACCGGAAGTAGCAGAAAATTGAAAATATTTTGGCCAGATCGAGACTTTCGGAAAACTGCAGTATACAAATTTTTTTGAAAACTGGTTCTGGTAGTTTCCCATACACATATTGACTCAGCTCGTAGTGATAGACCCTGTTCATAAAAACATTTTCTTATACTGCAAAGTATCGTTTTAAGTTTTTCATAAATAACAACTAACCCAGAGATTTTCTAACTAAATCACAAGCCATGGTGCAAATTATGACAAGGCTAAAATTAGGAATGCTAACCTTTTAAACAAAAAACTTTAGCTTTATACAGTATACACCTTTTTAAATACTTCGGTACATTTTTGGATAGCCTTTAAACGTACATGTAACATGAATGAAGTAAAATATGAGAATCAATTCCACTTGCCATTTTAAACTGCCAGACCCCAATAAATCAATTACACCCACAGCAAGGTAAAAATAAATTATTTAAAGTGAATATCTATGTCCTGAAAATTTTTAGAATTGGCGAAAGCGTCAAAGGGTAGTGTGCTTTTCGTTTATTGGTCATAAGACCGTCATGGTATTGAATAAATAAAAATGACAGCATGCTTGATCCATTGCCCTGTAAGTACATTATTTTCCGAGTCTAAAACTTTGCGACTGACTACTCCCTACATTTATTTCTTGATATACCGTAAAATACGTTATCATGACAAATTCAACTCGCAACATTCACAGAAAGACTAACATTACAGTGGCCTATTCTATAATTTAAGCCATAACCGTATACTTTTATAGGCAACATATAATTGTGGGAGAGACGGGGATGAAATTCTCCGCATTTACGAGTTCCCTACTACAGTATTGTAACAAGTATTTATCGCTACACAGTTACTCTAGAACAATAGTGTCGTTGGTTTGGGGAAGTAAAATATCCATACATGTACAAGGGTGCTGCCAACCGACCCTTCTCAGTTGATCGTTCTATATCTGCAAAGTTCTACAAGCAAAGTCCATTGAAATCTAGCACTAGCTTTTATGCAATTGAATTTAATTGCTCTTTGAGGTTTTCATTGTTCATTGCCATTCAGCATCACCTTGTGTTCCAGTAATATTCTTACTAATATTTATTTCACCGAAAACGTTTTATATTTTTGGGAGTTTTGAAAGCAAAGAAGATCTATAATGATAAATCGGCGTATTTGCTTGTCACGCGATTTTGCAACTTCCATGCTTGTGCCACTTTGCTTTTATCATAAAATGAAATTCGTTTAGTCTTTAGCTGTATACTTACTAATCCAATACGGTTATGCTGGTAGAGCTCGATTCTGTATTAAATGGCATCATGATAAGTGTATTTACATTTTAGTCAGGTACAAATAAACAGATGAACGAACCCTACTAAATTGCTTTAACCATAAACGCTTCACTTTCAATCAAAGGTTACCTGAATGCTCCATTCAAATACCAACATGTAAACAGAGCTACAGCATCATTATAAAAAGATGTTTATTTAGGTTATACAAGTGCTGAATTTGAATGATGTTTACATCGGGCATTTCTATTGTATGGTATTTAGAGCCCTTCCCTTGATTGCACATTTATTTAGATTGCGAAATACAACAAGAATCGTAATTAGTTTTTCATTTACCTTGAGAATTTTTCAAGTAGTTATCTAAAATTAGCCTAACGGAATACTACCGTCAGTCATACAATTTTGTGGTAGCGAATATAAATGAAATTACCAGAGTGCTTTTACGAAGAGGTTCAGTAATTAAGATACAGAACGGACTTTAGTTGCGTGGTACAAACTGAGCACAGGCTTGATTCACGGCAAACAAATTAGCACATTGCGGTACCTACAAATACGTGTGAGAAGCTAATTTATGTTTGTAGGTCGTCATCATTAAGTTTTCACTCCTAGAACTGGTTAGAAGCGTTCCTCCATTCTGATCTAACCTACACATTTCCCTAAAACTTCCACAGCCTACATCTTTGACTATCTGTGTGCAATAGTCTAACCTAGGTCTACCTCTGCGTCTCTTTTTTCTGTCTCTGCTTCTAATATATAATGCACTAATACCTCCTATAATCTACTAGTTTTTACTGTTTGCAACATGTTTCTTTCTTCCACTACCATTTTGGGTACCTCTGTGTTCTTAACTTTGTCTGTCCATGATATTTTCATCATACGTCTGAACCACAGCATTTCAAAGGCTATGACTTTCCTGTCCAACTTTCGTACTGTTCACGTTTTACAGCCGTACAGTATTATGCTCCACCCTTTTACTTCCAGCACTCTATTCCTTGTTTCCATGTTTGTTGTATTCGAACATAGTAGTTGCTTTTTCCTGTTAAATGGCCTTGTGCTAATATTTGTTATATAACTTTCCACATTCCCCATTTTGCATTATTTGACTTCCTAGGTAGCAGAAATCCTTGACCTCATGTAGGTTCTCGTTTCCCATTTATAGTGCGGTTTTTTACTTATTTATTCCTTCTTTGCAAACTAGTACTTTAGTTTTATTTTTGTTAATCTTCATCCCGTATCTGTTTGTTAATACTGTATACATTGCATTAAAATCTGCTTCTAAGTCTTCCTGGCTAGATGCTAATATCGCTATATCATCTGCAAATCTAAGCAAATCTATCGATTGTCTGCATAGTAATTCCAAAAATCTTTCTGCATCTGACAGTACTCATTGTTGCTTCAATGTACAAGTAAAAATTAATGGGCATAGCGTACATCCCTGCTTCACCCCTTTCCTAACATTTACTTCGCTATATTCCTGTTCTAAGTCTATTACCGTTGTTTGCTGTTTGTATAAGTAATGTAGTTATCCGTCTATTTCTATAACTCATTCTTATCTTTTTTGAGTATTTTAAAAATTTTCCCCAAATTTGCATTGTCAAATGCTTTTTCCAGAGCTGCAAGCACGCTTTCTCATTTCCTATCGTTTTCTCCATTATTAACCTTAAAGTTAAATGGTCTTTCCTCTGTTTCACCAAAACCCAAACTGATCTTCTCCTAGGGACTCTTCAATCCTTTTTTCCATCCGTCTTTGTAGAATTCTAGTGAATACTTTTGACACATGTGTGGTCAAACTTATTGCACGAAAATTTTCACATGTATAGTTTTGGTATAGTGACTATTGTGCTACGTTTGAAATCTTTGGGTGTCTCACTTGTCTCATACATGTAGCTGATAAGCTGAAAGAGACGTTCTGTTACTGCTTGTCCAGCGGTTTTTAAAGTTTCTGCTTGCACTTTATCTATACGCAGAGCATTATTGTTTTTCAGACTCCTTAATGCTAGTTTGAAGTCATCCTTTACAATGTCTGATTCCTGTTCTAGTGCTTCTAGTTTCTGTCCTGCATATAAATTCACTCTATATTCTTGATCTATCCACTTTCTCAATATTTTCTATAACGGTGCCTCTTTGCGAACCCCTTATATTTTTGGTATACGGTCATATGTCGCTAAAATTGATTTTAATTAGTTTGTATACTTCGTTTGTCTTTACTATTTCTATTTCAGTTTGTACCACTTTGCACTTTTCCCCAATCCGTTGTTCTTGCGCTTTCCTGCATTTGAGAAAGATTTCCCATTTTATGGCTATGTATCTCTGCTTCGTCTGTTTGTATATTTTCGCCTTTGTTCTATCAAATTCAGAAAATCCTGTGTCACTCATGGATACTTATTTTCTTCTTGCTTATGCCTCATAATATTACTGACCGCCATGTCTAAACTGGATTCAGTGTTATTCCATTCTGTTTTCAATTCCTTAGTATCAAAACTTCCCGATGTCCCTCAACAACTCGCTAGACTTTTTCTCAAATCTAATGTGGGTATCTCTATGTTTTAGTTTCTCAAACTAAAAGTGCTCTTTCCGTTTCCTTTTTTCAAATTTTTTAATTTAAGCAAGGTTTTCATAATTATTGTGTTATGGTCAGTGTCGATATCAGCTTCAGGGTAGCCTCAACAGTCTTTTATTTGATTCCTAAATAATCATCTAACAAGAATGTAATATATTCGAAATCTCCCCGTGTCTCCTGGCATCTTCCAAGTGAATCATCTTCTATCGTGATGTTTATTACATGGCAAATTACTATAACAGTTGTGGGCTTTCAGAAAATCATGTCTAGGAGTCTGGGTTGAGGGTTAAAAGTTTCGGGTCGATTTTGTAGCAGTTGGCGGTATTGGTTATGAACAATAGCGTGTAGGCCTGAGGCGTCCAGGATCTCGCTTTGTATAGTGGTAAAATTGTAGGAGTCAAGGGTCGACTTCGGAATTCCTCTGTGTGTATCGAACGGCAGACCAAGCTCAGGCTCAGGGTGGCCTTCTTGAAGAAATCATACAAATCGGATGCGTAGTACAGTTACGGTACTTTCGGCTAGCATACTGAAGTTTTTCATTTCGTACAGGAGTAACGGATTTTTCATTCGGTAAATCCAGCCAACTTCTGTATCGGTCACATAAAATCCCACAGCTTCTTGTTCTTCTGGAAAAATATTGAGGTTTGGGGAGCGATTATGGTGTTGGTCACGGTGGTGTCGTTAGAATGTATTTCAAAATTTATTTCAAAGATGGGAGGAGTTGTTAACAAAAAAAGCTAGAACGCTGGACAAAAGGCAAAGAAATTATTATAGGCTAACTAGATTTAAAAAAACAGAGCAGTTCAAACGGTAAAAAAGGACAGTCCTCTTCGGGCGCCAATTTTGTAACGTACTTTCAATGATTGTATTAAGAATCCCGGACGGCAGATTTTATAAAGGATTTTACTCTCCATTACACTGCCGTTCTCTTGAGTTTGGTCAGAGGCCTGAATAGCATAAGTATAGAAACAGATTCCAGAAATCAAACTGTTCAAATAATGGACTGTGCCGGAGCTTACACTTGCGCAAGTCCCTAGCTACTAGGGGTGCTTGATATGTATCGGGAATAAGAAACAAAAACAAAACTTGAGGTGTTAAAACTTCTTTACTGTTTTTCAAAATATTCTCCACAATGATTGATACACTTTTGCATATGTTGGAACTAATTTTCATAGCATTTTTTTCCATTCTGATTGAGATATCTGCAAAACATGGGTTTTGAACGCATCAACCGCCTTTTCTAGTGTCAAAAATCGTTGTCCACGCAGTTTGTTCTACACGTGTGGGAACAAAAAACAATCATTACGTGCGAAATCAGGACTATACGGCGGATGACCTATCAATTCGATATTTTGAGTTCTCAAATAGTTACTTGTTTGAGTCGATGTGTGAGAGCTCGCATTGTCATGATGAAGAATGATTCGGTGTCGTTGGTTTATTTTACCTATTTTTCCGAAAACCTGTGGCAAACAAATAGTTGTATACCAAGCAGAATTAAACTGTTCTACGATCCTCTAAAGCAACGGTCGTGACATGTCCATTCATTCCCAAAAAACAGTATTATAACACATTGAAAATTAAAGCAGTTAGTGTATTAGTTTACTTTTAACTGATTATTATTCATTTTTTATCACAACAGAGTGACTAAGCGAGTTAATGATCGCACTAAACGGATAATGTGGATGTTGAAATCCTCTAACAATGATGATGGAGGTATGTGTTTCTTATTTATTGTGCTTTTTATTCTATGGTAAGTAAATATGATTATTATTCTTATAGATTTGACGGATATTGATGATGATGAAAATATTTATTCATCAGACTCTGTGGATGATCCAAACTATATTCCAGATAACTCCGATTCTGAGCCTGCAAGTGAATCTGAGTTGCAAATGCATGAAAATGAAAATAATGAGGCCGCAAATGAAACAGCTAGTATCGGCTCAAACTTGAGAGAGGAAAGTGACACAGAGTCTGATAAATCTGATATTTCTACCATCAGACAAACAGGATGGAATAGTCCAACAGGTAAACACCTAAAGTTTGAAAAGGAATATCTCAATGCGGAGGATATAAGTTCAGAGTTTGCTGCTGCTTTAGTCAAAGAAAGCCAATATACTTATTTTTCTACATTTCTCGACAAGAAAATAATTGAACTCATGGTTGAAGAAACTAACCTTTATGCAACTCAGATTATTACGTCTGCAGAAAATGTATCAGGTAGTTCAAGGTTACATCAATGGACACCTACAACTACTCAAGAAATGATAAGATTCTTGGGGCTTATTGGATACATGGGATTAGTGAGGATGCCAACCATACGTCATTGCTGGAGTGGAAAAACACTATTCCAAAATCACATCTCTAGTGTAATGAGTAGAAATCGTTATGAACTACTTCTCAAAGTTTGGCATTTTAATGACAATTTGAAATGTTCACCAGGAGATCGACTCTTCAAAATCCATCCACTAGTCAACATGCTAGTAAATAAATTTCAGCATGTTTTCACTCCAGGGAAAACTTTTTGCATCGATTAATTGGTTTTTCCTTTTAGGGGTCGCTTGGTATTCAAGCAATATCTCCCCCTAACGACACACAGATATAGAATCAAAATTTTTAAACTTTGTAGTGGAGATGGATACACTTGGAATATCAAAATTTATTGTGGAAAGGAACTAGATGCAGGGGCTAGTGTACCAACTAATGTTATGATGAATCTTTCCGAGATGTTATTAGATAAAGGTCAGAGTGTCATAACTGATAATTACTATACCAGTTTAAATCTAGCAAATATGTTACTGGATCGTGCCACGGAAAATTTCAGTCAAGTTAACGGCCACTAGAAAAGTGCTTAAGTAGCGGCTTTTGGGTTGGGGGTGGTGACAACTTTTGCTCCGGCTTAGTCAGGGTGAGATTCTAATTCAGGGTATATCAGAAAATGTATTGCACATATTATATTAATAAACGTTAGTATTGAATTAGAGCCTGGACAGGGAATGCCAAGGCGCCAGAAACTGATAAAAATAAAGGAGCGTATGAAACCTAAAGTCCTACTTCCAACAGACTTCAAAAGAACCCCCTTCCAGATCATAAATATAAAACACGCAACTTCAGAAAATAACTATCTTTAATATCGCATCGGAACACAAAAACAATTAATGATAAAAATTCTAAATACCAGTTGAATTTCAATATTACCTTAACTATGATTAACACAAGCATTAAAAATACACAATTTGTAAATATTATCGTAAGTAACCCCGCACGAGGGCATATCAGGGAAGAATAACTTTTAATTTCCCACTCGCTTTAATGTTACTAATTACTCACGTACTCATATACCCTTGGCCAAGAAAGCATGTAGTAGTACGTAAAATGCACCGTAAATTAAGTGCTCGGTGTTCAAACCTCAATTTCAAATGAGCACCTCGTGGGAGCAATCTCTAACGATAGTGTAAATATTAGATACCTTAACGTACTGTTAAAATCTTTCACTAATAATCGTTTTAAATCACCCTAGGCAGTAAAGGGGTTGCCTAAAAATATACTAAAAATTTGTTTTAAATATTAAATTTTGTACATCAGTATTACTAAATTTTGAATAAAGTAGATGTACTTTTTATGAACAGTAATAGCTCAAATTATTAATATTAAGTACTAGTAAGGGAAAATAATAAAACCACAATAGCACAAAATAAGCACAAACACTAACGAATAATAATACATGGAATAATCTTACTCAATGATTAGCTTCTGTACGTAGTTATCTAACATCAAAGGTCGTCGAAGTCCTAGGCTGCTGGAATGGTAACCCAGAGTAACTGATCGGCCACGCCAATAAATGAGCAGTAATAAAGTTGGTAGTACAACAACGTTCTTGAGATAAAGGAGGCAGGAGCATAAACAGAATAAAGAGCATACGCATAACAAGCACAATGAGAAGGCGTACGAAAGAAAACTAAAAACCCTAAAAATTTAATATTAGAAATCAAGTTGCAAAGAAAATTGGGATATTAATTACCACGTAAGTGGGTCAATTAAACGTGCACTAACTGATTTAGAGATAACAGGACGTTACAATATTGAGATTTCAATAACGAACATCTGCACCTACAAAAACTAAGATAATAAAATTTAATCTATTTCAATTCATGCCAATTATTAACGATGATGATGAATTTAAATCCACTACAAGTGAAAATCGAAGCTTGCAAAAGGCATTCTACAACCATAAAACCAAATTTGCCAAACTCCAATATTAATTTGTCGGTTCCGTCTAAATCCGTAATTAATACGATGATATCGGCAGAAATCAATCTTCACCAACAACGATCGAAATAAGAATGCCTCTTATCAACAAGGACAAGAGCAAAGTACGGCTTATTATCATATTTGTAATTTTAAATGCAGATAAATAAAGTATATTTGAGAACACGGCAATAACATGTAATTATGAAGGTTAATACAAAACGAAGCGCAGAGGTAACAACGGTATAGGTGGCAGGACAATGCTATCAATAGACAATTGAATTTAGAAATATTATATAAATAGAATGCTGACACAGAAGTGTCAACCGGAAGGTTACAATCGCAAGACACGTCTACTTGGAACTATAAGAACAAACAGAAAAGGAATCCCGAAAGAGGTAACTCAGAAAAAATTAAAACGTGGAGAAATTATAGCTAAAGAGAACGAAAAAGGAATTTGCATTATGAAGTGGAAAGATAAGAGAGACGCATTGCTACCGTCAACCATGCACACCGATACTATGATGAAAGTGCCAATTCGAGGAGGACTAGTACAAACAAGTACAAACAATAAAGGTAAAAGTGCTATAGATCTTTCAGATCAAATGGCCTCTTATAACACAGCCCTAAGGAAAACTATAAAATGGTACCGCAAAGTGGCAATCGAAATACTGTTTGGTACTAGTATGGTAAATTAGTTGCATTACCTATATAAAAAAATACAAAACTCAAAAATGACAATTACTGCATTTCGTGAGCAAGTGTGTGAACATATGTTGTTATATGAAGAGACTGATACACACGAAGCCAATGAAAATAAGACGGATGCAAACGAATCACGAAAATCAAAAACAAAATCTCGACATCAGATAAGCAAAAAGGAAGGTCCTGTGCACAAAACGCGCAAGTATTGTGTTGGTTGTTATGAGAAGAAGGTACTGGGTGAGATCTCTAAAAACAACGTGAGGAAGGTAAACACGTTCTGCAAGGATTGTTCTGAACTGCCACATTATTGCATAGAATGTTTTAATAAGTCATAAATGAATCAGATAGAAATAACTTTATGTATATTATATATGTTTTTTAGTTTCTTTTGAATGAATAAATGAAAATCTAACAATTATTACACTTATTCGACACCCGACAGTAAATAGTCAAATTGTTGTTTAACATCATGTCCCGTATAACCTGGGGGGGCTGGCGGTCCCTTCTAAATAGTGAGATTTATTGTTAAAATAAAAATTTGACAAACTCTCATATCTAGTATAACCTGGGAGGCCTGGCGGTCCCTTCTAACTAGTAAGATCCATTAACGCGGCAGTCCCGTGGCCGGGCACACCGAAAATGTATAATTTGCGCCAGCGGTCTTTGCGGACCGCTCTGGTTCGTTGGTCAATCTGAGTGGCGGTCCGAAGGCACTTAACGTGTTAAATATTTTTCTTCAGTCTGAGCTGATACATAATTATTAATAACATAAATATCATTGTTACAATTCACGTCCTTTCTATTACCACTCTCCATATCCAAACAATCACCACAATAATAAGATTTCTCCCCATAATCATTAGTTTTAACAATTCCACTTCGTTCACTAGAGCAGTGCACCCTCACTCTGCATTTTACACATTCCGAATATTTGTTGACTACTTTCTTACTACAATAAACACAATTTTTAGTAAGATCACTTAAAGCATGCTATTCATTGACAGCCATCTTATCCCGATATTTATATGATGTTATTGTAATTCGTTTAACCCTTAGCCACAGACGAGGAGCCAAATTGACTCCGTCCAGGTTGTCAATTTCTGATTTCTCCCCACTCCTGTTAGTTACTCGCCTGTACGTTGCAGTAACTTTTCGGCTCTCAGTATAAACTCGTCTGCCAAAGTAGTGTGTTGTTCTTGTGACTAGTTATTTGTTTATTACGTGTTAAAAATCCGTAGGGGTCAAAAAGACGTCAGGTCTGTACATAAGTGATAATTCTTGTTTTAACAAAATTGATTTGCATGTGTTATCTAGGTTGAAACAATGAATAAGGACCAAGTGCCTGGGCCCTCAAAGAGGGTAAGGTATGGAGATAAAGATTACGATGAAACATTGCTAAAATGGTTAGAAGAAGTTAGTTCTGGCGAAAGCGACGTAGAATCGGATGCTGATTTTGTCCCAAGCGATAATGACACCGAATCTGAAATAGAAGCAGATGAAGATTTAAAGCCTAATACAACTGAAGATGAAGAACTACAGCTTGAAGAACCAGAATCTTCTCCTAGCACAAATTGTTTCTATGGTAAAAATCGCTACAAATGGTCTAAAGTACCTCCATGCAGTAAAAACACGCGTACCTTGAATCATAATATTGTCATAAAATGTCAGGGTTGAAAAATCGTGCTGTTAAAAAAGAAGAGCCAGAAAATGTGTGGAATACTCTCTTTGATGATGAGATAATGGGCGTCATTCTTCAGTGGACAAATACACGCATGGCTAGAATAAGATTGAAATATAAAAATGAAACTGGAAGTGAACTTCGTGATTTGGATGTCATAGAGCTTAGGTCTTTCATCGGTTTGCTTTTGTTTACTTCAGTCTTCAAGATGAAGATATACGGTCTCTATTCGCTATTGATGGATCAGGTCGTGACATATTCAGATGCGTCACAAATGCCAACCGATTTGCAGTCATTCTTTCAGCTCTAAGATTTGACGATCCTGATACCAGAGTTGAACGTAGAAATCGAGATATTCTTGCCCCAATTTCAGAAATTTTTAATGCTTTTATTCGTAATTGTCAAAACGTTTACACAATAGGTTTTTGTGCATGTGTGGACGAGATGTTGGTTTTATTTAGGGGCCGTTCAAAATTCAAAATGTACATGCCTCAAAAACCCTGCAAGTATGGATTAAAAATAATGGCTCTAACGGATGCAAGAACTGGATATCTACTAAACGCCTATATATATAGTGGCAAAGATTCGGATGGGCATGATTTATCAGACGATCTGAAGAAGTACTCTAAGCCAACCCAATCTGTACTTAGGCTCGTGGAACCAATTATCGGCACAAATCGAAACATAACGGCCGATAATTGGTTTTCTTCCATAGAGTTGATAGATGCATTAAAGAAAGCAAAACTCACTTATGTAGGAACTCTGAAGAAAAACAAGAAAGAGATTCCTCCAGAGTTTCTTCCAAAACGAACAAGGGATGTAGGTTCATCTTTATATGGATATACCAATAGAGCAACAATGTTATCTTATGTGACAAAAAAAAATAAAGCTGTCATACTAGTTTCTTCTGTTCACCACCAAGAAGGCACTGACAATGGTAAACCAGAAATAATTTCCTATTACAATAATACAAAAGGAGGTGTGGATAGTCTTGATGAAAAATGTAGTATTTATTCATCGGTTTGAAGGACAAGGCGATGGCCTATGGCTATCTTTTTCAGAATGGTGGACATTTCTTCTGTAAATTCTTATTTACTTCATCAGTCATACAGAGATAATCCGAAGCTGACCAGATATCCTTTTGTTAAACAATTAGCAATGCAATTGATTAAACCTGAAATGGAACGCAGATTACAGAATATTCGCATCGCACGTGAAGTCAGGGCGTGTATTAGGAGAGTGTTGCAAATAAAAGAAGACTATAATGCTGGGGAAGAAGAAAAATTTTAAGTCAGAAAAGCGTGCAGAAGGTGCCCTGCGAGTAAAAGAAGAAAGACATCCCATTTTTGCATTATATGTAAGATTCCCATTTGTATGGAATGTACAAAGAGAGTATGTATAGACTGTGCTGCTTGAGAAACATGTCAAAAAAACCGGTTGCAGTTATTTACATTATAAGTTGTTTTTAGAGTAAACCTGTTTTTTATGTTTATTTAGGTTTATATTTACCTATTTAGTTACAATATAATAATATTTTTTATAGTTTTTCTCTGTACGTTCCATAAGGCAATAGTATGTCAAAAATAATGTAAAAGATGCATTCCAAATAAATCTGCTTGTAAAAGTACATCTTAATTTATTATAAATTTGTTTAAACGTGCGGGCCTAAACATTTAGGGCTCAAATAATATTATTATATTGTCACAGTTGGAAATATTTAGATTTTTGATGTTATTTTGCATTTTTGAAAAAAGGGGTCATTCTGACCACACGTCTGTGTCGGCGTGACGTTGTATGTACGTCTGTAGTTACAGGTTAAATAAACAATTTATTCCCCAATATATGTTATTAGTTTAATTATTTCTTATATCATTCATTTATTTAACTCAATGGTGAGATTTTAATGTATGCATCGGTACACATTTTAGCTTGATTCTCCTCTGAATAATAAATAACAATGTTTTATATATGTGACAGAAGATATGTGAAAACATTTCAAACAATACAATTATGTTTTTAATAAATTACCTAAACATATAAAACATGCTTAGTCCCTAAAATTTATATTAATAACAATGTATGTGCATAAAGTTACAAAGGGCTCTTTAGACATTTTCTCTGAATAAGCAAACAAACGAAAACCAGTATTTATTAATTATTAATATAGTTCATTGATATTCTGGAGTGCGCAGTCTACAACTTGTTCCAGATCTCTGTCGAGTGGAATTGCGTCTAAAATGTGGACAGTAACACAAACTGAAGGCGACGTTCTCCGTTAGCTTTATAGCGGGGAAGCATTTGCCTAAATTACTATTGTGATTTGTAGGGTATACGATTTCCTTGATATAAATTTTGTACGGCGTTCTTATTGGATGTATATCACCACGAATATCACGTACCAAGATCGTGCAACTTCCCTACAAAGGTAACGTTCTCTGGAAAGTTTACGTATAAATGTTGTCGACCTGCGACACGAACCTTGCTTTGTTTAAATATTAAACGACAGTTACGTAAATAAAGGTCAAATATCGCTAGTGTACTACCCTATGACGACTTCAGTTCTTTTAAATAGTTCACAATGTAATATTTAATGCCCTATCAGAGCGCATGAGGAAGAACCATTCATTATATTCGACAGTGGCTTTAACATCTGACATTTTCATTTCATTTTCCATTAACATAAAAGAGATAATTTATTTTATCACGCAACTTAATCGCTTTCACTGTAGCTTGATTTTAATGTATAAACGCGTAATTCTAAAAAATATACGTGACATCTAGAAAATTAAGATAGCTCCTCAATTATCTGTAGTCCCCTTGTCACAGGTTTTCGTATGTAAATTCTGTTGGTCAGTATTGTATCTTTTTATCCAGCTTTCTCGTTTAGTTGCAGCCTTAACGTTAGTTTGACACAACTCTCCTTTATTTCCATCTTTGATGAATATGATTAATAGTCTATATACTTTACTTTCTGCTTTACTCCCTGTTATTGTCCTAGCCATTTTTTCGTGCCTCTAGGTATGACCAGTCATCCTCTCTCTCGCTGTCCTTTAATTACACTTTTGATACTTCTTTGTTTCAAAACAATTTTCAGTACCCTATAGCTATTAAATGTATCTGCCCACCTCGATCTTAAGCATTCTCCTATAGCACCACATCCCGAAAGCTTCAAGACTTCTAACTTCTTCTTTAGCTATTGTCAATGTTTAGCAGCCGTAAGTGCAACACTCAAAGCACTGTTCTTCAACAGTCTCTACCTAACAGCTAGAACTATCTTGAACTTTAGTTTGCACTTTGCACGTTTAAGACTTTGTTTACTTGTGCTGTTCTACCTTTTACATCTCATTTACTCTATTGTCATTTGTAATACAGTTTCCTAAGTAAAGAAATTGCTTTAATTCTTTGAATCGTTGTGACCTTGACTTCACCTCTATCCTGTTTTATGCATCTCATTGTTATTGTCTAAGTTTATTGATTTTCGTGCCTAAATGTCCACCTAAAATTTCTTTCATTTTATTTAGTGTTATTTCTAGCTTATGTGTTTTTGCTTATATGACGACTTTATCATCAAAATACCACAGCATTTGAATTTTTTCACCTTGGACGACATTTATCTCTTCTACTTCAGTTTCATTTATACTCGCTTCATATACAAATCATATACAATTGGTGATAAAGTACATTTTTGTCCTTCCCCTACACCAATTTTAACTATCACAGTATCTATTTTTAATATAGCTATTTCTTTTCTATATAAGTTTTAAATTAACACACTACCATACTGTAATCTACTCTTGCCTCCTTTGAAATCTTCAATTTTGTATTCCCATCCATATTACTAAAAGCCTTAAATAACTATGAAATCTTGATAGCTCGCTTACGCTCCGACAGTTGAGAGATCAACGATACTGCTAATCGCGTATTTCCTCCAAGGGAGTTTTGGTGGAGGTAAAGAGTGGCGGGTTTCGACAGAAAAGAAAGTTCCCAAGATCCCGGGTTCACATCTCGACACGGTCCGCTTGAAAAATATTAGGCGAGCATTTTTCACAAAAATACGCCCTCGTTCGGGTAAGAGGTAAAATGGAAGTTCCGTGTGTGAGTGTTGTCACGCACGTTAAAAATCCCCACTTTGCTTGCAACAGCAAGGGTTCGGCAAAATTCGAAATTTCCAGGTAAAAAAAACTCGTTTTCTGGCCAATGTAGTAGCTTCAGGTGGACCATTGGAAAATCAAATGTAAGGAAAATAAAGTTCTACATCCGGTTGGTTATGTTTCTTGATGTGAAACGAATATTTTGGGTAAAACGCGTTTTCTTCGTGAATTCTTGTTTTTGTGGTCACGTCCCGCGTTATGTGTAAGAAATTTAGAATTTCTCCAAACTTCGGTGCCGAACGCATTGTGCGAGAGAACCGACAAAGTGATGAAACAGACGAGCAAGGCGGAGGAAGAAGATCGAGATAGTTTCCAGAATTCTCCGCGGAGCCTAACAAAATACCTAATACAAAGAAGAAGCTTTGGTAATTTACTTAGAACCTGAATTTGGCGCCATTTCCGCGTAGATCTACTTTTCTATAATTTGTGAGTAAAGTTCCTTGAATTTATTAGAATTCTGTCAAAGTAGGGTCGCAAACGCTACCATACACGTCCTACAACATACCAAAAGGGTTTGAGAAAATACTTAATACATATTTTTAGTGATAAATATCAAAGGAATCTAAAACGATGTCACTTTTTAAAATAGTGAGTCTATTTTTAAAGAAAAATTATTAAATTTATTCGACAGAAGGGTACAGATGCGGCAGAATTGTTACAATCGGTCGTGAATTCTTCAACAATCCCTAGTAGGGTTTGAAAATACATGAATAGAGCAAACAACATTTCTGTAATTGTTAAGCGCGTTACCTCGGCGATTCTGGATAGCAAGCACGGCATCCCGGGTTCGATGCCATGGTCGTTCCTTTTCTTGACTTTTCAAAGTTACCATCTATTTTCTGAAAATTGAAGCTTTTTAAAGTGAAATCTGAAAATATATAGAACACATCATTTATAAAATTGTCAAGCGCAACAGCTCAGTGCTACGGATTTCGGATAGCATGTATGAGGTCACGGGTTCGATGCCAGGGTCGATCTCTTTTTTCTTTTTAAAGAACAACTGGCGCCATCTATCTCTTCCTATCGAATTTTCTGGAAATACGAGAATCGTGGAAGCGCCAATTTTCGTCTTTACTTTATTTTAGGTCCTTTTCCATTACAGGCATATTTGTCAACGTCAGATACGTTATAAACCTCAAAAAACGCAGGTTATAATTTCGCTTTTAACCATAATTCAATTTGACTTACGTAAGTATATTTGTTTTAAGTTGCTGAGGGCCGCTTCAGCTCTAATTCTTGCATTTAAATATCCATCATGGCAAAGCGCAAGAACGCGTGCGCGATCTGATACTTAAAGAAGATTGCTTCAAACGCGATGCGCGAGAACGCGTGGGCGTACCAGTACTTATAGAAAGTTGCTTCGAACGCAATGCGCGAGGACGCTTGGATGAAGCAATACTTAAAGAAGGTTGCTTCGAGTGCGAAGCGCGAAGGAGCAAAAGCGATCTTGTGGCGATAGCGCCCCCCGGGCGAAAAAGCTCTTCGGACAAGAGAGTTTCCTAGGCGAAAAAGCTTCCCGAACGGAAAACCTCAAGCCAAACAGCTATCGAGACGAAAACAACTTAGTCACGCAGGGACTGAAAACCACTTCTAGTAATATCTGTAAAGTCTAATACTGTAGTTTCATTCTCTTATTCTTTCTTCTAAAACTGATCTTAGTGGTAGAATTGCCTATGTAGTATCAACGGACGCATAACTTTTTGCATTCCTTTGAACCTGCTTCCTTTGGAAACACCGATAATTTAATCTTTCAAAAGTTTAATTGCAGTTCTTCTTCTTCCTATATTTGTGTTTTAATCTATTCCTGCGGCTTTACTTAGCTATAGATGTTTTGTGCTTTTCAAATTCTGTCCTTAGTATTTTGCATCCTCCTTCATGAGGCTCTATCTTATATAGGACTTGATACTAAATAAACTCCAATTACTGAAATAAAAGGTTTGTGTATATTTTGTCCACTTACCTGCTACATCCTTTGCACAACCCAATTTATAATAATATATAATGATTAAAAAAATTAAGTATGTCATGGCTAAATAATAAAATATCTATAAATATATGCAGTAAAACTTGGTAAATATAGTCTAAATAAATAAAATAAATTAAAATGCTTCCAGTATACGCTAAATTCCTCAGTACACATAATAGTGAAGCGCGATAAAGTGTTTGAAAGAGTCAGAAATGCAGGAGTATGAAACATTATAAAGGAAGCAATTTAATTTATATTTAAATTATTATAGGAATAGACCTAGGAAGAAGTACCTTATATATTATTTGGTGTGCCTTATATTAGACGCAAATATTCAGCTTTGGCGTATAGCTAGAAATTTGTTATTGTTATGGAGTAGAATAGCTATAAGTCGAGAAGAAGGTCGCCCAGGTGAGCAGAACTGAATTTTAGCCGTCGCTCTATCGGGCGCTCTTTCACATAATTCTTCGAGCATGTTTAAATCCAAAATCAACCTTTAAGAGCTATGTGAAATTTAATTTAATTTAGTTTTTATTGGTGCATGTCAATTGTACTTTTGGAGCGTGAAATAATTTCAGGTACAAACACAACGTAGCACCTTCGTGTGGAGCATTACGAATATGAACGCATAGCGGTCTTGATATAATTTATATTACATCTACAGTTTCTACTAATGTTATGCCTGCGTCATCTATTATTTCCCTATTTCTATTTATAGCTCTTTGCAGTATTCCTATTCTATGAGCTACGTCGGGTCTACCTTAATACCAGATCTACTTCATCGCAATTACTCAACGACTTGCTGTTTAGCGTGCCTACACAAGTTTCCTATAATTTTTCCTACCTTCCTCATTTACACCACCTTAATACTTTCTTCTACAAGCACACAAGCATAAGATTTCCATTCTTTTCTAGCTACATACCGTTTACTTCGCAATATAACCCGTTCTTTCTCTAATACTACTTTGTTATAAACTGCTATTTTTGTCTACGTGTTCGACAACTTGGCTCATCTTAATTCCTATATAGCACCATAGCTACGATTACTCCAACCTGTTTACAACAACTGTCGCGGCACACCACAACACAAAGTTCTTGAAGGTTAATCGCGGTAAAACCCATAGATTACACTGTATATATAACGGAAGGATATTGACCTACAAGCTACATCTTATGCGATATTTAAAGTTAATTTTAATTATTAATTGCAAACGGAACACATGGGATTTCTTGGAATCTGTAATCAGTCACCGCCTGATGCGACGTTGGCGAAAAACCGTCACAACACACAGTTCTTTGTGTTAGTATATTTATTTATCAAGAGATAAACATTGTAATTGAAGTGAAGTGATTTGTTTTTATTAATTTTTTGTGGTTATTTAGTTTTTATCACGACTCAAAAGGTAGTTCTCGACGAGATATATATTTAATCGGGAATGAACTAAATCAAATTGTTGGAAATAAGTTGCCATCAAAGAAGCAATTTATAGATATTCTTTTCTAGAACATGCGAATCTGCGAGCAAGTGCTGGATTAACAATAAAGGAAACACTGATATTTTTCGAAAAAACAGGGATACCTGTTAGAGATCCGCCAAACTGCATCACCTAAGTTAGAAGCAATGGACATAAACTTGAGAAATCTACAAAAACTTGCTAGTGGGAAAACCGAAATTCAGCGTTGAAAGGAACAAGGTTTGTTGAATGTAAACGACCTTTTTGCAAATGCTTTAAACATTATCAAAATAAACGAAGATAATGAGTTTCTTCTCGCACGGTGATAAAAGGGTCGACAGGATATATGAGTGGAATTGATGTAAAACTGTTTAAGAAATAAAAAAGGGCGACGATGCGATTGGAAAATGAATTAAAAAGAAATTAAAAATAAGTAAAAGAATTAAAAAGAAAACCCAAGTAAACGTTAGGTACTACTGTCAAACTGTTACTCCTTCCGGTCCTAAAAAATATTTTATTATTTTCCTTTTACTGAAAGAGGCATTTGCTTTATTAGATTCTAGCAGTAGCAGCGAAGGAGGTGGTTAGGTACAAGAATGTGAAGTGCGAATGCAAATTATCGATGCGGAGCAAATGTATCATTTTTAATCTTATATGAAATTTATTTCTACAAAGCCTATTATGGCACTTGATAAGTGTAAATTAAGTGACAGCGATACAGTGCACATTTTAGGAGCAACTGCTGAAGCACTGGGCTACAAGATTTCTAATTTAGTGATTAAACATGCATCCATTCGTCTCTGTAGAAATGTTTTATGTGAAAAACATGTAGAAAAGTTGAGGAATGAATTTCAAGGCTTTGACTTAAATGCTGCTGTTGTCCACTGGGATGGAAAGCTGCTACCTGCCCTAACTAGTTAAGAACCTGTTGACAGATTTTCTGTTATTATTACAAACGATAAAATTGAGTAGCTTCTTGGGGTTCCCCATCTACCATCTGGAACTGGAGTACAATTAGTTACAGGTGATTTTATGTTACTGGAAGAATGTGACTTCTCAGATAAAGTTCAAGCACTATGTCGTGACACAACTTTGTCCAATACTGGTCTTATCAATGGCGCTTGCACTCTCGTGGAGCAGTAACTTGGGCGAGAACTTTTGTATTGGCTTTGTAAGCACGATATTTACGAACTTGTTCTAAAAATAGTTTTTGAAATAAAAGTTACTCCCGCACCTCAGGGCCGGGCATTCGCCTTTTTAAAACGTTTCAACAAGCATGACCTACAATAAATAAAAGAATTTTATAATCGGAATGCAGGACGAAGTAATTCACTTGGCTTTAAAAGGTATATCAGAAAATTTTCTCAATTTTGCCGTAACTACATTACAAAAACCTCTAATCAGGGATGACTACAGAGAACTGTTGGAGCTGTAGGTGATATTTCTTGGAGGTAGCCTACCTTGTGGAGAAAGATTTTGTGTTCCAGGAGCCATCCATCATGCTAGATGGATGGCAAAAGCCATTTACACCCTAATAATATTTTTATTTCCTAATGAATTTAAATTAACTGTATTGTGAAGAAAATGAACTTCGCCAAGTATGTGCCTTTGTGATAAGCATTTGCATTGAAGCACCATACCAGGATTTATAATTTCTCACAGGTATTTCACCTACAGAAAACAAGATCCCGCTATATCTCGAAAAGCTGTTAAAAAGTTTTGCAGTCATCTGTGGTATCTAGCGAAGAAAGCAGCAAGACTTGCATTTGATGATGCAAAAGTGCATTAAATGTAAGAAACAAAATGGCCGATGCTGCTAAAAATAAAGACGGCGAAAGTGAAACTGCTACACGCCTTATTTTAAAAACAGAAGACGCAAGTTCTTTTGTCTGTAAAGCAGTAAAAAATTTCAAATCAAAGAAAGCACTTAAGTTTTTGATCGATTTGGTATTTCGAAAGATTTTCTTGAGTTTGATTGTTCAACTTGAGAAACACGACAAGATTTTCAAAAAGGAATGAAATTTTTAAAGAGTTAAAAGTTGTTAATGATACCATTAGATTGCTATACCGCACTTTTATAATGGATTTACTCACCCACTTTTAACAATGATTTTCACTGTAACGTATCACGGCCAAATTAATTTGTAATTGGAATAATGAATTTTTACATGTGACGTCCATGACCGAAAATTGAAAATCGTTTGCTGCTTCAAGCTATCGAGCATCAAGAGCTTGTTTCAGTGGCGTAACGGAGAATTGATGAGTCCCTGTAAGAAATATTAAAGTGACCCCCTTAGGTTAGCTTGCAAAATTTTAAAAAACACTTGCATTACTTGATATACTATATAGTTCTATACATACCAAATGCTTAGGTTCTAATTATATTATAAGACATGGTAAACATATTACTAAATAAAAATATCAGATTTGCAGCGAGATAGGTTTTGGGCCTCTTGAAGCTTTTTTAAAAGACTTTCTTCCAAAAAATTCTTCTATCAAATTTATTTAAACAGAAATTACAAATGGTTTCAAAAAACAGGTATCTTATGTTAATTAATGTATTAAAAAATAATCAAAGTTATTATTCACTAATTAAATTTATTTAAACTAGGATGAAAAGTTTGAACAACCAACAATGTTAAAGTTGTGAAGCTCGAGACTGACTCTAAACTAATAATTACAAATGAGCAGCTTTGAACAACTGACAATGCAAAAGTTTGAAGTTCTCAGACTGACTGGCCATCTTGGGGTCTTAAGGGTATTTATGCTATCCCTGCTCTTACATCACTTGTGGGAAATGCAGATCTTATGGCTGCTATTTCTTGATACAATACAAAATTTTACATTTTAATAATCTTAATTCTAACAATTGGTTTCTTATTGTTTATTGTGACCTGCACCTGCAGTGTCATATTACGTCTGGAATACAAAGTAACTGTTTCCGTTCTCATGTCTGGTTTATGAACTTTCATTATCCTTTTATAATGTGTCCTTCAATTATACAGTGTAACAATCAATTTTTTTAAGACTTAATAGTTCCATTTGAATATACACTATATTAATTTTGGGGATATGTAACTAGCGTTATTAACAATTACGTTTCAAAACGACTTTTCTTTTGTTGATAAAAACTCATGAATTACATTTTCCACTATAATGTTTTTAGCTCACTTACTTTCTATAGAAAGAAGTGCCAGTGAACTAAGTCTCATTTGGGACATGGTACTACGCAAGTAGATCTTAATAAGCTTAAACTTACTGAACGACCTCTCGGGAGAAGCGGTGGTAACCGGCAAAGTTAAATACAACTGTAATATCGTACACAAATCACTAATTCGGCCACTTCTTTTACTGAAGAAAGATTTTTAATTTCCTCTTTCACTATCGCTCGAAAACTAGGAATTTATTGAAGAAATATAGCAAAAAGTCATCTGGATAAAACTCACAGTCTGTTTGCCTTTTTGATAAATTCTTCATCAGGCCAAACATTGAGATGTTCTGGTTATAGAATTGTGAATTTGGTATAAATATCGTTCACGCTAACAAAACGTGTTGTCAGTTGTTGAGTTATGACGTCTAGACATACATTGAACACGGTAATTCTAAACTTTTCTTCTGTTTTTTTTGTGTTCATATACCGCCAATTTATCAAAAAATCTTTTAGTGTGGCGCTGTCGTGTAGTTATAAAGTTGGGGCTGTTTTTAAGATATTTGCAACGCGTTCAACTTCTATCAAAATATCTCTGAAAAATTGCTTTCTTAATTTGATCATCTTATTTTGAACTATACGTAAAAGTGGTGCGTCTGTTAACAAATCAGTTGGGGTTATAGTAAATATTTTGAAATTACTTTAGCAGATTATAATATTTTATACTGGAATACCAGAATCACGATGAACCCGAAGGAATTTACTTCATTTTTAATCAATAAAGCTTCTCTTTTTTCAGGTGTTTTGTTTGATAAAAAAATTATATTCTCGAAATACATCATAACATCAACCAAATTCGTTCTTGAGACAATCGAATCTTGATGACCATCAACTTGGACAAACCTTCTTGAGTGTACATTTCGTATTCTTTATTTCGTTTAACCTATGTAAAACGTGGCAGCTTTCACTGAAGTAGACGTAAATTTGTTCCACAGTGGTGTAAAATTTGCGTATTTCCAAAATATCACTGACAGCGTCGTTTAATACGACATTTAAATTGTGGGAGGCGCAATGTACGTAAGCAACCGTTGGATTTCGATTTTTGATACGCGCTTGAAAACTCCTACATTTACCACTAATATTTGCAGCACCATCATGAACCTCCCACGACACTTTTTCAAATCAATATCTTTGTTCTAAAGGATACCTATAACTTCGTCTTTGAATGACTGTCCGGATTGATTTTTTTAGTTCATAAAAAACTATAAAAGTTTCGAAAATGGTTTTGTTGAAAATATAACGCCTACATACGATACAAACGCGATTAGCTTCTAGTATTGTTAGCCACAGCCGGTATCAAAAAAAAAAGAGCGTCTATGTCATCGAACTAAAATTTTGACAGTGATATAATTAAGCACGGTTTTACACTGTTATAAATGTATTATCGTAGTTATTGTTAAAGTTATTTGTCAAGTTATTTTCTTCTGTAGAACGCATCAATATATAGAACACTTGTTTATGTTCCGGATTTTATTTTTTGTGAGGTTAGAACGACGAGTAACGAACATCTCGTATCGACCTAGGAAAGTAATTCACATTTTGGTGCCGAAACCCGGGAAGTGTTGAATTTGTTGTGTTTTTAACGTATATAAGAAGAAATAATTTGTGTTTAGTGATGGAATCGAAAGTAGAGATGACATTGCAAACGAGTTACAGATCCCAACTTACAAAGTTGTATAATAACGTAAAGGACATGGTAAAAAATGCAGAAGTCGAAGTAGACGAATTATCTGTCGTATGCGAACGAGTAAAGCTTATACGTATTTCAATAAACGAACTGAACGAAAAAATTATGCATACACTAAGTGACGAAAACCTGCAAATGGAGTGTGACAAAATTGCAGATTATGACTTTAAGGCGATGGAAGCTATTACAAGTCTGGAGGTTCATATCAAACGGAAATTATCTGAGGTAAAGCGAGATGCCGGATCAGTATTCAGTGCTCGAGGTTCAGAAGTAGAAGAAGAAGTAGCGCTGCTGACAGTTCCAAGAGATTCAGTTCAAGATAATGTTGGTAATAGAAATGTAGAAGTTGTTCAACAGAGAGCGGTAAGAATACCTAAACTGGATTTATTAAAATTTGATGGTAATATTGAGTCCTGGCCGTCCTTTTGGGAGCAGTATAGTCAAGCGATACATAGTAATTTAGCTCTGGATAATAACTCCAAGTTCACATATTTAAAATCACTTTTAACTGGTAAAGCGGCGCTTACAATTTCTGGGTTAACGTGTAGTCAGAGCTCTTATATTGATGCCATAGAGTTGTTGAAGTCGGAATTTGGACGATCTGAACGTATAATAGATTGTTATGTTCAAAGACTTTGTGCTTTACCGCCTGTAAAATTTGATAAAGACGTCACCGCTTTACGCCAATTATATAACGCAGCGTCTTCAATTACGCGATCGTTAGAAGCTTTAGGCATATCAAGTGAACAGTACGGCTTAATGGTAAAATCCATGATTTTTAAGGTACTGCCTTACAATTTGCGTGTGCAGTTCAATAAGCTGAAGTTAAGGGCTGCTCAAACTGACGAATCTGATTTGCATGCAGGCTCGTTGATTGACGATAACGAGTGTATAGGTTACAATAAACAAATAAACGATTTATTGAACTTTATCAAAATTGAAGTTGATGCTTTAGAGCAAGCACAGAGTGGGTTAGAGAGCACATACGTGAAAGACAAGAAGAAACCTTTTAATAAAACCTACAGTGATGTTCGAACCAAGACTCATAATAAGACATTTACAGCACAAGGGTTGTTAAATTTAGCGAATGACGGTTGTTTGTTCTGTAAAGACAGAAATCACGAAACCAAGTTATGTAATAACGTTTCACTAACGCTTGAACAAAGGAGGAAAATTCTGAAGGACAATTTGAGATGCTTTCGGTGTGCAGGTCCTAATCATAGGTCAAAATTTTGTAAAACAAAAAACGTTGCCTGCTCAAACTGTAAAGGTAAACACATTACTCCTTTATGTGATCCGTTGTATAAGCCTAATCGAACATCAAATAATAACGAACAATCTGTTGTAACAAATCTCTCGAGCGGCAGTATAAATACTGTGTACTTACAAACTGCTTGTGTCTTATTAAAAGCAGATGCTGGTAATAGTACAATATTGGTACGTGCAATTATTGACGGGGAAGTCAGTTAACTTTATAAAGCAGTGTATCTCACGTGAACTTAACTTACCTATAGTTGGAACGCATAAGATTTCGATTTGTACTTTTGGAAGTTCACAAAAAAGTGTTGCAAAGTTGTGTTATAAGGTAGAAGTACTTTTAAAGGGACAATATAGTGATGAATTAATAAAAATACATGCCATTGAAGCTCCGGAAATATGCTTTGATTCCATAAGCCCGCCTTCGCAGAATGATCCTTTAATAAATACATTTTCGAAACATAATCAGTTGGCTGATTATGTACCATGTGCATTAGATAAGTCAGGTATTTCTTTACTTATTGGTTCTGATAATTATTGGTTAATTGTAAACAAGGAAACGCAGTCCATAACTGATACATTGACCGCTGTAAGTACAAAATTTGGTTGGACTATACATGGTTCCAGTGATTTTAACGATAATATTAATTGTTCAGTTAACTTTAGTTCTGCTATTGTTTTATATGCACAAATCGTAGGTAGCAACGATGAAAAAGACGATGAAGTGGACTTAAGAAAATTTTGGGATCTGGAGACACTTGGGATTAATGTCTCCGAAATAAAGTTAATGGACCATTTCACCGAGAATTTCATTAAAAATAACGTTATCTTAAAAGGCAGTAGGTATGAAGTTACATTACCGTGGCAAGTAGATAAAATTTTAGACTCAAATTATGCGGGAGCCATTGTTCGTGTACGAAACTTAGTAAACACATTATGTAAAAATAACAAGATTGTGGAATATGATAGAGCAGTGCAAGAGTATATACAATCAGGTTGTGCTGAACCAGTTCCAGGGAAAACCAATAACAGTAACGGTGCTTACTACTTACCGCATCGTCCGGTATATCGTCGGGATAAAGAGACATCTCAGGTGCGTGTGGTATTTGACGCAAGTGCACATGCACCAGGTATGCCTTCCTTAAACGATAAGCTTTTAAGGGGGTGAAAATTTAGTTCCCGAGCTGCTAAAGATTCTTTTAAATTTTCGAATTGGCAGGGTGGGATTAATAGCTGATATTGAAAAGGCGTTTCTTCAGATTGAGTTGTGTAAAGAAGATCGCGATTTTCATCGATTCTTTTGGTTTAAGGAACGTATACAGAACGAAATAAAGTCAATTGATCAGCTACCCGAAATGCAAATTTATCGAATGGTAAGAGTTACTTTTGGAGTTACCACAAGTCCATTTTATTAGCTGCAACGTTAAGAAAGCATTTGTTAAGTCAACCCGATATCGAGTTTGGAAAGCGTTTATTAAACTCCTTCTACGTAGATGATATGATTTTAGCGGCAGATAACGAAAATGAGGCATTTGAAATATTTAATCGTTCGAAGGCGATAATGGCAACCGCCAGTATGAATTTAAGAAAATGGTGTTCAAACCATCCCATCTTAGCAAAGCAAATTGACACACTGGAAAAAGGTACAAAAAATAACGGTGAGAAAAAAGTTTTAGGTGTCAAATGGTGTACTAGAACAGACCAGCTAATCATGGATGTGAAACATATACTGGATGATCCTAAAGTTTTTGGCGAACCCACTAAACGAATTATTTTAAAGACAGTTTCAAGTATTTTTGATCCGTTAGGAGTATTGGGCGCATTCACGATAAAAATAAAATTATTATTGCAAAGGATATGGAAGGCAAGGCTTAAGTGGGATGAGGCATTACCAAATGATATAAAGTCAGAGTGGTTAGCCTGGCTTCAATATGTGTCAGATTTGAAAGAATATACTATACCGCGTTGTATTATTAAAGAAAAAAAAACGAACGTTGATCTGCACATTTTTTCTGATGCGAGTCCACAGGCATTCGGGGCAGTAGCATATCTCAAGTGTTTAAATACTAACGAATGCAATTCTTGATTGCAAAAAACCGAGTAACTCCTTTGAATCAAATATTGACGTTACCAAAGCTGGAATTAACTGCAGCCTTATGTGCAGCTAGGTTACATAAATATATAGTAGGTAATATGGAACTAAACGTAAACAAGATTTTTATATGGACTGATTCCAAAATAACGCTGTATTGGATAGAAGGAAAAAAGTCAAAATGGAAACCTTATATTCAAAATCGAGTAAACGAAATAAGATCAATGAAGAACATAACTTGGAGGTATTGTCCTGGAAAGGATAATCCAGCAGATCAACTAACGAGAAGCGATTCTGTTAAAAAATTGTTAAAGAATCCTAATCAGTGGCTACATGGTCCTGATTGGTTAAGATTAGAAAAGGAAAAGTGGCCTAACGACGAAACACTAGATGAAGCTGTTGCTGTGTCTTCGCTCACAGAAGTTGAATCTAAATTTGATCAATATAAGTTACAACCGATATTTGAGCTTGAACGTTACGGAAGTTACGAAAAGATGTTACGAATAACAGCTACCATTCTTCGGTTTATAAAAAACCTTAGAACAAAGACCGAAAAAACTAGCGGTGAGTTGAACGTTGAGGAAATAGATAATGCAGAGATTTATTGGATCCGAGTTATGCAGCAGAAAGAATTTTTTGATGAAATTTGTATGTTGAAAGATGGGAAAGAACTGCCGAGAAAATCAAAAATTTTAACCCTTACTCCGTTTTTAGATGAGAACGAAGTGCTAAGAGTAGGTGGAAGGTTACAAGAAACACAAATGGGATATTCTATTAGACATCCAATGATTCTTTCAAAATCCTCTAAATTAACAACAAAAATTATTTGGGAAGCTCATAATGAATGCATGCATAACGGAACAAATTCTACATTAGCTTTTGTCAGAAAAAAATTTTGGATTATAAAAGGTAGGCAGAAGATAAAAACAACAATAAGCAAATGTGTGTGGTGTAAAAGACTGAAGGGCAAGGCTGGATCAGAGCCATTTGCTCCATTGCCACGAGATAGGATTACCATGGCTCATCCATTTGATGTTGTAGGTATAGATTTTGCAGGTCCTTTGTATGTTATAGTTAATAACAATGGACAAAAGAAAGTATACATAATGCTTATTACGTGTGCAGTTATTAGAGCTGTACATCTTGATTTGATAGAAGATGTATCTACCGAAAGTTGTCTCTTTGGTTTACGCAGATTTATAAGTAGAAGAGGTGTTCCCAGAACCATATATTCAGATAATGCAAAAACATTTAAACGAGTTGCTCTGGAACTTGATGAACTATCGAGAATATTACAAAGAGGAGAGGTGCAGGAATTTGCAATAAAGAAAAGGATTCAGTGGAAGTTTAGTGTTGAGAGAGGTTCATGGTGGGGAGGTTTCTGGGAGAGATTAGTAAGAACGGTAAAAAGTTCTTTAAAATCGATTTTAGGAAGAAAATCGTTGATTTTTGCTGAGTTGCAAACGTTGTTGACTGAAGTGGAAGCTACTGTAAATTCACGACCATTAACGTACATAGATAATGATTCAAACAATATGTTTATATTAACACCCTCCAAATTCTTAATTGGGGAAAAGGATGTTGTCTTAAATTCAAATCTAAAAGCAGTGGAAACAAAGAGACAAGATATATTAAACCTGTGGAAAAGACGACAAGTTAATAGTGATAAATTTTTGGAAGTATGGCAAAAGGATTACTTACAACAGTTAAGATCAGCGCATCATACTGCAAATACTAAATCGATTGTCATAAGAAAGGGAGATATTGTACTTCTGGAGGACAAAGATAAACCCAGATTAACATGGAAGTTGGTAAGAGTGCTGCAAGAGTTCCAAGGAAGAGATGGAAAAATCAGGGCATGTGAAGTGTTGACTAGTGATGGAACAAAACTTCGACGACCGATACAATGCCTTTACCCACTGGAAGTGCGATCTTGTGCGGCCGGGGAGGATGTTGAAAATATAACGCCTACATACGATACAAACGCGATTAGCTTCTAGTATTGTTAGCCACAGCCGGTATCAAAAAAAAAAGAGCGTCTATGTCATCGAACTAAAATTTTGACAGTGATATAATTAAGCACGGTTTTACACTGTTATAAATGTATTATCGTAGTTATTGTTAAAGTTATTTGTCAAGTTATTTTCTTCTGTAGAACGCATCAATATATAGAACACTTGTTTATGTTCCGGATTTTATTTTTTGTGAGGTTAGAACGACGAGTAACGAACATCTCGTATCGACCTAGGAAAGTAATTCACAGGTTTACTTATTTTCCGGATCTGCTATAACATATCGAATTACAACACTTAATTGATCTATTCTACTGGCATCTTGAGTAGTATCCAACAAAAGAAAAATGGAGCTTGTTTAATTTCACTTAAACTTGTTCTTAATAAAGAAGTTGACAAAAGGTGTATTAGTTCATTCTGTATTTTTGGACTGAAATATTTTGCTATATTGTTTTTATTTTCAATGTAAGCTTTTAGGAATGGGAATGAACCATACAAAGCCAACAAATCAACAATATTTAAAAAATTTACCTTATTCTGAGATGATCCGCTTTCATCGTGACTACGAAAGTAAATGTTGCATCTTGTCAAAATTAAAATAACATTTATAATTCTAGACAGAATAGCAACAACTTTTACGGTAATATCGTTTTCAACAAAACATGATATTATTGTTTTATTACGTTTCCAGTGGTCATAAGTTAAACAACAAGTAAGATGAACAATATACGATTCGTATTTAGCTAATTTTTTTCGTTAACCTTTGCCAGTCGTTAATGGTATCATAACACCGAACATCATTAAAACTTTTACTCTTCCTGTCCGAAAAGAGCCAGCAAACATGACAATAAACTGCGTTTAATAGTGTTGAATAAAAAAGCCAAAATCTATGAAATGCTAAAGAAGTAGCTTTAGTTTGATAATACTCGTTACTAAAACTTCTCCTTGGTACCGGTTCTTTAGGAGAAGGGTCGTTTGGATGATAAGGTCCTAAACTGCTAATTTTTATCTTCATTTCGTCATCTAAATCTTAAGCGTATCGTCCTCGCTCACTGTCAATTAATATTGCAGTACTCTCAAGCCCAGCGTCAAAAATATTATCTTGTAATTCCAAGTTACGGTCAGTTTCTGAATCAGAGACATCTTCAATGTTTTAGGTCAAGTCGTAATTTATAATATCACTATTATCAAAATGAAGAATACAAATAGGTAACAAGAATTTACAAGAGGTTAAGGATTTCTGCTACCTAGGAAGCCAAATAACGCAAGATGGGAAAAGCACAAAAGATATAAAACAAAGATTAGCACAAGGTCGTGCTACATTCAACAAGGAAAAGCAACTACTGTGTTCAAAGATAACAAACACAGAAACAAGGAAAAAATTTCTTAAAATATATGTGTGGAGCACAGCACTATACGGTTGTGAAGCCTGGACAGTAGGAGAAGCGGACAAGAATAAGGTAGAAGCCTTTAAATGTGGTACCACAGACGAATAATGAAGATATCGAGGACACATAAAGTTAAGAACAAAGAGGTACTAAAAATGGTAGGGGAAGAAAGAAATATGTGGACGACGGTAAAAAATAGGATGATAGGACACATACTGCGGCATGAGGGAATAGTGGGGAATATATTAGAAGCAAAGATAAGAGAAAAGGTATGTCGAGGTAGACCTGGGTTAGACTATTGCACACACATAGTGAAGGATGTAAGCTCTAGAAATTTCAGGGAAATGAGTTGACTAGTTCAGAATAGAAATTAATGGAAATATGCATCCAACCAGTTCCAAGATGGATAAACTAGTGCCGAAAAAAAATAACAGTACTTAACCATGATGATTACTATAAGAAACTACAGGTATTGGTTGTGCAATATTCTCAAATAATGTTAATTATGTGAAAGGATTTACTGGAAAACTATTAATTCGGCAAATGTCTAAGTGATGGGGGATCTTGGCAGCCACAGACTGCTTAACCCCCTTCACATACTACTGAGTCTCGGTGAAATATAGTATATAAATAAAAAACAATAGAAGGGGATCCGAGTTGTATATAGACTGTGTTGGAATTCCAGGGGACTGTGTAGGTCAGCTCAGAATATAAATAAGTGGAAGTACATGTCCAACCAGTTTTGAGACGGAAAACCTAATGACGAAAAAATAAGCACAGATAAATCTGATGATTATTATAAACAACTACAAGGGTTGGTTGTGAAATTTCTGCAACTAATGTTGACTCTGCGAAAAGGTATATTAGAAAAAAAATTAAATCGGCAAATGTTCAAGTGCTGGGGGAACTTGGCAGCCACAGGCTGTTTATCCCCCTTCGCAACCACTAAATGTCAGAGAAATAGGATATATAATTGTAAAACAATAAAAGGGGGACCGAACTGCATCGAACAAGAGAAAACAGTGCCCATGATCAAAGTCAATAAACATAGAAACAAGAAGAAAATTGTTCAAAGCATAAATGTGGAGCACAGCACAGTATGCCTATAAAATACGGGCAGTAGGAAAAGCAGACAGAAATACGGTAACGACCTTTTGGAATGCTGTGTTTCAGATGCATGAGGATGGAAGCATAGACTGACAAAGTTAATAACAAATAGGTTATAGAAATAGTAGGGTAATAAACTACTGCTTATACCACTACAACTTGGGACCAAATCTATATTTGCCCTTTTAAAGAAAACATCAATATTCTCTAATTTTCTAATAGATTGTTCTCTTTCACGTCCCATTTTACGTCTTTGAGCATCACTTAAATACTTTGGCTTGTTTAAACTCATTTCAATAAGTTGCTACTAACTGTCAGTTCGAAACTGCTGACATAAAGGACAACATAAACCGATATTTTTAAACAAATTAAAATCGCAACAAATTGTCCAAATTATGTAATTCAACAGTGACAAGGTGTTCTTTACATACGCAGAAAACAGAAACTGCAAATGCACTGGTCTACTCTGGGTTTCGTTCTGATAGGATATAACGTACAACACTGGAAAACGGCCATACGCCAAATATACGGACTATCAAGACCAGTTATTGAATTTTTTAGAAGGAAATAAAGCAAACCAAATCTTAAAATAAACACTTTCTTGAAACCTTGGGATTCTACAAAACTATTTATCGTCCAGTATTCTACCTTTTCGGTCTTTCATTTAAGCTTCTTGCAAAATAAATATTAAGAACATATTATACCTGCTCGCAGCGCACAGAATTACAAGATACGGTAACACTTTCAAGTAGTCAATCATCATGGTCAAGTTATCTCTTTCTACTATATCGTATAATGCAAATACGGTTTATTAAGCCCTAAAGCTTCCAAACAATCTGAAGGATTTCAAAAGAAACCCCATGGTGTACGTTCTTTGTTCGTTTTTCTTAAAATCAAATCCTTCAAAAGAAGAAATTTCTTTTTTGCTGTGGAAGTTTAACGAAAACTTGTCAGTAGTATGTAACATGTGAACTATTATTGAATATGTTTATGGCCCCCCTACGATCATAGCCTCCTCCCCACGCAATGCCGGCCCTGTGGGTCGTTAGTTCCGTCTCTAGCTTACTTTCATTTCAGGTAGAATTTTTCGACCACGAAATATGACTGATTAACTTGCTCAGCATTCTCATAATTTCAATACGTTCACTTTACATTATTTTCCACAGTAGTTGGCATAAAACTAAGGAGTATAACGACCGAAAATGCACCATGTAAAGCTACTACACGATACTGCACTGCTACAGACTGCGCCCCCGCGCTACCGCCGCCCAAACCTTCTTAATCATCATACGTTGCGCCCTCCGATTATTCCTAGTTTTACTCTCTATCCAAAAATTTGCAAAGCAATGCCTTTGAAAACAACCTGGCATGGAGACTACTGCAACTCCAAAACCAGTGTATTCTACGGACGTGAAATCGAGAGACGTTGGCAGACTATCTTAGATAATGCAGGGGACGATGATACCGATTAATAATTAGGATAATAATGCTTATCTCGTTTCATCATCATCACTAGGTCTTCAGTCCTGAAACTGGTTAGATGCGTACGCTCATTGTTTCCTATTCTGAAGTAACCTACACTTTTCCCTGAAATTTGCACAGCCTGCATCTATCACTATCTGATCTAGGTCTACATGTACCTCTTTTTCCTATCTCTGCTTGTAATATATCCCATACTATTCCCCAAAAATGCATTAGAACGTATTATGCCTGTCTATTTCTCCTATTTTATTTCCACAGATATTTTTATTCCTTTACTATTTCTATAACCTATTTGCTATTAACTTTGTCTGTCCATGCTATCTATGATCCTGAGACATCTGAAGCACAACATTCCAAAAGTCTGTTACCGTTTTTCTGTCTGCTTTTCCTACTACTCGTATTTCATAGGCATACTGTGATGTGTTCCACATATATGCTTTCAACAATTTTCTTCTTATTTCTATGTTTGTTGTCTTTGATCATAGCCGCTGTTCTTTATTGTTAGCTGCAGTTCCGTCCCTTTCTATTGTTTTACGATTATATACCATATTTCTCCGCCATTCAGTGGTTGTGAAGGGGGGTAAGCAGCCTGTGGCTGCAAAGTTCCCCCAGCACTTGAACATTTGCCGATTTCATATTTTTCCCAATATATCTTTTCGCACAGTCAACATTAGTTGCAGATACTTCACAAGCAACACCTGTAGTTGTTTATGATAATCATCAGATTTATCTGCGCTTATTTTTTTTTTGTCATTAGGTTTTCCGTCTGGTTGGACACGTACCTGCCCTTATTTATATTCTGAGCTAGCCAACACAGTTTCCTAAATTTCCCACACGGCCTACATACATCTCGGTTCTCCTTCTATTATTTCCTAATTATATGCCCTATTTCACCGAGTTTCAGTGGTATGTGAAGGGAAGGCGGCTCCGTGGCGTAGTGGTATGTGTGTGACTACTACGCCCAAGGTCCCGGGATCGAATCCCGACACGGTCCGCTTGAAAAATGTTAGGCGAGCATTTTTCACAAAAATACACCCTCGTTCGGATGAGGTAAACTAAAGGTCCCGTGTGTGAGTGTTGTCACGCACGTTAAAGATCCATACCTTGCTTGGAACAGCAAGGGTTCGGCAAAATTCCAAATTTTCCAGGTAAAAAAAACTCGCTTCCTGGTCTATGTAGTACATTCGAGTGGAGCATTGGAAAATCACATGTAAAGTATGTGAAGGGAGGCGGCTACTTGGCGTAGTGGTATGTGTGTAACTACTACGCACAAGGTCCCTGGTTCGAATCCCGACACGGTCCGCTTGAAAAATGTTAGACGAGCATTTTTCACAAAAATACACCCTCGTTCGGATAAGAGGTAAAATGGAAGTCCCGTGTGTGAGTGTTGTCACGCACGTTAAAGATCCCTACCTTGCTTGGAACAGTAAGGGTTCGGCAAAATTCCAAATTTTCTAGGTAAAGAAAAACTCGCTTCCTGGCCAATGTAGTACCTTCGGGTGGAGCATTGGAAAATCACATGTAAGGTATGTGAAGGGGGTTAAGCAGCCAAGCTGCCAAGTTCTCCCAACACTTAGATATTTTCCGAATTAATAGTCTTCCAGTAAATCCTTTCACACAATTAAAATTATTCGAGAACATTGCACAGCCAATACCTGTAGTTTCTTATAATAATCATTATGTTTAAGTACAGTTACTGTTTTCGTCATTAGTTTATCCATCTTGGGACTGGTTGGATGCATACCTCCATTGATTTTTATCCTGAGCTAGCCTACACATTTCCTTGAAATTCCCACAGCCTACATCTTTCACTATCTGTGTGCAATAGTCTAACCTAGTTCTACCTCTACTTCTCTTTTTTACTACATCTGCTTCCAACATATTGCGCACTATTCCCGTAGTATGTGGCGTATCTTCCTATCTCTCCTATTTTTTACCGTTTTCCACATATTTTTTTCTTCCCTTACCATTGTTAGTACCTCTATGTTCTTAACTTTGTCTGTCCATATCTTCATCTTTCGTCTGTAGCACCACATTTCAAAGACTTCTAACTTTTTCTTGTCCGCTTCTCCTACTGTCCAGGCTTCAGAGCCGTGCAGTGCTGTGCTCCACACAAATGTTTTAAGCAATCTTTTCCTTGTCTCTATCTTTGTTGTCTTTGAACACAGTAGTTGCTTTTTCTTGTTAAATGTAGCACGAACTTGTGCTAATCTTTGTTTTATATCTTTTGCGCTTTTCCCCATCTTACGTTATTTTGCTTCCTAGGTAGCAGAAATCCTTAACCTCTTGCAAGTTCTAGTTACCTATTTGTATTCTTGTTTTTGATTTTCAACTCCATTGCATACTAGTACTTTAGTTTTATTTTTATTAATTTTCATACCGTATCTCTCTGTTAGAGCAGTTTTCATTTCATTAAGAGCAGTTTCAAACTCTTGCTTGCTAGATGCTAATACTGCTATATCATTTGCAAATCTAAGCATAAAAATATTTTGCCCCTGCATAGTAATTCAAAATGTGTTTCTGCATTTGACAGTATTCATTGCCTCTTCAACGTATAAGTTAAAAATTAACGGGGATAGGGTACACCCCAATCTCACCCATTTCCTAATGTTTATTTCTCCACGTCCCTGCTCTAATTTTATTACTGCTGTTTGCTCTTTGTATAAGCTATGTACTATTCGTCTATCCCTATAACTCATTCCCATCTTTTTGAGTATTTCAAACATTTTTTTCCATTTTACATAGTCGAATGCTTTTTCCAGATCCACAAACCCTATATACACGGTTTCCCCTTTTGTTTTCTCCATTACCACTCTCGGAGCTAAAATAGCGTCCCGTATTCTTCCGTTTCGCCTAATCCCAAATTGATCTTGTCCTAGTATTTGTTCAGTTCGTTTTTCCATTCATCTTTATGCAATTCTAGTTAATATTTTTGACACGTGTGCTGTCAAACTTATTGTTCGAAAATTTTCACATCTATTCGCGTCTTTCTTTTTTGGTATAGCTACTATGATGTTACGTTTGAAATCTTTGGGTATCTCACCTGTCTCATGAATATAGCTTACAAGTTGAAAGAGACATTCTGGTACTGCTTGTTCAGCAGCTTTTAGAGTTTCTGCTTGCACTTTATGTGTACCCGGTGCTTTACCATTTTTCAGACCCTTTAGTGCTAATTCAAACTCATCTCTAAGTATAGGATATCCCAAGTTATCATTTTCGATGTCTGATTCCTGCTTTATTGCTGCTAGTTCCTCTCCTGCATATAAATTCCCCTATATGTCCTTGCCATCTACCCACTTTCTCTACATTTTCTATAATGACGTTTCCTCCCACGTCCTTTATATTATTGCTATACGGTTTATATCCCTGAAATTGTTTCTAATTAGTTTGTATGCTTCATCTGTCTTTCCTATTTCCATCTTAGTTTGTACCTCTTTGCACTTTTCATCAATCCATTGTTCTTTAGCTTTCCTGCATTTGCGAATAATTTCCCATTGTATGATATTACTTTGTATCGATGTTTTCCTGTTTCGTCTGAATTATTTTATATTTTCGTCTTTCTTCTATTAAATTCAGGATATTCTTTGTTATCCAAGGTTTCTTATTTTCTTTTTGTGTATACCCCAGAAAATCTCTGGCCGCCATGTCTCAGCTGGATTTAATGTTATTCCATTCTGTTTCTACTTCTTTAGTATCAGATATTTTTCCGCTATCTTTCAACAATTCTTTTGACTTTTTTTCGAATCTTTCTTGAATATCTTTATCTTTTAGTTTATCAAAGTCAGAGTGCCATTTCCCGCTTCTTTTTTCAAATTTTTAATTTTAAGTGCGGCCTTCATAATTACGATGTTGTGGTCAGTGTCTATATCTGCTTCTGGGTAGCTTCTACAGTCTTTTACCTGATTCCTAAGCCGTTGTCTAACAAGAATGTAATCTATTTGATATATTCCTGGCATCTTCCACGTATATCGTCTTCTAGCATGATGTTGAAATAATGTGTTTATGATTATATTGTTCTTGTCGCAAAATCTACCAATCTATTTTCCATGTCATTTTTCGTGCCTAAATCAAATAAACCTACTACCGCTCCTTCCCTACGCTCACCTACCATTGCATTAAAATCCCCCGTAATTATTAAATTTTCAGGTCCTTTTACGTATCTTAGTATATTTTCGATATGTTTGTTGATCGCTTCTACCTCTTCGTTACTGTAGGTAAAGGCGGGCATTTATACTTGTATTATTACTGTGTTTACCGGTTTAGATTTTAATCTAACCATGAGTACTCTTTCGTTCTTTTGTAAATAATTTTCTACACATCGTCCTAACTTTTTGCGCACAACTATCCCCACACCCGAATTTCCTTTCTCTGCTCCTGTATGAATTACCCTGAAATCTCAACTTCAAAAATTGACCGCCTCTGGTCACCGAACTTCGCTGATCCCCCTACTATGTATAGTACCAGTCTACTCATTTCAATTTTCAGGTTCTCTAACTTACCAACTTGCTTCATACTTCTAACATTCTACGCCCCGACTCGAAGAGTGTTCCCGACTCTTATTCTGCACTTTCCGATCGAATCCTCCGAAGCAGTCCCCTCCCAGAAATCTGAATAGGGGACTATTTTAACTCCGGAATCCCTCACCCCAGAGAATGCCATCATGTTTATTACAATTTAAGTACACTGTGTACTTGAGAGGTAATGTGGTGGTTTCCTGTTGCCTTCCACATCGCGGTAGTGTGTCTTAGACTGCTATACCGACCCCTATATTCTCTGCCAATCTAAGTACCGAAGAGCCGCTGCCCTCTTTCGGGTCTGGTTCTTTAGCACATTAGAACACGCAAGCCATTTCACCTGTTCTAGTAATCTAGAACTTCGGCAAGGTGCAGGTCCTTTCGAATGGTTATCTCGTTTATATAAATAAAAATATATGAAAAACGCTAGAGTTATGCACCGATTCAATGGCACTAGTTCGCAGTGTTTACACATGCACTTATATTAGATGCTTTGATTGACACTTCTAAACTGCAGGAACCACTACAGATTGCACGTAATTATTATGTTAACTTAGAAATAACCAACAAAGTAGCTATTATAAACTCTAATAATATTGGAATTAAAGTTTCTGGTGCATTGTAAGACTTATAATTAATGCAAGGTCTATCATAAAGAAAGGAATTTTAAAAGCACTTCCAAGCAATTAAGGTTTCATGTTTCCTTTTCTCCTGAAAAGAGGTTAAATGTAATTACAGTAACAATTGAATTTTTAAAACTAATCAAGCTTTTTACTAGCACGAGCAGCCCGTATAGGATTAAGGGTTTACAAAAGGATACCGTTTATAGTATCTTACGACATTAATTGCTCGCCAAACTTTTTACCTTAGTAACTAGATGTTGTTCAGAAATATAACGTACAAACCTAAAGTTATTCAACTTAAAGTGGAAATTAAGATTAAAACTTGAAAAGTATTTCAATAAAGTGCTTTTACATTTTGCCGGCCAAAACTCGGTATAACATAAGCAGGGTAGGTGAGGCAATATTTTGTAAAAAACATAGCATCCTGTATTGATTTGGTGTGCGGTTGGTATTCGTGGTTTCTACTTCGTTTATAAGGTCAAAACTTATTGACATGGTTTGGAATACTGAAACATTTTCTGTCAGGTTTAAGAAAAATATGACTTTACAAATGCTTTCTTTTCCGGTTGATGGCATGTGTTGCACAAAATTGCTGTTAGTGGTTTCAGATTCGTATTAGTTGAAAGGTCGTACAATATCTCTTCATCTAAGGTTATGTATCAGTAATAGGGATATGTTATGCGGTCTCACTAGTGTACGTAGTTGATGCTTCACTTTTAACTGCTGTTGTTAACTGGTGTTATTCTTGGTTCAAAATTTGAAAGAATAAGCCATTGTGTTGTGTTGATTTAAGTTCACAATTACCTCATTCCATTAGCAAGTAGTAACTTATCAACGTTAAGGGACACCATCCCAGTGGAAATCTCAAAGCTCAATGTTGCACCACAGATAACAAAACTTGACTTTTAGTTTCTCTACGACAGAGTAATCCTTCGATACTCTTCTTTAAAGGTATACATCATGCATGATATCTTATTTTGCAACCTCCTCCAACTTGCTGAACAGAACTGTGTCCTGCCGTTTCAGATGCCAACATGATCTGGGTGGTAAAGCAGAGTACGGTTAATGTGATAGCATTTATTAAAGTTCGATTATCGAGACACAGAACATTTCGAAAGTACTATGCCCTATAGTATGTTTAAACTTGAAACTGTAAAACAATATTGTTGTGGATTAAAACTTGTAGAATCACCGGTTTGACTTTAACAACAATCATAAGGTACATCCTAAGGTTTTAGGACGCCTAGTGTTATCGTTCGAGTGGGCGGCGTCTGTAAGCATGTAGGCTTAGCTTTATTATTTGTTTAATAAGTGTAAGCAAAAAAATTATTATACGTTCATAAATACATGAAAATAAAGGTGAAATCGTTAAAATTAAAAGATTGTAATAGTTTGAAGCAGTTCTGAAATCTTCGGTAATCTTCGGAATTCTTCGAAAGGATTCGTGGTTGCTTAAACACTTATTAAATGAATGTATATACAGTTTGAAGGCGGTGAAAGAGGCTTCGGTAGTTTTCAGATCTCCTCGGAAGGCTTCGGAATTTGCTTATTAGGTCCAGTGAGAACTTAAACAACGATAGTTAGAACATATTTACAGTTTGAAGAGGTCCAGACGTCTTCGGTGGTCATCGGGACTCTTCAGAAAGCTTCGGATGTGATTTGTGGGACAACGTTAAGTTACAAAGAATTATGATATGAAATCAAAAACTACTAATTGACAATATATACAAGCATGGAGGGTTCAGAAGTCTTCGGAACTCGTCGGAAGACTTCGGAGTTTATTTGTGAGGCCCAGTAAGAACTTGGACAGCGATAATTAGAAAATATTTACAGCTTCAAGAGGCCCATACGTCTTCGGTGATCTTTGGTACTCTTCGGCAAACGTCGTGGAAGCGGTGCCTTAGGCCTTGTTGAGAGCGTCGCGGTTAAACTTACGAAAGTGTTGTCCCGGAGGTAGACTTGACAGATGCAATCCTGAACATCACAATAAGTAACTTCTCGGGATGTACTAGTATTGGAAGCGGTTTGGACGCGTTCTTTCGGCGATGGCGGCAGAGGCGACAGAAACTTTGGGTGCGGTAGGATTGAACGGAGTGCACGTCAGCGAGCGTTCTGTGCCTGCTTTCGGTTGGTCTGGTGTATGGAACGCAGCTTACCACCCGTACATAGGTTATTTGACTAGTATAATGAATTGTAGTGGCGAACCCCAGGTACGGTGGCGGACAACATCACTGTCGGAGAATACACAGGCTATGGGAAGCACAGCGTGTTGTAGTAGTAGCAGGCTATGAAGAGTGCTATTCGATGAAGGTTTTTGCAGGCTAAGGGGAACATTGCAATAACATTCTTTAGGCTATGGTGAGCACTTACGATGAATCTGCAATTATATTTATACACTTTCATTTCCTATTCTTCTTGTGTTAAAAAACGTTAATGAAGTCTTTAACCCATGAAATTGTGTTTTTCGAGTTTTGAGTGTAAAGGAATCTCTAAATTTAGTTTGTCCAATTAACGTACAGATTTTTGGGTAGCACAAAAAATTAGTTGGAATTTCTCGCGATCCTTGGTCTGTTCTGTGTTCAGCTGGTGTACTTTGATATAGTCAACTGCAATTCTGTCAGTCTGTTCTGTGCTCAGCTCGGGTACGGTGATATAGTCAACATCCCCCCACCCCTCACTAAAAAGTGTAGCGTTGCTGTGTTGTCGCAAGGGAGTGGCAGGGTCCTTGTTGTCAAAATATCTGAGCCTGTGGCGGCCTTTACGTTTTGTGCGGCGGCGTCGGGCTTCTCCATGATCGCCTGCTGCTGGATGAGATGATTGTGGTCGAAAGGGTACCTGTTCTCGGGACACTCATCTACAGGTATGCCTTTCTGGTTGTGCGCCTTGCACATAATTGGACAGAACGACACGGGCTGTATGGTTAGCTCGTGGTCTGCATTTTTCGGTGTCCAGTGATAATAGGCCTGTGCTGACTGTGGTAGTTGGTTGTGCTGATCTATCTATCACTGGTGGGATTCTTCCCGAAAGCTGCTGGGCAAAAATTCGTCTGTGAACTGGTTAGTTGCAGTTGGCGTGGGTGGTTCGTTGGTGACAACGGGCGTCACCGTTGTGTGGCGGCGTTAAACCTTTTCATGGTCGTCTGCTGCTTGGTGGGATATTTGTGTTTGAAAGAGGACATCTGTCCACAGGTATTCCTTTCTAGTTGTGCGCCTTGCACATAATTGGGCAGATCGACGGGCACTGCGTGATTAGCTCGTGGTCTGCATGTTAAGTTTCAGTGGAGTGTTGTAACAAGTTCATTTTCTTGCAACATTTTGACGAATGTTTATGTTATTATTTTTATAGAAAGCCTAATATCTCTACACATTCTTACGTAATAATTATTACATGTTGTTTAACCTAACATAAGCTTTAAAACCGCGAGCATAAATTACACGTCGAGCGGTGACATAAAATACCATTTACAAGCGTCATTATAAGAGCTCCCTCCTTCGATAATTATAAAGATCGTTGTAACTGTAGTCGAGCGGTAGGATACGTCAAAATACAGGCAGTCTTCGGATCTTGCTTATGAGGCTCAGTGACAACTTGAACAACGATAGTTAGAAGATATTTACAGTTTGAGGAGGTCCAGACGTCTTCGGTGGTCTTCTGGACTCTTCGGAAGGCTTCGGGTGTGATTTGTGGGACAACGTTAAGTTACAAAGAATTATGATATGAAATCAAAAACTACTAATTGACAATATATACAAATATGGAGGGTTCAGAAGTCTTCGGTTGTCTTCGGAACTCGTCGAAAGGCTTCGTAGTTTATTTGTGAGGCCCAGCAAGAAGTTGGGCAGCGATAATTACTAAATATTTACAGTTTTAAGAGGCCCACACGTCTTCGGTGATCTTTGATACCCTTCGGCAGACCTCGTGGAGTGGTGCCTTAGGCCTCGTTGAGAGCGTCGCCGTTAAACTCTACGGGGGTGTTGTCCTGGAGGTAGGCTTGACAGATGCAATCCTGGACATCACAATAAGCAACTTCTCGGAATGTACTTGTACTGGAAGCGGTGTGAATGCGTTCTTTTGACAGAAGCTTTGTGTGCGGTAGGATTGAACGGAGCGCACGTCAGAGAGCGTTCTCTGCCTGCTTCCGGTTGGCCTGGTGTATGTAACGCCGCTTACCACCCATACATAGAGTATTTGACTAGTACAATGAATTGCAGTGGCGAACCCCAGGTACGGCGGCGGACAGCATCACTGTCGGAGAATACACAGGCTATGGGGAGCACTGCGTGCTGTAATAGTAGCAGGCTATGAAGAGCGCTGTTTGATGAAGGTTTTTGCAGGCTATAGGGAGCACTGCAAGAGAATTCCTTAGGCTATGGTGAGCACAAACGAATGTCTTTCGAAGAATCTGCAATTATATTTATACACTTCCATTTCCTATTCTTCCTGTGTTGAAAAACGTTAATGATGTCTATAACCAATGAAATTGTGTTTTTCGAGTTTTGAATGTAAAAGAATCTCCAAATTTAGTTTGTCCAATGAACGTACAGATTTTTGGGTAAAAAAAAGGTGAGTTGGAATTTCTCGCGATTCTTGTTCTGTTCTGTGTTCAGCTCGTGTACTTTAATATAGTCAACTGCAATTATGTCAGTCTGTTCTGTGCTCAGCTCGGGTGCGGTGATAAGTCAAAACTAGCAATATCGAAAGTGTGAAGAAATCAGGTTTGTGATTTTAAAGGGCTCTAAAACACGTTCTTTCTTTGCAATTGTCAGATGACTCTATGAGGATAATTTTACATGCACATTTAAAGTTTCTTCATTACAAAATAACGGGAAGTATAAATAATAGCATCCATATATCCACTTCTCAACACAAAACTATTTATAGCAATACACGCTTCAGACATTGTTGTCGGTGGAGTAATCCAACAGTAGAGTAACCAGCAATGGCAACCTTTGTATTTTTATTTCAAATAACTAACTAAAGTCCAAACAATATGTTTAGCATACAACCGAGAACTTCCCGCAATTTACCTAACTATCAAACCGTTTAAACACATGCTGGAGGATAAATATTCGTGATCAATACAGACCACGAACTTGTAACTTTTGCTATTCGACAGAAATTGGAAAAATGCACGCGCGGGCAACTTAAATATCTGGATTATAGAAAATATTCAACAGACTTCAGGGAAAGAAAACATTATCGCAGACACACTCTTGAGAATGGATAGCATAGACTTAAAACAGCCATTCAATTAACAGCAAACCGATGAAGAGTTTAAAAGTTGCAGGAAAAACAACAACTCAAGTATGACCTGCACACTGATACAAATTCCGAATTCTAAGTAAGCAATTTTCTGTGACAATTAAACAACGGAAGCTCACAGTCGTAGCAAAAGAATTACGAAAAAAGGCTTTCGCAAGCATTCACAACTTAGCACGCCCAGGAATAAAGATAACCACGAAGCTGGTAGCCCAAAAACTTAAATGGCCTGGCAACAACTCATGACTGATGCACCTAAATACGAAGTTGTATCCAATGCTAAAGATCCAAAGTCACAAAAAGCATGTGATCGCCAAGACACGTCATTTCAAACCATCAACTTCAAGATTCGAGTATATCCACATAGACATTGTTGGATCATTAACCGTATCTGGACACCGATGCTTATCCACATGTACCCACCGCTTTAAAATATAGCCAGAGGCAATACCCCGCAGAGCACTGCATCTCAAAATGTTGCCAAAGCATTCATAGACCAATGAGTCGTACGCTTTGGCGTAGCACTTAGAGTTACAACAGATCAAGGCCGTTAGTTTGAATCGCAATTATTCGAAGAATTAGATACCTTGATCGGATTCACGAGAATCCGTACAACAGCATGTCATCCGCAATCCAACAGCATGGTGAAACAATTCTACTGACAACTAAAAACTGCATTGATTTGCCACGAGACAGAAAAATGTACAGAAAGATTAGCTTTAGTGCTACTCGTAATCCGAATTGCTTAGAAGGAAGAATTAAAAGATAAAGCTGCAGATCTTATATTTGGCGAAACAAGCACCTACCAGGAAAATTTTTCACAAGTTTGGGCAAGCCAACAGAACGAACACATCCATCCTAAAGCAGTTGCAAACCATCTACATCACCACTTTCAACGACTACAACCAATCGAATGTACCAAGCATAGCAGAAGACAAACAATCATATTGAAAGAGTTGAGTAACTCAAACCACATTTTTCTACATTACGAGTTACATATCCCCCAAATTAATATATATATATATATATATATATATATATATATATGTATATTCAAATGCAACTATTCAACCGTAAGAAATAGATTGTTACATTGTATAATTGAAGGACACATTATAAAAGGAAGCAACTACTTTGTATTCCAGACGTAACACGACAATGCAGGTGCAGGTCACAATAGATTATACGACAGCAATTGTTAGAATTAAGATTACTAAGAAGTAGTACAATGTGTTTTATCAAGAAGTAGCAGACATGAGATCTGCACTTCCCTCAAGACGATGCAAAGGCAGGGATAGCATAAATACCCTGAGGAGCCCATGATGGCCAGTCAGCCTTAGAACTTCATAACTTTAACATTGTTGGTTGTTCAAGTTACTCATTTGTAATTATTAGTTATTGAGAGTCAGTCTCGAACTTCATAACTTTAACATTATTGGTTGTTCAGCTACTCATTAGTAATTAGTAATTTTGAATATTTGTTAATTAAAACGTTTATGAGCATAACGTCCAAGTTTTCAAATTAATATTGTAATTACTGTTTAAATAAAATACACTTGATAAGAGTGTTTTTTGGAAATAAAGGCTTTTTTAAAAGAAGCTCCCAAAGGCCCAAAACTTATCTGGTGCAATCGATTGTAAAATTGCAGAAGAGCACTAGCGAATCAAAAAATCGAGGAACTAGCGGTCGTGAATTTTAATTCTTTAACTGGAACAAAACCAACCAATTGGACGAAGCACAAATATCGACCGAGTCCAATAAAAGAATGAAGGCTAATGGAACTGGCAATCAAACTCTTGTAAGTATCATAAGTTCATTTTCCTAACCATTTTCAATTGAATATTGATATTAGCTAGTAAGAAACAAAAGAATTTTATATACGCATTTTTTATATGTATAATTTTATTAGCGCACTTTATTATTATTATCGAAAGAATTTATTTAGTAAAAGCCTGAGCTTTATTGTATAATTATAAAACAGTTCTTTGTACCATTTTATTACAACAATTATTATTGAAACAATTTATTCAGAAAAATCTAAAAAACTTGATTCTCATCACATTTTTAATCTCTTTTAAAGGTTTATAATTAAACACATATTTATGTACTTTCTTATTGCAACAATTTAATGTAACAATTATTCAGCAGAAGTCTAAAACTGATGTAATTATAACCAAGGTTATTATAATTACATCCAATATACGTACGGATAAGTAATTCTTTAAGTAAGTTGATACAAACTCGACTGAAGTAACTTAGAATTAATTTATAAAAATGAATTCTGAAAACATGAAACTATATTAAGTATTTCCATTACTGCTTGTGAAATATTTTTAAAGACGTTTTACAAACATGGTGACATTGAACGCAATGTCTGGCTTTTACGCTTGTTTTAAGTAAGTTAACCGGAAGAACTTTGACCCTTATTGCAAGTTGCGATGACCTCACGGAATGGGATGATTACAAACGGATATTAATAGCATATTTCGATGATCAAAGAAATATCAAGTGTCTTATCAGGGACTTGGTAAATTTACGAATGGAAGCTAACCAATCACCATACCAATTTGGTATGAGATGTAAGGACGTACGAAGTTTAATATTAACCAAACTAAAACTTGAGGAACCCGACCAAAACATACGTTTAATAAAGACAAAAATGTACGACAAAATGGCGTTAGACACCTACATAAACGCATTACCCGGAGGATAATCGGACAAAATAAGATTTCAACATCCCCAAAATTTAGAAGAAGCGACTAACATGATTGTAGAGGAAGACAACGTGATGTACTACAGAAATAGAATTTATAATCCAAATGCAACTACTCACTGATTAAAACGATAGAAGCGACGAGACAAATACCACACAACCCAAATTTGCATCATTCAACGCACAAATGAATCAACCAAGAATTAACAATCCAAATTTTAATAACACAAATTTCAACAACCTTTTCGGCAATTTCCAAAGCAAACAGTAAATTCGAATTTTATAAAAACCGCATTTACACCAAGGTTTAATCTAAACATAAATCAACCAAGGCAATCTTTTGACGCAGATCCGAACAGAAACACACCGATGACGAGTAACAACAACAACCCCAATAATTATTAGAAATCAACCCCTATGGACACTTCATCTGATTACACCAGACAAAACACAAAAATATCCCAAATCAGACCAGACTATAACCAAAAAGATAACTTCACTTCCGAGGAACTATTCCACCAAGATGTAGAAGATTTTAACAATCAAGATACAGATAATTATGCGAATTCAAGTAAAGACGATGAAAACAATCATTCGGAAAACTATGAACGTAACAAACCTTATGAAAACTACGAAGAGGAGGACGAAGAAGATGCGTACTCAAATTTTCAGTTGGACAGATTCAAATACAACCAAACATAATAAATTTAAATAGCAATAATCAACAATCCTACCCTACATACAAATACCTCATGCAGAAATTAAATTATTAATCGACACAGGATCTTCAAAAACTTTAATTAGCCCCAAAACCGTACAAAAACATTATTAAGATTTTACTCAAAACTTTTAGTGTAAAAAAACCTAAATTTTGCATTTTCGAATTTAACGATAAATACGACAGATTAATAGGCGTGGATCTTTTAAGAAAATTAGGAGCACATATTACGTGTTGGTGTGAGTTGTGTTAGATCGATTAGAGATTGTGGAACTCAACTTTATTTGAAGAAGGGATGCAATGACTACGGTAATTGCTGATCGATGCATTGTGAAATTACACAAATTTTTAGTGCCCAAATAGGAGAAATTAAAGCTGCGAAAGTGTAATTTCAATTATATAAATCACAGTTCATATAACCAGAAGAGCAACAGATGCTTAAGAAAAATGTTATCAGAACACGCGGAATAATTGTCTGGACAGTACTATCGCCTGATCTCGAGCAATGGGTGCCTGTGCGGTTATTTAAATGTCTTCGAATATCGCCCATGAGAAAAATATCCATAACGTGTAAGCCGATGTAAGTTAAGGATGTACTGGCCACTGTAACCGTTCGCTCGCATTATGTAGTCATTCAGAGATCAACTAAAGAAAATGAGCGCCATCTGAATATTATAATTTGTAAACCCTATTAAAATCAAACCAAGGTTCCCATATTTATATTTAATTACAGAAAATTTTAAGTCGCATTAATCGCGACTTTTCTATTATTACCAAAATCTCTGAGCCTTTTATGCGACTCCTAAGTTAATAAAAACCGCATTTTTGCTGTCGACTAACGGAGCTGATTTTATTCATTTTAAAGCTTCGTGAAATGATACAAAGTAAATTTGTTTATATTGATAATAGTTTCTACACATAGTAGTCGAGTAATAAAAACTCAGGTGTGCAGTAGCAGTCATGTACAAGTTACGGTAATTTAGCTAGCTAGTATGCGATTTAAAATACAAACAGATCATTGTGCATGAAAAAAATACATAATAATGTTTATTGTTAATTAACAAGCATGTGTTGCCAAGACATTTGTGTTACAACTTGTAGTTAATATTATATCAAACAACAGTTATATGTCTTTCGAAATTTCATGGGCTGAGATGTGCAGTGAAGGAAGCGTGAGGTATTGTATAAAAAGAAACAACAGTACAATATAAGTAAAATCTAAAAACATTAAATTTCCGGATGCGTATTCTGATTTAACTCAACTGCTATACTATGTAAATTGCATAACCAGTAATTTATCAACATAGAATAAATTATAAAACTACAATGTTTATATGCGGAACCTTGGTGTATTGTTTATTGTTGTTTTGTGTGTTATGTTTCCGTGCGTGTGTGAATAAAAATAGACAGGCTAAATTTTTTAAAACTCTTGGCAGCTAAAATATTGTCTTCTTATTATTTTTTAAGAATGCTTATTTCAAAAAAATTTAATCTAAAAAATCAAAAACTTATTATCACAATCCTCAAATTGGCCCGCATTAGATTTAGAACTTCTCTTATTATTTTTCTTCCTTGGTAATACAAATTTGCCACCCCACCAGTTTGCTCTTCGCTTCTGAAATAATTCCCTGGACTGTGTTTAGTCCAACTCCAGTTGCTATTGCTACTCGTTCTTGTAAATTATTCATAGGAATGACAGGCATTCCATTCTTTTCTTCTCTCATAAACATTATACACACTATAAATAATTTCTCTTCCTTGACTGTGAACTGTTTTCTTGCGGTTACTCATTGTAAAATTAAAAGCTTAGAAATAACAAAATAATCTGTAAAACCAAACATTATACTACTAATTGAATTGAAACCTTCATTATACCTACAAACAGAAAACTAGACGGAGTTGTAATAGTTTTGAAAAAAGTTGAATCAAGGCTGAAATCTCATAAATAATAATCAAAAACAATAGTAATGAACCACAAATCTTAATACGCAAATAAATGATAGAAGAATTAAAAATCGACAGCTGAGTTGTGAATGTTTTTAGGATGCACTTAAACGTAAATAACTTGAATTGGTGCTCTGTGCAACAGCCCATGAGGTTTTGAGAGAACTCTAACACTATTACAGATACAAAGGTTACCAATATTTGAAAAGAATTTAGTTCTTAAAACCAATTGAACATTCAAGAAGTACACAGAAGTGCATACCGATAAATATTAATATAAACACAACAAAATTTTAATCTTAGCTATAGAATTTCATTCCAGTGCGGTTGAGCTTGTAGGATAAGACATAATTATTATTTCATAAAAGATTATCTACAGTACAAGATAAACACGTAGGAACTACATAGCAAACTAAATGGCCATGAAACTGGGTTCTCTCGCTATGCAATATTTCTTGCACATCAGAGGTAAAGTACATAATTCACACACTTAACCATGCGCTTGGTGGTAAGTTGACATCTTGGAGCATTATAATAGATAACGAACGAAAGTACATGGACGTTTGGCTGTTGAAACTTTTAAAACTATAAGTGTATCGGCGTTTCGCATTCGAACAAATTGGAGATTCCCCAAGAGATTAATGGGGCTCTTGTTTAACAATAAAGTTGGCGTAAAACATTACGAAAGCTTTTGTGATTGCAATCTCCTGGTTTCATATCGAATAGAATACCATTGACATTAGTTACGTCGTAGGTAGAGGTATTTCATTTAAAAAAGAACCAATGTCATTATGCGCACAAAACAAAAATCGGTTTGCTAGAGTTCATTACATGTAATTAGGTATTGCAGTTTCAAGACATCAACGGCGTCAAGTTTTGTGATAAACTATAGTGCCACAATTATTCATATGTACATTCTATAAGCATACAATAACACTATGTCATGCCACTAAATTCTATCAAATACTTTGCTCTGACCTGAAGCTAATAAAAAAACGTACCTCTGTATTCGAGAGTATTCATAAAACGCACCTTTAAAGTGAAATGCCTCTAACAAGTATGGGCAGACCTCAAATGTGTATCAGAACTGTGGTTAGAATCTGTGTTTGTGTGTTCTTTATCCAAGGCAACATCAATGAATACATTGTAATCTATTCTATAAAATACTTGACTCATACCTGTAATCTAACCTGTCCATTTCAATTTTCAAGTTCTCTAGCTTACCTACTTGCTTCATACTTATGACATTCCACGCTGCGACTCGCAGAATGTTCACCACTCTTTTTTATACTTTCCGATCACATTCCCGAAGTAGTCCCTTCCTAGAGATCCGAATGGGTGACTAGTTTTAACTTTGGAATTTTTTACCCCAGGGGATACCATCATCTTTAATAACAATTTGAGAACGTTGTGTACTTGGGAGATAACGTGATGGTTTCCCGTTGCCTTCCACATCGCAGTAGCGTGTCTTAGAATGCCATAACGACCCCTAGGGTCTCTGCCACTCTAAGTACCGAAAAAGCTGCTGCCCTCATTCGGGGATCTGTCTTAGTTAGATTTCTCACTAAAGACCCTACTACTTTGGTTGGACCTGTAGTTTGGCTCTTTAGATCACTGGAACACGGAAGCCACTCCGTGTCAGGCAAGTCAAAATGACAACTGTGACGTCGCGACGTCGGGGGGCAAGTTGCGTGACGTCAGGGGTGTGACGTCAGAGTCGAAGGGTGATGAAACGTCATGAAGGTGGTGGTGGCGTTAAAAGTTGAGGGAGAGGTCGATAACATAGACCGATCTGAAACCAGAAAGCATTGTCGTCTTTAGAAAATTTCAACCAATCAGAAGTAAGCATTGGGCCGTCACATGATAACACAACACGCATTTCCTCTGTTTCATTTAATAAATTCAATAGCAAGATTGTACAATAACATGAAACCCCTGAAAACAATACTCTTATTAATATTATTGACAAAACTTTTTCTTTCCTATACTTTAATAGGAAAGTTAATTTATTAAATCGCCACATTTTTTAAGAATTTGTATATTACAGATTGTTCAATATTATAACCTTTAATTTATTGTTAACCTGAGGAAGGACCCAGCATGAGGCCTGAAACGTGAAGTTTTATTATTCAAAATATTGAAATTCAGAGGAAGATTGTGTGTTATAATATTCTTCATAATTTTCACCCTATTGCGAAACATTTTCTTCTGTCAATTTATTGTATACTATTTTCAATAGGTGTAATTAAAGTATTTTAACCAAAAGTTGTGATAAGTTTATATATGTCACCGTATACAGTTTTATACATTAAAAATGAAAGGCGGAGTTTGTTGAATCCATGGCTACAATATGTTATATTTAATAAGTCAGTAGGCGTTGTTGACTACTAATTAACTTTAAAAAAAAAATAGAGCGACTTGTTAAAAAACGGTTCTACAAAAGGAAAGTTCTAGTTAGCGCGTCTATGCAATGTGTTAACTGGTCAGCAAATTTGAATGTTTCGTTTTTGGACCGATTCTACAGTGGTTCTCTCATGGATTAATCGCAGTGATGAATGGAATATCGGATAGACGAAAAACAAAAATTAAAACAAGTCGATTGATGGCGCTATTTGCCGTGAACTTACAACCCAGCGGGTATACCGTCTCATGAATATATTCCTAAATAGCTGTTGGAATCACAACTCCGAAAAATCCCTGTTGACTGTCCTTGGACGAAAGTTATTGGTCCTTTGGATTTCCTTGTGCTGATGAGTAAGAAATCCTCAAAAATCGTAAGGGGGTATCAACGCTCTGTATTGTTGATTTGACCAATTTTACAAATTTCAGGCATTTGCCCCATTTTTGTACATTTATAAGTCAAATTGGAATGATCGCCTGAATTTTAGAGTTTCGTTACAATCTAAGAGATCCTCAAGGAAGGTAAATGGTGAATTCTCGGTTGAATAATTAAACAAAGTCGAAGTCTTTGTGATGAGATTAGTACAAAAACAAACCCTTTCGGCCTTGAAGATAAGCCTTTGACATATGTTAATCCATTTATTGATGAACCAGGTTTGATATGTATACAATCTATAGTGATTTATCTATATGATGCTCTAGGTTATAGATTTCCAAATTTCAACCCGTCGATCAGTCTATAATCACTAGTCTGATAACGGACATACACAAGAAGCTTTGTCCTAATGGACCAGATTGGACCAGATTAGTGAAAATTATTGGTTGTTAGGAGGTAGGAGAACCCTGAGACGCACCATTTCGAAATGTGCAATTTGGAGATGATTTGGGTCAAAGCATTTCATAGTGGAGTCACCACTGTGGATGTTCAGTTCACGATTTCTGTATTTTGTGGGATCACCTTTTTTTCGTTAATGCATGGAGACAACAAATATGTACAATCTATTTACAGATTTAAAATTAACCATTGGCTGTAAAACATACATACAATAACATAAAATTGAAAATAACAATTACATAATATTCTACATGCATATGCAATACACCAATGTCCTTGAATTTATGCATGAGAATAGAGCTTTTATCTAAACAAATTTTATTAATGCTAGAAATGCAAATGCCCTTTAGCGTTAGAAAATTTATAGTGCGGCTTTGAATGAATGTAATTTTTGTACACTAAAAATGAAATTAGCGCACTGGATTCTCTTTGAAATTTTATGCGCTTTTCTGAGAAGAAATGCGGCCAAAAGAGCCTACCTAAAGTGAATTGCCGGAGTATTACCCAAAACGGGCTGGGTCGAGAAAGTGGCAAAACAACCAAGACACCCAACGGAATTCCCACTACCGGCACCGACAACAAACCAGGCCGACCCTGCCCCACCTCTTTAGCCCAAATCCTTAAAACGCCATAAACTTATTTCGCCAAAACCAAAACCCCTTCGGAATTTTCCTTTCCCACAACCAAAATTACACCTACTTAAAATCGGCCTTCCCATCAGCAATATTCCAACTTGCACACACATTAACCCTAGGCTGCCCATTCAAAATTTACCACATACGCGCCGTTTGCATTTTCCAGTTTTTCCACCCAAAACACTCCATGTTAAATTCTATCAAATTTGTTTTTTCCCAATAAAACGGAAACCCGAACCGCACCTCAATGATCCCCGTCCATCCCCCTTAAAAGGTTAACTTAAAAGGCTACCCAGTTTTAAAAACCATTTCCACAAACCGGAATCCTTTAGCTACCCAAAATCTTTTGATCGTTAGTTCAAACTCCTGGTTGCACAAACCCAATCACCGTAGCACCTTTGCCAAAATAAACATTTCCACAAAATTACCACACCTGCCATCGCCCAAACCCACCTTAAAACCATTTACAACCCACCTTTCCAATTCCTCCCAAACACCTTTTCGTTAACCAATTAAATTTCCTTAGGCCAAAACCAACATTCCCCTAACCATCCCAGCTCCTTTTTTCTTCACAAAAATTTAATAAAAATTTGAAAAAAACCCCAAAACCAACCCAACCCGGGCCCGTTTTACCCCCCTCCATTCCCTAAGTCAACCTCAACCCCCCATTATAATCCCTTTAAAAACAAACACATACCACGCACCAACGATCTCACCAACACTTTCACCTTTCGCCACAGTCACGATCCTCATTTGACCTACGCATGCAGCAGCAACACATTACAGCACCGTATATTTCAGTCCACAACCACTATTTTTCAAATCACCTACACGCACCTGTTAACATATTTCCGACACGGTCGCACATTGAAACGTCACCACCTCGCACCGCCATCATGCACCAGTACCTACATGCTCAGTCTTACGACACGCCGTTAACACGATTTAAGACCCATGCTCACACATGTTCAGCATAATCAATTTATTCAGACACCACAACGACTCTTTTGTAACACAGAGTACCAATTGCGAAACGAGTGTTTAAAACCATTCGTACCAACATCACACGTCCCCATGTTCATCACATCTTTAACCGACACCGATTCCACGTTGCAAACCTGATACCATGTCAACACCAGTCGCCAAAGATTTACGCGTAAAACAATTATTGCAATTATAAAACACATACACAACATAACACACCATTCTTACGCATTGCGCTGAACCATCATTTTCGAACCAGGCTATTTGCGATACCACTCAACCGACATCCTTCACCACAGTGATCCACGCATTACATGTACAGCACAGCCCATGCATTCCAGCCGACAGATCCTAGATACCATTCACACTAGCTCATAACAGCTTTAGCTAACGTTCACGCGATTAATCCACATTACAGCAATACACGATATGTAGATTCGACCTTCTCCAGCCATATTCCAAGATAACTCCATCTTTGCCACGTAGCTGAAGTAGTTTCTAATTCAGCACGCTCGACTAACCATGTATTCCCATTCTTTGCGACGCAGAACCATCGTAGCTCACTAACGCAATGCTTGTGACCGATTTCCACCCGTACGCCTGAATCTTTTCTCAACACTGATTGTCAGTCCATCACTTTGATACCCAGGAGCACCATTAGATTTTTACATTCGATTTCACTCTAACTATTCCGAAAGTTTTACCAGAACACAGTCACCCGACTGTACGTGATACGCCGCAGAACCCATTCGTCGTCTATTTTCGTCATTTGATAAACACGTTTTGAACAACTCAGTATCGATGTTAGCATCTTTCGCAAGAACGCATTGTACACAAGAGTCTTTACCAGCACCCGAACAGATTTTTAGATCCCATCCAGTCCATAAATCTCCTACTCTTTCTCTCTAATTTCATCACTCTGCGCATACGCAATTCATGTCACGTCATCGCAGCCATTCCATCCATGCTTCTTTTCCACTTCAGCCGATAGACGTACTTGGATTAACTTGACTAACGGACAGTTCTACTCACATCTACGCTACGTCGATTAGTCTGACGCCAATCATCTGAACATCTTTTAGAATCATGTCAGAGATGCATAAACAGCCACCCGTTACCTACAGCACCTGTAATATTTATTTCTGCACTCATCACTACAACATTCTAAACACTGTACAGCATTCACCTTACATAATTTTCCTTTCTCGATTACATCTACTTTTACCAACCATTCGCATCTAACATTTCAGCATTCATAACAGCTCATTGTCTTCTCGATTTCCTGGCGCTAGATGACTTTCCTTAGAGCATAACATCATTTTGCAAACATGCACGCTGCCTTCACCCATGACCATGCAAGCTTTATTCGTGCATCTGCTTTCATGATCAGCAAATGCTCATCGCTTAAAGACAACGCATCAAGTCAGCGTCAATCGCATCAGCATGTTCCAGTCTAACCAGCATCGATCATTGCATATCATCCTCGACATTGAGCCAGAAACCAATCATCACTTTACATATCGCTGTTCAACCTACAGCGATGCTCCATCGAAAGACCAGACCCGTCAGAATTTCATATCCGTTCACTGAAGAACCACATTGTCGTCGTTACACTCGAAGTTCGCCTTTAAAGGCTTTATAACATCTCCCGCAACAACGTTGTCTAACACTTACACGATACAGACAGCCAAGCTACGCTCAGACCACTTCAAAACCATAAAACAGATCATCCAACTACACGACATGTCTCACAACTTATATCAATGCACGAAACGGAATTTACCACCCGAGCACAATACATTCACCGTTCAGCTTAATGTAACATTAAACCAACGACCAGCATTTACAGTTTAACATCCTTTCCAATTTTCATCTTTGAAACCCACATCCTCTTTAAACATTTCCCGCAACCTCCCAGCCCAACCTTTCCCATTCATCGCCTTCACATCCCCAGCCTTGCATCGACTTCTCATCTGATCCTTTCTCCACAGCAGCGCATGCCACATTGGACATTTGGTAACGGATCAGATCCGACGTCGATATACCGACACAGCCATCTGACGGCACACCTCAGAACCCATTTTCGATCAGTATTTCATAACAGTTTAGAATCAATACACACGTCCTTTAAGACTTGCTAAGATTTTATTTCGCATGATGTTCACGACCAATATCCACTCCACAGGCAAGCAACCCTTACATTTCATCACATTTTCTGCTGATCACCAGCCATGCCACCCTCACATTCCACCACCAGTTAGTCTTTTCCACAGCTGCATGTCCGATTACTGTCGCAGCGATACGGTTTGAGCACACCATCATCGTTCCACAGCACGCTGCCATTGCCACCGACATCCATTATGCAGCAATCGCATCAACGCGAAGACCAAGCATTATCTGTCTCCTGCACTCAAGAAAGTCAGCATCAATTCGCTCCGTATCACAGTCATCCACATTCAACATGTCAGCAAACTTACGCATTGCAGTCCATGCAGATACGACTCTTGCCCGTCAACCATACACCGTATTCCTGCATAGCCAAGCCATCAGTTCATCGCAATCCGTTCACATCTAGCACATTATCCGATCCAAACGACCACACTCGACCGTGTCATCTCAGTGTCACAAAATCCAGATTCAGCTCAACCATACTTCGTATGTTCCACTAACGGTTAATCATCACGATTTGCAATTTTAACACGACCGACAGCTCGACTGTTCACCGTTCTCAGTTTACTCACATCGTTCCACAGACGAACACAGGTAATTGCATCGCGAGTCTCTCCCGGAACTAGTCGCAACACTGCTGTTGCGATTCGAACAATCAGCGTCCACATTAGATAACATCGACGCCTAGAAGCCGGTGCCAGTCGCAACATTCGCTGTCACACAATGTCACTATTCGTTGCATCACAGTACACTCATGCTCTTCACACGTTCAACAGTCACTTATTGCGAGTAACGTACCATCCTGACTCGTCAACCAGTAAAGCTCTGCACCCATGTCAGCGCATCATACCAGCTGTCGTACATCCTGTAAAGTCGCCAGCGCTTGAGTCGCATAGTCCATCAATCACATACACAAGCACACATACGATCCTGACACGAACCACGACACAGGACCATGACCACGACATGCGACACAGACACATAATGACGCACCATGACATGACAGCGACATGACACTGATCATTGACGACAGCATGACACACGAGTTTTCCATTACCATCCAACATCATGTTAACGATTTTCCATTTGAATGCAGGATTATAAGCAAAAATTAAGCCAGCGCCGGGCGCGACCCAACCTATTAATTTTCCTTTATCTAACCTAGGTCCACACTTGTTTTTTAATGGAAAACTCATTAAAAAGCAATTAGTGTTAATGGGTTTTAATGAGAAAACTCATTAAAAAGCAATTAGGTCATATGGTCATGTGGTCATGTAATGGTCATGTGGTCATATGGTCATGTGGTCTAGTATTGGTCATATGGTCATGTGGTCATTGGTCATATGGTCATCTGGTCATGTGGTCATTGGTCAGGTCATTGTATGTGGTCATGGTCATTGTATTGGTTATGCAGGAGAATTAAATTTTATGAGGAACCTACATATATCCGGATATATGTCGATGCGCACCCTCGTCTAGGCTGTAAGTTACGAGATTAAACTGAATATTCGACTATCTTCGGCAATATACGTCCCCACTCTGTAGAATACATAAGAGAACAATTTTTCGTATTCAATTTAGTATTTCGATAGTAGCTAGAACGGTAAACATGAGCGTCTCCAAGGTGATTAACGTTTCTCAACTTCTTGGGAATAAAGTGAAACCGACAAATGAGCGATTTGGATTATGGCTGTTGACAGAAAATATGTGCAACAATAATCTGGTGACAGATATTGGTAATATTTGTTATGTCGAAGGCGAAAAGATGCTGACTGGTGGACTACACACACCAATTACAGAACCATTTTGTGACAATATAATGTTGGTTAAAATTTGCGACCTTTCTGACACCGAACAAGCATCTGCAAACAAAAGGATGTTTATCCTAAAAAGAAATTTGTGGTGCATTTAACAGCTATCTACGAAGAAAGTTCGACCGATTTGTTTCGCTAGGCATGGTGTTAAAGCTAAGCTTCCGTTTTCTGGAAAGCAGTAACAAGATGGGCCAGAGAGTAAAAGAAATTATCGGAAAAGAAGACATCGAATGCATTAATAAAAAATTCCAAAATCCTATATGTGTTCCATACAAAGTGGAACTAGCAGATGTTAAGTTGGAAACTTTATTGGAGGAACTACCAGATATATTAGACGAAGTCGAAAAGATTATTTCTATCTTTTGACATGGATGTAACCCAAGATTTTGCAGGGCATATTTAGCAAGATGGAGATGTGTAATTATTTAACTACAAACCATAACTTTTGCTATAAGGGCGAATACGAAGAAAAGTGTAATATTATAGTTGACAACGATAAAACTGTAGGGATTGATTGTTTAACATGGCTAACAACCAATGCAAGAATTAAGATTTACAACAAATTTGTGTGTCAGATAACAAGTCCTGGTGTTAATAAACAACTTGGCAATCATATACTAGATTTTTACGTTGTCCAGATGTACGTTTAAGGGAAACATTTGCGTCTACTTTGGCCAAAGAACATGGTATTACGCGATTGGAAGCGACAATATACAACTGTGCAATTGGAAGCTATGTCAGTGCGGAACGGGTGTATAAACCCTTAAAAGACTGTTTAACCTTATTGGAAGATAGTAGTTATACTCCTAAAGGCGCCAATGTACTCGGTACCACTTACCAAAATGTGGAGTAAGCTATCGGACAAGCTACAAAATAGCTGCTGTTTAGTGTATAATAACCTGCTACAGTACGTGTATTGGGGAATGGCAATACAAAGAAATTGACGGGCTTGCAAATTAAGTTGTCCAAAAACCAGAGGAAAGGAAAAATTGATAAAGTATGTGCTTGGCTTTTAGTTTTAACTATTTACCTGTAAATTATTTGGAGATAGTAGAGGAGGAAGATGTCCAAGATAAAATAAAAATCTTACACAAGTGCTACATTAAAGCAGGTAGTACATATTTTACACAATCTGCAACACCATATTCTACAATTCCAAAAGAAATAGTAATTTCGGACTTGGGATTGATAGATACACCTAACATTCGTCCAGAGGTTGTACGACAACGCGTAAATATTGGTAGTAAACTTTATCCGTTTACGCTAAAGGAAATTGCTCCATTATGTATACCATACGCTGTAAGTGGAAGGAAAAGACAACTGGAATTAGAGGAAATGGATGCAAAAGACGAAAATTGAGTACATGGAAAACACTGCGACAATACGTGAACAATACAAAGATGTGTTAGACAAAGAACATCTTATTAGAGAAAATGAGGAAGAATTAAAAGATTATTTTATGTGCCGATGGAGTGACTTAGATACATCTGGTTGTACAAGCTGTATGCATTTGCGGTTAGTAAGAAAGACTCTTTAGTTATGTAGGCGTTCTGCAGAAAAGGATGGTACTAAATCCGTATACTTTTTAAAAGGTTATTCTAAAAACGTATTTATCAAAATGGCAGATAACAAAGACGAACTAAGGAATGCGGGTTTCGTAACCTTGGCGTACACCACACGCAAAGGGGTTCTGCTAAACATTGTATATTTGCCTAGTAAAGAACCTTTCGGATCATTTAAAACCGAGGGTCTTACAACCTATAACAACCATATATTCCCAAAAGTGGTGGATATGCAACTACGCAACAGTGTGTGGGAGAAAAAGGATTTCCTCCAATACCGACAAGAAGAAGTCGATCAAGCTAACAAGATACGTATGCAGGATATAGTGGAAAGCTGCGATTAAAAGATTGTCACAAGCTGCAAGAATTACACGAAGGAATGGATCTGGTTGTCGGCGGAATCAAAGTCTTTAAATATAGAGGCAAACTTCGGTACATTTTACAATTCGAAAACCTAGACGGTCTTTATGTATCAAACTATTGGTTAGAAAAGGAGATAGAAGACTTGGGTATCGATTTAAATTTTAAGTCGAATAAAATTAGATAAAATTAAAACCATCCAAACAAACATAAAGAAAGGACTGTCTTCTGTGTATAACTTTGTATTAAAATTAAGTTTAAATGATCCATGCTTGTATTATATTTTTAAATTTGTTATGTATAATGTCAGAATAAACATTTTATAATAGTATATAACATTGTTCTTTATTTATAAAAGGCTGTGACGTTACCACGAAATAGCAGTCGCATAGAGGGGCATGGGCAGCGCATGGGCAGGTGACGGTGCGCATGTTGGCATGGATGTCGATAGCTGGAGCGTTACATCGAGGGAAGGATGTTAAATCACCAAGCATCCAATTCTTTATTTGATGTGTGATCGAGTACTTTGCGATTATAATAAATTAGTTTATCGAGGGAAGATGACAAAAGTACATAATATAAACAATCTACGCATGACAAAAATAAGATAGTTGTTTATATTTGACTATTATATTAGTTTTAATTCCATAATTTTTAAGTTCTTCGCCCACCTTCCAAATCCTTCCTGCTTCTATCCTGGTTGACAGAGTATACGTGTTACTCCACGTGGTATTCGCGGGACACGGAGGTTTTAGATTTCTCGGGAGATGGGTGGCTAAGGCATATGTCTTGGTTAGCAAAAAGGTTTTAAAGATGGAGTTAAATAAAGATGGGTACAAAATTAGTCTTTAAAACGCATAACTTTGTATGGGTGGTCCTATTTAAAATCTGTTTACAGATTTGGGGTCCCTAGAAAAATTTAATATTAGTTGATACCTAGCAAAATATATTTATCTTAAAAGAGTGACTACCCGCGTATAATAAATACAATATAACACTTGTCAACAAAAAAGTTGTAGGAAAATTAAAGACGTATTTAATGGGGTCCAGTATTAGAATTTGTTGGTAGTAATGTTAAGTCCTACTGTATTGTAGGCGAGAAAGATACGATTAAAAAGATTAAAGGGGTCTCACGAAGTTGTAGTTATAAAACCGAGGGTCTTACAACCTATAACGAGCATATACTCCAAAAGGGGTAGGCATGCAACTACGCAGCAGTGCGCGGGAGAATAAGAATTTCTCCAATAAGAAATTAAAGTTTCCATGTACGTAGCACCAGTCATTGGGAAATGGTAGAAATGTTAAACCTATAAAGGCGATTATTAGTTGTGGATTAGAAAATAGTAGTTTTCGGGACTAAATAAAATAGCTTAGACTAATTAATGTATATGGTTACATACTCGTACACATCCACAAACATCTGTTTACGTCCACAATGGCGATGCCGGTAGTTTTTGTTTAACAAATAGTCGGAAAGATACGTTAGGTGTTAGTGCGGAAGCCCATAGGATCGTTGGATTCAAAAGAACGGTGCGGCGGGATGTATGGTGGTTCCCGTTAGAATAATCGAAAGTGGTTAATCGTCGTATTAGATGTTTAAATAAGCGAAAGTGTAAAGGCCTACATAAACAAAAATTTAATTAACTGACAAAAAGTGTGCGATGTGCTACACTTATAAATAAAGTATGGAATGGTGCTTTTAGCGGCCCTACCTGTAAAAAGGGCGACTGACTTTTCCAAGCAACTACAAGAATAGCAGTAGCGCAGAGAAGGGGTATGCATGTATTATACAGTTGCTGCAAAATATGTTAGTTTACGCGTAGCTCGGATGTGTAATTGATCACGACTTAAAGATCCTCGGAGGTTTAAAATTCTCGCCCATTGTCGTTTGAAAATGTTTGGAAATTATCAAAACGGTAGCGGGTCGAAGTATAATGGATGATTGACCGAGTTTTTCTACCTTTTACGAGGGAATTGGAAGTTGACAGACATCGAGCATCTAATCCTCTATTTGGAGGATATCGAGTACTTACCGGTTCTAGAAATCATTACGTGCGATCGACCGCTATGCGAAAGTGTAAAAGCCTACAGAAGCAAAATTTAATTATCATACGAAAAAGCACGCGATGTGCTATAGAAAGTATAAAAAATGGTGCTTTGCATCGATCCTAACAGTAAAAAGGAGAGTGACTTTTTCTAGCAATTACAAGAATAGCAGTAGCGCGGCGAAGGGGTATGCATGTATTATACAGCGCATTGTTGCTCTAAAATATGTTAGTTTACGAGAAGCTCGAACGTGCACAAATTAAATTTCAATCTATAATTAACCACAGTCGTAAAAATAGGAAATTAATGGGTAATTTAATACCGTTAAGCATATACTTTCGCTTGGTGATTCATTTGAAAATATTCAAGCCTACCATTTCCTAAAGTATGACGTAGAAGTTATTTAAAATTAAATTGTTGTAAGTATCCTGTAGACAAGTTTGGTATTCCTTAGTAAAGGTTTAAAGTGTTTTTGGTTATAGTAGCACTGCATCTTCTACAGCACGACTTGCACACAATTTGTGTGCGTGTGCTACCACCCTTTGGATTTTTAATATGCACGCGATCCGTATAACATGGAAGACGTTTTCCGGTGTTTCTACTAACGCATTCGCACCATCGACGAAGCGAACCAGGTGCATGCATTGGCGCTAAATGTATTGGACGAGCAGCGAGGATTATGACGTCATTTAGTTCCCCGCTGAATCCTCAACTTCGTTCGGTATCTTCGAAACCTTCGGTTTGCATTCTATAGGGTATATAAAGCAGGTGCGCAAGAGTAAACCTTTAGTTATAAGTTAGTTCGCTTACAAGTCAAGTCTTATAGTGCGGATTTTGTTTTGTACTAAAATGGTACCTGCAAACGTTTTTAAATGCGAGCCCTGTGACGTCTACTTTACCAGGAGGGATGCTCAAACGACACCAGAACAAATGTCGTGGTGTAACATCGTCCAGCGTTGCTTTATACATCCGTCAGCAGCAAAGTTCTTTAAACTGTGGGTCTTGCGGTATCGCTTTACGAGAATGGGAACTAAACAGAAAGTATCATGCTAACTCGCCCAGCTGTTAAAGGACCTTGTACGAAACAACCACGAATTATGTGTAAAGTATGCGATTTCGAAATGTGTTAAAGTCTGCATACCCCAGTCATCTACGGAGCAACAAACATAAAATGCATCAGTTACCGCTACTAACGACGATGGCGTAGAAATGGTTAGCACTGCGTTTAACAACCGTATGGCTAGCTATCGCATAAAGAACGCCAGTGTCGACGATGGAGTGCCCGAGTTTCTTTGGAAGCAGAAAGAGCGATTTATTCGATTAATAAATGAAAAAAGAATACAACATACAGCAATAAAAGTCTATTGCGAACTCTACGGCGTTTATACCAAAATGGAGGAAGAGAAGTCCGATGTGAAATTCTTTAACACAAAAATGTGGTTATAACGTCTTCTAGTAATCTGGAAAATATGTACGAGGTCTTAAGCGAAACCATAAGAACAAAATCAGAGGAATTTGAAACATGCGGGTCCGGATGGTCTTTGGAAAAGGTGCTCTATTTAGAAATAAATATTAATAAGTATAGCCCGATATGAGTTCTAGGTTAAAATAAAAATTGTAAATATGTATTTAGAAATGTTGTTTACAAATTTAAACTGTATTAGTAAAAATTGTTTGTAATAAAAAGTTTTAAGAATTGTTTTAGATTTTCTTTAGGTGTGAGTTGCAGGAAATTTATAATTTAAAGGGTGTGTGTAAAATGGTAAGGGGTGGTCCCTGTTTTAAATCTGTTTGCAGATTCGGATTCTACATAAAATTCTAGACTAACAAGATGTGCTACATGTATAAAAAAATTTATAAGGACGCTACAGGTAAGAAAACTTAAAATCAGGGTAGCTCTCGGGGGGATGGTGCTATGTGAAAAATTTAAAGAGATTTGTGTAGCTGAGAAAATTCTAATATTAATTGATACCAAACAAGGTAGGTTTATCTCGTGGGTGGAAATGTGGAGAAAGATTTATCTCGCAGAGGGTATGTGTGTAATTTGCAGGGCGTGGTCCGATTTCGAATCTGTAAACAGATTCGAATTCTGCGTAAAATTCTAGACTAGCAAGATGTATCGCATGTATAAAAAAATTTATAAGAACGCTCAAAAGTCGCTACAGGTAAGAAATCTTAAAATTGGGGTAGCTCCCTGGGGGATGGTGCAATCTAAAAAATTCCTAAAGATTCGGGTAGCTGAGAAAATTCTAACATTAATTGATACCAAACAAGATAGGTTTATCTCGAAAGATGCAATGGCTAGTCGAAGAAAACTATTTGGTTCAGATGTGGGAGCAAAGAGCAAAATTTAGAAGATCAGGACTTTAAAGGGGTATAACTTTGCAGGGCGTGGTTCGATTTCAAATCTGTTTACAGATTCGGGTTGTACGTAAAATTCTAGACTAACAAGATGTATCGCATGACTAAAAAAATGTTTAAGGACGCTCGGAAATCGCAACTGGTAAGAAATCTTAAAAATGGGGTAGCTCCCTTGGGGATGGTGCTATCTAAAAAATTCTTAGAAATTTGGGTAGCTGAGAAAATTCTAATGTTAATTAATACCAAACAAGATAGGTTTATTCAGGGTGGGTGCCAATAGGCACCGAGAAGTATCTCAAAATTTTAGGGGTTAGGTTATCGATTTTAGGTTAGGATGGTTGGGGTAAACTCCCACAAGGAGGTCCACAAGGAGGAGATTCATCTCTTTGTGGAGGAGATTCCTAAAATAAGACTTTATAGTGGGTTTTTACATGTAAATTTGGGAGCAAATGAGGGATTTGGGAGCAAATGAGGTTCCAGGATGCCTGATTTTACCCTACTCACGATGATGGCGGATTCTTCGTAAAAGGCGTCGGAACTAGTGCGGGGTGTGGTATTCACATGTCCAGGTCGCTATGCCCGCTTCAGTGATGGTGGCAGCGACGACGAGGGCGTCACTGACGACTCGGACGTCCCGTCTCGGTGGACCGCGTTCCGCAGTAGATGCTGATACCAAAATAGTTCTACGAATTAATTTCCTTTGGTGGACGTCCAGGCCCTGGCAGTAGGGTTTGGTGCACCTTGCCGACAGGGCGTGGAGTATCCACGTTAGTGTATAACGCACTACCTTCTGATTTAACCACCAGGCTTTGATACACCGTGATAAAGGTTAAACTCAGAAGATCAGAGGCTTGCTTGCCTCTGGTTATTGCATGTCAACATATACCCAAAAACAAACGAGAGCTCGTCTCCTTGATCACTATGATCAATGTTTATATTCTAATAATCGGAAATTCCGGCGAGTCTATTCGGTTTTAAGATGTGTTGATAGGCGAGTCTATTATTAAGGGGCGTTCACGTTTGCGTTTCTATGACGTTCATTTAATTTGTTAGGTGCAACTTGGGTTGCATGCTTACATACCTGCTTTCTAGTGACTGCGTTAGTTACGATAGAAAATGATGTATCGCTTTGAAAAGTGTACTCTTCTGCCACTTCTTGTCGTTGATGAAGTAGTACTTGGTTAATGGTGACTCGTGCGGTCTGCTTCAGACTGTTCGTTTTCTATATATGCTGGTTTTACTCTGTCGATTTTCGATGATGACTGTTTTATCGTCCTTTCGAAGAATTTTGTATAGTCCCTCATTCGTTCATTGAAAAGCACTTTAGTTTCCTCTGCAGTGTAAAAAAATGTGCCTTGATTGTTTCCCGTTTGAATATGAAAGATTGCCTGTGGTTACGGTTTGTACCTGGGACTGGTTGTAGTCGTTGGAGGTGGTAAGGCAGCTGTTATACACGTGCTTAAGGTTGTAATTGTTCCTTCTGCTTGTTAAAACATGTTAGGAATTTTTCTGCTAGGCGTAGTGTTTCGCCGAAGGCGAGTTCTGCTGATGTAGCGTTCAAATCTTACTTCCAAGCATTTCGTATTCCGTGTAGAACTAAAGGTAATGCTCGTGTCCATTGCTCGGTTTCGTGGTATATCAGTGCAGTTTTTAGTTGTCGGTAAAATCGTTCCACCACAGCATTTGGTTGCGCATGATATGCTGTTGTGTGGATTTATGTAAATCCGATCAAGATTTCTAGCTCTTTGAAAAGTTGTGATTCAACTTGTCGGCCTTTATCTGTTGTGATTCTGAGTGGCACGCCAAATTGTGTGATCGATAGTTCGATGAATACTTTGGCTGTTGTTTCAGCTTCAATGTTTTGCAGAGGTGTTGCCTCTGGCGATCTGGTAAAGCGGTCGATGCATGTAATTATATAGCGGTTGCCCTCTGACATAGGTAATGGTCCGACAATATCTATGTGTACATGTTCGAATCTTGCAGATGGCGGTTTGAAATTTTGTGTGTTTGAGACCATATGTCATGTGACTTTAGATTTCTGGCATTACATGTAGCTTTGTACCCAGGCGCGGCAGTCCGACTTGATGCCATGCAAAACGAATTTTTATGTTACCAGTTTCGTGGATGCCTTTATTCCTGGATGTGGTAAGTTGAGCATGCTTGCGAAAGCTTCTTTTGTGCGAGCGTTTAAGACTCTGTAGTGCCACAGGGTCCCCATCCTTTGTTATGTTTGACCACTAAATGTAGGGGAGATGCCCATGGTGATTTTCATGGCCGTGCAACTCCTAACCGAGCCATTGCAGTAACTTCGTCTTTGGCGATTTTGAGTTTGTCAGGCGCCAATATGCGTGAACAACAATATATGGGTGGTCCTTGTGTAGTTGGGATGTGATGTTTGGTACAGTGGTTTGCTAGTTTGGTAAGGCCGCTCGGGCGCGTGATGTCCGGGTATTTGGTTAGAATTTGTTGGTATTTTATTTTGGATATCGCGGTTGATATCGCACTATACGTATTGCCGACTGATTGACTCTTGGATAAGGGTTTTGTCTGTGAGTCGACGAGTCTCGTGTTTTTGCGTCAATGAGTAATTCGTAGTATGCAAGAACATTCATAATGATGATTGGTTTTTTATCTTCAGCAATGACAAATTGCTATGTGAATGGTCGCCTAAGTCCCAAATCTAGTGTCAGTGTGATTGTACCGTATGTATTAATGACTGTGTAATTTGCGGCGAACAATTGGTAGTACGTCGGTTTGCATATTCCACTAATCTTGCTTTTTGGGTATAGACAGAGACCCGCACGAGTGTCGAGTAGTAATTCCACTGTGGCGGTGCGATCTTTTATGTACAAGCGGCGTGAGATAGATTGCAAGGAACTATCCGCCTTTAATTCCAGCGGTCGGAGTTTTTCCGGTGCCGCAAAATTACAGAGTTTTGTGCATTTGCGAACGTTGGTTCCAAATTGATTGTGGAACCAGCACAGGCCTTTTGTTTGAGGCTGCTTTTTCGGGCTTTAGTTACGCGGTCGGGTTCTAGAAGGGCTTCGGGGTGCTGTTTATTTACAGCATTTTGTGTTTGCTGGAGCATTGTTTCGAGCTCGTCAACTTCTTCTGTTAGCTTTATAAGGAGGGCATCGCGTTTGTCCGCAACTGCATTAGCATCGTGTGTTGACTGTGTATCATGTACGGTGTTTCCACCCACCGAGCGCTACATGGTAGGGAGAGTTTTAAGAGCCATTAATTCGATTACTTAATGAGCTGTTACGTAATGTATTGGTGCCGATTATAACCCATTGTAAGGAATCTGATTGACAATAATGAAAAGTGTGCCAAAGAAGTGAAAAACAGTGTAGTAGATGCCGGAGTATCTAAAATCATAACAGTGGTACCTCTCGTTTTGTGCACGCGCGAGGATATAATTTCAAAAACTATAAAGTTCCGAGGTTAAAATAAACTTTATTCCCTATTTTATTTAACTTATAACTTAGGTAATCAGGTTGTCTAGTTTTTTGTGAAAAACGTGTTGTAATTATGCTTTGGTGTATTTGTGTCTATGATTCATGACGTTACTTTATGTGTGGTTTTGTCTCAGATTACATTAAGAATGGGCTTGTTTGCTTTAGTGACGTCAATTTTGTTGTTAGTCAAATTTTTAAAGGTTGCGCGCTGTTACGACGATAGTTCTTATGCTGTGCATTTGGAAGGGATTTATTTTAATTTTAATTACAGAAACAGTTTCGGGTGGTTCTAGCAGCTATTTTAGCGGTAATAGTGATGAGGAGATAAATAAAATTGCACATTCTAAAAATTTAACTTTTTGTCATGCAGATATTCGGTCCAATAAAGTCTTACTTGAACAAAGACTGAATTACCCAGAAAGCAGTGACCAAGATGCCGACTACTCGGGTATAATTCCACTAGGGGAGTTCGATTGCCACAGAAAACAGCAAAAAAACAAATTGAGAGACAGAAGTAATTGTTGCGAGCAGAAGACAAAAGTTAGAGAATGGGAAATGGGAAGGTCAAAGACCAAGAAAAATTAAAGCTGTTCATTGTAAACAAAAGTTCCAAAATAACTGCTTAAGTAAGTGGCAGGAAAATTTGCGCCAAATCTGTTTTGATAAATTTTGGGGCTTAAAGCATCACTAAAAGCAGAAGCATTCATTCTTAGCTGTGTTAAATGCAAACGTCTAGTCGCAGACATGCTCAAGCAGTTGGAGTGGAACCCCAGACCAGAATTTCACCTACCCTATGGAAGTGAAATGGTGAACGTTTACAGAGTGGCTACGTTAAATGTTGGTGAAAAGTTTTTGAGGTACACTGTAGATACCTCCCTACACCCACTAGTTCCACGATCTGACATGCGCGGAATGCATTCTCCTGCAAACAAAACTAATCTTGACTTAAAAGAAGGCGCTTTGACTTTTATCTCTAAACTTCCTACTGTTCCCTCCCATTATTGTAAAGACAAAACTACCAGAAAATACTTAGTAATAGAGCTTCTAAACGTCAGTGTTGTGTATCACTTATACGAGCATGAGTGTGCAAACCAAAAACAATTTCCTGTGTCACTGAATGTATTTCGAAGACTATTCAATGGGGAATTTAACTTTGAGTTCCATGTTCCAAAGATGGACAAATGCGCAAGATGCCATAACCTTGATACTTTGTGGTTAGAAAGTAACTCCGAAACAATCATGCAGGAACATCAAAAGCATATTGCAGAAAAATATGCCACACGGAAGGCACAGCGAGAAGTACAAATAAAGGGAGAACGTGACAATACGTTTATATCTGCATCTTTTTACCTTCAAAAGGTTTTCACCACACCAAAAGGTGATAGCTTATTATTTTATTACACTCATAAGTATGCTGTGTATAATATGTGTGTTTACAAAGATTACGATTACGAAGGTTACTGTTATTTGAGCAGAGAATGTGATGGTAGGCGAGGAGTTAATGAAATTGCAACATACGTGTATTCGTATCTTATTAAAGTTGATGGTAGAGGACAAGTTACGCATGTTAGTCTGCTTCTGACTCGTGTCCTGGTCAAAACCCTAACAGGCAAATGCTGTCAATGCTTTTTGCGTTTGTACAGAATTTAAATACTGTTCAAGAAGTGGATATGCGATACTTGCTCCCTGGTCATTCCTACATGACATCTGATTCTATGCATAGCACAACAGAGAATTATATCTCGCCAAACTATTCTAGAGCCGTCAGAGTGGATACTCATTGTACGTCTTTGCAGCAAAAACCTTACCCGATAATGTGAAGAGTAGTGATGGCAGAATTAGTTTGAAAAATGTCCGATGTTGTGTGATTACAAAAGGGGAAAGTACCTTAAAAATACAGTATAGTTTCCAGGACAAAACTGATGTGCCACGGTTCCTATTAAATCAGCCTTGTTCCCTGGGAGACCAATAAACAGGCCGAGACAGATTCAGTATTCATATTCCTAACAAAGCACACCTAGGAAGGCTATCCATATCATTATTAAAATATAAAGATTTGACGAAACTTTGCCAAAGTGGGGTTATTGCAAATGAACTGCTTAAATTAGAGTATAGAAATATGAGGAGTACTGCTACCGTTTCTGATTAGGGGATACTGACGAAGAAGATGTAAAAGAAAGATTTTGGGTATTGGCAGTAGTGGACTCTAATTATTTTACCCGGCGCGTAGTACGTAAGTGAATACTGTAAGAAAGTAATCGTAAAACATTTTGAGGTATAATTATCGTTTATTTTTAAAGAAAATTTACAGTTAGTTGTATACAAATTATTTTAGTAGTTGTGTTATTTTTTCATTTTTTCTTGACTAGAATAAAAAGTAAAAAATATTCGTCGGTGTGATTGATTTAACTTTTATTAGTTGTCTAGTTTGAAGACATTAATACGTGAAACTGTGCTGTAGGGATAGTATTTTGATAAAATGGTACAAACCACTACTTATCTTCATTTATTTTCAGTAAAAGAACCTAAGCCGCATAACTATTTCACACCAACGTGATACACATAATTAATGTTTAATTATTATACAGGGTGTCCCACAAGGAACCCGACAAACTTCTAATTTGGTTTCCTCTCATCAAAATAATGAAAAAAGTTCATATAAACATATGTTCGGATGTGCTTTGTTAGCGAGTTACGGCTAGCGAAATATTTCGCACGATTTTCTGGGAAAGGACGGAAATAAAGCCAAATCGATTTTTATGGCGTTAAGTTAGGTGTTAAATTTATTGGATATTGTAAAATGAACTGAAAATTTGAATAAAACATGTCGCAGACCTCTAGAATCGCCCATATTTGAGATATCAGACAAAATACGCAACATTTGGTCTCGAAAACCATGCTTCGTTTAAACTTGAACTATATTAACTTTGTTAAATAGGTAATAAACACGCAAACTTTTTAAACAAAACTTGTAGTGAATTCAATTCTGAAGAGAATGATGTAAAATAGGCCAATAATAAACAAATACAAAGTTTAAAAAATTAATATTTAATTAAATCAACACATTCGAAAAATAAGACGGAGAATACAATATCTGTTTATTAAATAAACGTTCTACGTAAAAAAAAACATTTTAATTGCTGATTCTTTTATTCCAATTTCCATACCTTACAAATGGTGTTCGAAATGATTTCCTTGATAATTTATGCGCAATCTGACGCGTTTAATGAAACCACGTGTAGACCTTCCGATAATATCTCGGTCGTTCTAAAGTAGTCCACAAGCGTTTAAAATTGGGTACAATAATTCTTCTTTGGAATTACCTGGTTCGGCGTATACAAGTTGCTTTAAATGGCCCCACAGGTAATAATCCAAGGGATTTAAATCGGGAAACCTAGGAGGCCAATTGGTTGGTCCACCTCGACCAATTCATCTGCCCGAAAAACTTATCTGTAAGTGCTCTCTAACATTTTGTAACGAATGTACCGGTGCGCCATCATGGTGGAATATCATTTGATGTCTTCTTTCAAGTAGTACATCTTCAAACAAAACTGGCAATTGATGAATCCAATAAATTTAACACCTATCTTAACACCATAAAAAAATCAATTTGGCTTTATTTCCGTCCGTTCCCAGAAAATCGGATGAAATATTTCGCTAGCCGTAACTCGCTAACAAAACATTTCCGGACATATGTTTGTATGAACTTTTTTCATTATTTTGATGAGAGGAAACCACCTTAGTAGTTTGTCAGGTTCCTCGTGGGACACCCTGTATAGATTGTTTTAGCATAAAGGTTCTGTAATGCATGAATGCATTTACCGATATCACCAGTGCTAATTTTAAAAGATTCTTTTCATTTACTGAAAAATATTCACATTGTGGGTTGTGCCTTTTTACCCATCAGGGGACGATATATTTAGTCGAGAAACTAAAAGCCGCGTGCAGGAGTCTACGCACGAGCCCTTTCATACGGCAAATTTACAAAATTAAACATTGGATTAAGCCCAACTTTTTTACGATAAAATTAAAATTAGTTATGTGCTGAAAAAGTTAATTCCAGGGAGAAGTACGAATGGCATAAAAATAATATAATTAAATTCTACTGCAGTGGACTTTCTGCATATTTATGTTTCACCTTCATTAAATAATAAACCAATCCTTGGGTGATTAAAATTGCTTCTTTATCCTAGCTCACGCATCTGTTCCGGTTCAGAGTTTCATAATTATTGTAAGCTTAATTATAGTAGATTATATAAGACCAAAGGTAAATTAGGAAAAAAGTATATGAAAATGTAAAAACGGGATGTAGTTTGTTGTTCTCAAAATGCACTTTATAGCGCATTAAACGTAAGCGAAATTGAATTGTTTATCATTATTTTGTAGTTAACATTTTTCGTTTGTTTCAGATCGCATTTCTACGTTAAAATACAAGTTTTAAAATTTCTTTTGTGTTATGGTGTCAAGTCCACGATCTAATTTTTTTCTATATTAAAAATGAGCATAGTCTGAGCTTGACATTATTTTCGTAGTGTTCGTACCTAAAAATTAAAGCGTAACAAAACCAAGCAATAAGAATGCTCACAAATACCATTCTGTTTTGTAACAAAAGTTAATCTTAAACAATTTCCGGAGCAATTTCTGGCAAAATCAATAACAGCGACGGCCAAGCCACTTCCTTACGATGAAAGCGAGAACATTTTTTTACATGAACGAGAGACCCACTATACGATAATACGTACAATAAAGAACCATATGTCACTTGAAAGAATCTTCTAATTATAATTGCACATGTGTTCACTTTTATTTTCAGTTGGCCACTCGCTATATACCCGTACCGCCGATTAGTAACGCAAGGTGTGTTTCAGACACGAGGTCAGGAAGTTTTAACAAAACAGCTGTAACAAGACATGTGAGAAAGCTGATGGTGCTTTATTTTTGTTTAGTATGGTAATTATAGCATAAACGAAATGAGCTATAAAATACGTGCAGATTAAATTTAAAGATTTTCTGGAGCATTGTCTATTGTATTTTGTTATAACATGCAATGACTAGCATATTAATGATCTCGGTGCATTTTTTTGTAATACGTTTAAATTTGAAAGCGTACAGGAGTTTCTTAATTTAAGGTAACGGAAAGCATGCAATTACAAGAACGGTGAAATGAAGAGCTTTTACAAGAATATAATTTGTAACAAACGAGGAAGAGTGCGAAAAAGTAGGTAAAGATGCATCTACCTAAAATTGTTTTGCAAAATCGATTAAAAAACGAGCATCTTAATGAATTGTCCGTCCGCTTTACATTAACTTAAACTATTATTCATATTTAATGATACAATTTCGTACTTGGCATTATTAGACTCTGAAGAATTGTAACTGATTGAGTATTTTCGAAAACATTTTCACAATCTGAGTGACGTATTTAAGCGCCCTTCATTAACATTATAACAAAATTCTCTGTTACGGGTAATATGTGCCTGAAGTTCATTAAATTTTGAGTTACCCTGAGGAGACGGGAACCCCGAAACAATATTAGGGTGTGTCGGCTAACTGTGGAGGTGCGGAAGTGGGTTCCTATAGAAAAATTATAAAAGAACAATGCAGAAAAAAATTAATAGAAATACAAAAATTCTAGGTTATATCCGCAATTATCCAGAAAGGTTTGTTCGCTGTCAAAATCGAGGGCTGCCAAACCGTCTGTCGCAGTAATTTCTTGTGATAATATTTCTATGCGGAAGACAGTTTTTCCACATACAACTCCATGGTTTTGGTATCTTACATTTTCTCACCTCAAATTTACCTTGCTCATATATATATTGTTATGGATTCAAAGGGTTAAATTTGGGGTAAGCAATGCAATTTCAAACACCCTGTATAGAGAAACAAACAATTTATTTACGCACAAAGTTTATTTCGTTTATTTAATTTAAATTTACAAGTATTGACGTATTTTATAATTAATGATTGAAAAGTTAGAAGTACATAGAGAAAACCAGCTTTAGAAACAAATAGAAACGTATAATTAATTTAATTAATTTTAATTCAATGTGTAATAGCATTAGAAAACGCACCAGGGTATAGAAAATCAATAATCCAAACCAAAAGGTTTCGTGGTTACAAGCAAGGACGTCAGTTGTATCGAATACCGTGAAATATAAACTCCAAGAATTGTTGTTATAAACAGTCAATAATTAAGAACACCTGCGTGTTTAAAAGGTTACCTTCTTCGAATTTATCAACATAATAAAGCGGGCTTCAAAGAAAATATTTTTCAGCCGTCAGTTGCTTCAAATAACAAGCTAACAAAGTTTCTTAAAGAGCAGAGGAGATGCACGATCAGTAATATGCTACAGATAGAGACGGATATAAAAGCATTAGCATTCAAAACGCACATACTCAATCCATGTGGAGTGATGAGACGCGGTCAGCTATATCGATTTTCTAAAACTCAAGTGGGGTTTGGAACGCGACATCAAATATGCATAAGACATGGATAAAAATATTACAGGCGGAGTTTTATGACGACACAAAACAGTATCATTGGTTGAAACGGGTAGTTTTACCAAATTACGAGCATGCGACGGGTGAAAGCGATTTTCGGATTATATAGCGCGTCCACGAGGTGAATTTCCGGAAGCCTTAAGTCGGTTATATCAAAATTTGCTTAAGTTTTTCGCTTGAAGTGTGGCCTAGAGGTGGCATGTTTAAATGATATAGATACCCTAAGAGAATTAGGAGGGCTCTCTTTGTATTTTCATCGCTTTAGACTACTTATAACAATAAACCGACGTTATAGTAGAGTCTTGTGAGTATTGAAAAAATTCATAATTCAGTAAATGTAGTATTAGCACTTATAACGTGGTAAGTTGAGGCCTTATAGTTATTAACGTGAGTAGTGTCGAGTGAATTGAATTAACCGAGGTCCAACTAATACCATAACAAGTTAATAAATCAATAAACAAAAGTATAATATACGTGAATTTGTATGCTGTGATGGAATGGTAATTGGTAGCAAGGCGCTTGGCGTACACTGAGGTTATCATCTATAAATATCTGGAGGATCAGCGCGCATAGTCACGAATCAAAGGGGTTCTGAAGAGCATCATCGAAGGAGATGGAGGCTTGAAGCATTTTCCAGGTAACTCATTTGAATTTTCTGTTATTTGATAAACTTTTGGAATTATTTGTGATGTGTGAGTGACCTTTGGGGTTATTTATGGTTATTTAACGTATCGGAAAAGATACGTGTACTTGACAATTAGTAGGGTTATTTTAAATATTGAAAAAAGGTGTATGTAAAGCTTACTAAATTTCATTATGAATTTAAATTGGATTGTTAAGGGTAGATGGGTTTATTAGTTTTGTAGTAATTTTATGCAAGGTAAAAGGCATACATTAATAAACTGGGTTATTACGAGCTCACCATACTCCAGTGTGCAATAAATATAGGGTATTATTTGGGGCCCATCTACTCCTAGTGTATTAAATGTGTTTGCAAATAATAATTTAGAACAAGGACTTTACAAAAATATCACGTATTGAGTTGTAATTAGTGTACCAAACTGTAGATATCTGTGAATAATTGTTTGTAAATAGTGGTAAATAAAGATTGTATGATTGTTGTATTATTTGGTGATTTTATTGAATGGTGTGTGAGTGAGAAGGAAGAATGATTGTAAATTTAGGTATCCGAGAAGAGGCACAGCTGAGCTAGCCAGGAAAGCTGCTGAAGATATTTTGAAGCAGAAATTAGGGTAAGAAATTTTTTTTGTTATGAAATTTTTATTTTTGAAAAGTATTTAATGACTCACTCTCGATACTTAAAACCTTAAGTCCACGATCCACAGCAATATATATATATATATATATATATATATATATATATATATATACACATTTTGAATGGACATACACCTTGCCGAAGTCCTAGATTACTAGAATAGGTGAAATGGTTTGCGTGTTCTAATGAGCTAAAGAGCCAAACTACAGGTCCAACCTAAGTAGTAGGGTCGTTAGTGAGGAACCAGACTAAGACAGGTCTCCGAAAGAGGGCAGCCGTTCTTTCGGTACTTAGATTCACAGAGACTATAGGGGTCGGTATGACAGTCTAAGACACGCTACCGCGATGTGGAAGGCAACGGAAAACCACCACATTACCTCACAAGTACACAGCGTACCTAAAATGTAGTACAATAAGGGCATTCTCTGGGGTAAAAGATTCCGGAGTTAAAATAGTCCCCAATTCGGATCTCCGGGAGGGTACTACTGCGGAGGATGCAATAGGAAAGTTAAGAATAAAAGTTGGTAACATTCTGCGAGTCGGAGCGTGAAATGTTAAAAGTATGAAGCACGTAGGTAAGTTGGAGAACCTAAAAATCGAAATGAATAGGTTAGCACTAGACATAATAGGGATCAGCGAAGTTCGGAGGCCAGAGGCGGGGGATTTTTGGAGTGGAGACTTCAGGGTAATTCATACAGAAGCAGAGGAAGGAAATTTGGGCGTGGGGATAGTTATGCGGAAGAAGATAGGAAACTGTGTAGAAAATTACTTACAAATGAACGAAAGAGTACTCATGGTTAGATTAGAATTAAACCGGTAACACAGTAATAATACAAGTACACAAAGATATCGAAAACATATTAAGATAGTAAAAGGACATAAAAGTTTAATAATTACGGGGGATTTTAATGCAGTGGTAGAGGAGGGTAGGGAAGGAGCGGTATTGGGTTTATTTGGTTTAGGCACGAGAAACAACAGGGGAAATAGGTTGCTAGAATTTTGCGACAAGAACAATTTAATCATCACAAACACATTATTTCAACATCATGCTAGAAGACGATATACGTGGAAGATGCCAGGAGATATAGGAAGATATCAAATAGATTACATTCTTGTTAGACAACGGTTTAGAAAACAAATAAATGACTGTAGAAGCTACCCAGAAGCAGATAGAGAGCTAGCTTGCGTGCGGTCAAATATGTAGGTGTTAAAGCTGACGACACGCATCTACCTGCGTGATTGAATGCACGATTGCCCGCATTCCGAGAATTGTCTTTACACAGACGTTCTTGTGAGCACGCTTGAATGGCTATTGGTAAGAAGAAAACTATTGGAATAACTTTTCAAAGTAAGTAAACAAATATCAGAGACGGATCTTACGTAATTGTAAGTAGGATAAAATAAATTCCAGTTGCTTGAAAATAAAATAATTTCTAATTTATATTTTTTTCGACATCTGAAGGATTCGCAGCGCGGAACTTGTGCCATCACAATCGCCACCGTTAGTTAAAGTCATATGATACGTGACAACAGGAATTGGGTTCCTCAATAGAATAATCAAGTACGACCCAGGCAAATCGCCATATTGAATACCCACTCAACCACTTCTCTTGATAAATTTTTCTGTTTAAGTAAAGCAGTATAATAGTGTCTCCCCATTATACTATTCCATTGGTAAGTTTTGTATTGCTAACTTACAAATGTCAATTAGTTTCTCACACGTATTTATCGTTACCTCAATGTGTTTATTTATTCGCTGCAAACTTGTGCTCAGTTTGAGCTACGCAACTAAAACCCACCCTTTTATTTAATAACTGAATCTATCGTTAACCGCAATATAGTACGAGCTGATTTGAGCACGAGATAACAAAACGGTTACGTTCTCTAGGAAGTGGGAACTTCACCCTACGTCCTTCTGATGCGTATTTAATTCCAAATCCAGACATTTATTTTTATTTTGTGTGGAAGAGAAATATGTAAATGTACTTGGGGATAATTTAAAATAGTAGTTCCTGTGTGACAAATGACCGCATACATTCAAATAAAATTCCAACCAATTCTCGTCACAGGAGATAAACAACTGCTGGTATATAATAATACATGCGTGTGCAACGCCACAGAAGCGAAACTGCGTATTTTAAATATTTTAGTCTTGCAGTTCCTGGCTTTTGTATCACCAACATAATTACTGATTTTTACAACTGAAAATGAATGCAGGTTATATCTGTGTCATTAAATATTAATAGGGCTATCAATAGACCTCTGATGTAATATAAATTCGAATTTCCTTTCGGTTAATGCCGCATTAACGTTAACCTGAACAAATGAAATAATGCTCGATTCAAAAACCATTTGGTATAGTAAAATAGCATGATTTACAATAAATGATCAATGAGCAACAGTAGTAGCTATTTGGAACTAAAAGCCCTAACAGATAGAGTTGTGTTTTGTATCAAAGCTAATTTTAGTGTACAATAGCCTAATTAAAACTTCTAACTGGTTAAGTGAGTTTTACGTTGGTGAAGCTTTACAAAACGATTTTAAAAAGTAACTTTCATGTTCAAAAATATGCCATAGTCGTTGAATATACTAAAAACTGTACTAGATAACAGGGTTAGTTAAAAGTATGGAATCGGCGATTATTGTCGTTAATATTTATCTTAGGAAATCATGTTCAATACAAAAGATTTTTAGGAGATTTCTATCTACATTCTATACTGCTTGATATCTTTTTTCTTCATTTGTTTTGAGTACGCCTATTACTTTTTTCTCTTTACAATATTTGTGTTTTTTTTTTTAATTTATGTAATAAATGTTAGGTATAGTCCATTCAAAATAACTTTAGGATGACGTCAACTGTAGTAATAAAGTATGGGTAACTATATGCAAATGAATACCTAGAATTAAGCTTGAAGAATATTGTCATTTAAGATAATAAAGGTTGGTCGTTCTGTACAGTGTTGCCACCAATTTCTCTTGCAAATCCAAGCATTTGTCATTTGACATCTTGTTATTTTGTTGTCCTGCTGGTTCTTGTTTCATTTTGTTTTTATATTTATCTTGAATATTTTATAAAACAATTCTTTTCAGAACTAAAATGATTTGTGAATACATATAACCTATATGTTAAGTTTTCCCAATGCCTAAACCGTTGGATGCGCGTGCTCAAGAAATGGTAACTTCACGAATAGACTATTTTGAGAAAGAAATTGATAATAATCGGACTCTTCCACCATTCACTTCTGTAAGAGACGCAAGTTTCTGTATTTAGGTATTTGATTCCATTCGAATAATTTCAAATTTAATGAGGGTAAGTAAACTAAACAATTTCATTAAAAGTTATTTGTTTTAGCGAGTTGCATCAGCATTAAATATTATGGCGAATTCCAATCAGAAAACCAGTGTGCACCAAGTGCAGTTCTCATGTTCCAACGACAATTCACATGTAGCAACAAACTAGTTGTTACACTGTTCCATTGACAAACTCGAAGCACTTCAAGTTGCTCTGAGTGCACTTTTTCTTGCGCTATCTAGATTACGTCGTGCAGCTTTCAGTGCAATATGGTACTTTTGTACAGGTTACGTAGATAGTTGGCTCTGTTGTGATTTCTAACAAAACAAAGTAAATATTATGATGGATCATGTTTTAGTAGCATTAGAACTATTAAGCTCATCTGAAAGTAGCGATAATGAAGATATGTTTTTCTTGGAAAAACAGAAACGACGGATTCCAAAAATTAAAATTTTTATAGAAGATGTAGTTTATAATTTTGACAACAAAGAAGTATACAAATAGCATTAAAATTGCATTCAAAATATAATTATGCGGATATAGTTTAAGAAACACTTTCGAATGCAAAGACAAACCTTTGATGTGTTACTTAGCGATTTTAATGATTGAAGTTTCTATTTGGGCATCCAAAGCCACCATGGAGACATGAACTCATATCACCAGATACACAGTTGTTAGCATTTTTGTGGTAATCATGTTGTGAGTTTAATATCGTAAATTAAAATTATGTTGCAATAGGTTTGCAGGTAACAAAATTGCTCTTAGAGATGTGTTAGTACGTTATTTCGTAGTATCGAAAAGGTTATTAATTTTTTACTTTCAATAGCACCAGCTATTAATTATTAATCGCCTCAAACTGTAGTTGACAGGCATTTTTTGGCCACTGAATTTGCCAAGGTAAAGTAATAATCAGAGATTATTTTTGTATATAGTAGTGCTTAACAGATAACTGGTTTTCCCAATGTTCTTGGACGTATCGATGTATCTTACATTAACATATGCACACCAGCTCATAAGATCAAAAGTACATACACAAATCGCCATAATTTGCCCTCGATTGTATTGCAAGCAGTATGTGATATTAACCGTCAATTTATTGCTGTATTCACAGGTGCACCTGGAAAAGTTCATGATTGTAGAGTGTTCAAATTGTCAGATTGTAGTGAAAACCTCAAAAAGATCTGTGGTAATCAATAGAATATATTAGGGGATGCCGCATATCACACAAGGATAAATCTTATAACTCCGTACAAAAATTATGGTAATCTTACAACTAGCCATATTCATTTCAATGAAAGGTAAGTTAATAAGCATAATTTTAAATTTAGTCAAATTTGATTGCTTTATAGATTATCTGCTACTAGGGTTCTAACTAAAAATTCCTTCACTATAGTAAAAGGACGTTTCCGTCAGTTATTGCATTTGGATATGCATGCAATTGATGAAATGACAGAGTTTGTGATATCTTGCTGTTTTACATAATTTGTGTATCGCTAATAAAAATTCCTTAGACGATAACGAAGTCTACTACGATGATGAAGAAGAGGAGGTAGATGATCCACATGATGAAGAGAAGAAAGCCTGAGAAGAGGGTGAAAGAAAACGAGAAATTATTTGTAATTATTTAAATACGTTATAAATGCTATGTGTGGATATAGTGCATTATGAAATAAAATAACTCTTCATCAGTTTATTATTTAAATGACCTATTCACATTTCAATTTAAATAAGCTTAATAATAAAGAAAAACTGCACCTGATTATTACAAATACATGAGCAATTATTTTTAAACAATCATGCAAAAGATTCATTTTTTAATGGTGTCTTTATTCTTTGGCCTCTTCCTCGACTTGATTAACTTAATATCTTCGTACTAAAGGCTTTGTTACAAATTTGAAAGTTGTATCCAATCCATCAGTTTGACTAAAGTTCAAACTTTGCGTATATTTTATAATAAACATATTTACATAGCTGTTAAAGTTAATAAACTAACCCATAAATATTTAGTTTACTTTAAACCTTCAAAACAGTTCATGACTTCAAATACTTTATGAAATACTGTAAATTTTAAGAACCTCACTTTTTAGTAATACTACAATAAATTTGTGTGTCAAGCGCCTTGTTATATTATCCTAAATTGTGTGACGCACGATAAAGTATAACAACGTTATGAAGAAGAAGTTTAATAAATTATTATCGTTTTGTATGTCAATATAATGTCAAAGCATTTTATTTTGATTTATGGAATGTGTTATTGTTATCAGATATACCGCTGCCTGCATTCCTAGAGTATGCCACACTTAATACAACCTTTATCTATAGAATTAAAACAATACATATAACATAGCATTTTATACGTCATTCTAAAGTTATCGCGAATGGTCTATACGTCTAAGATAGTCGTAATTATTTGCATAAAGCTATCGGTCACAATTTTACCATAAAAACAAATTAATAACTAAGTAGATTAATGACCCAATCGATTTACAAAACTCCGAAGAGAATTCTCTAAAAATTCACCGAAAATTTATTGTATCGTCCTGATAATTAGGATTTTTAGACTGCGGTTCAAATACTACAATGTATTTACTAATTAGTAGCTACATTTTGATAGAAAAAGACAAAGCGATAAACAAATTTGAGGCAGATCACTTTAGCAATGTTTATTGTTAAAGTCATGGATGCAAGTTGCGAATTTTGCTGTGCTCCTCCATAACTAAACAGCATTTCAACTAAATCACCGTTTTCGCATATGTGAGCGGCCATTATTTTTTGACGCGTACAAATAAATAAAGCGTTATAATTAATAATGAGCATATCACACTGAAAGATAAAACTATAACCTGTGTTTGAACTCCAAACGTTGACATAACCAAATACATTGCACTTTTGCAGTAACAATAACAACTACTGCGTTTCATAAATATGCCAAGTCTTTAAAGACGAGCGGCGGCACTAGTGACGGTATGCTAATTTCGTTTTAAAACTGTACAATGAGAAACTGCAAGTTAGTCTGTCCAGTTGACGACACCGATACTTGACCCACCTTAGTTGTAATGATATCGCAGAACAGCGTTAGGACTTTGTGCCAGTGGCTCTTAAACAATTCGTTTATAATTATTCTCTTTTTGTTAATTTTTCACATTTGTGATTGACTAGTGTCTTTGTATCACACATTTAATTTTCTACCCCTAGTGTGGAATCACGCTATGTGTGTGTGTGTGTGTGTGCGTGCGTGCGTGCGTGCGTACGTTCGTACGTGTGTGCGTGGGTGCGTGCGTTCGTGCGTGCGTGCGTGCGTGTGTGTGGGTGGGTGGGTGCGTGCGTGTGTCTCCCTCCCTCCCACCCAACCCTCCCTCCCTCCATCCCACCCTTCCTCTCGCTCTCCCTGCCACTCCTCCCTTCCTGCCTCCCTCCCTCTCTCCCTCCCTACAAAATACAAAATACAAAATCGTTTTTTAATAATAAATCCAATTTAAACACAAGTTTTAAATGCATATTATTTAGTATGAAAAGCCCTTAAAACGAGTTATTCGTCCTCAAAAGCACAAAATACCATTACTAGCGCGATGCGTGCAGTGAACATTAGAGTACTTCTTCATTTTGCAAAGCATTTTGTATCCTTAGAACAAAAATGCTACAATATTCAAGATTCTTCTAATGCGAGAATGAACAACATAGGTCAATAAGCAACTGACAGATATAAACTTCCTAAATACGTTGAGGGATACATCAAGTAGGGTCTGCGAAATGATGTCAACAAATCTGAAAATTATTTTATAATCGTCGAACGGGTTTAGGCCTACAATTATGACTTTGGAAAAAGATTTTGTTATGGTGTATGGTTTTTCAAATAGCAACTTGGCTCGCTCTAAATCCTTAATTTGCCCCCAGTCATCGTCTGTAATTTTTAGTTCCCCCTGGAAATAAGCCATGTCGTTGTGTTTGTTTACGGCGTCACCTTCGGTAAACACGTTTTCACATACACTGCATGAGATATTTAAGATCTTCATTCTAGATAAAATTAATAATTAACAGTTTTTGAACTATACATGTAAATATTAATTTCTTCAAAATTTACGAGCGAGTAATATAAAAGGTGTCTTACAGATAAAGTTGTTGAATAACAATAGAAAATCGCAGTTTAGGCATGCAAGTTTTAAAATGTTGTCTTATCCAGAAATTTTCAAAGGTGGAAAATTCTGCAACACCATCACACTTTGAACGGCTTTATGCTTTACAAAAATAAATTCAAAGTGAACTTTTAGTATCATTTTCCCCGTATTTATGCACATAGAGGAAGTATAAGTATAATTTGTCCTGACACTCGCCTAATTTAAATCAAATTATTAGAATGAGTCTGCCCATATGTTAACTAGTATTGTAGGAAAGTACCTTTCATAATTAATAGTCAGCTGTCATTAACAAAAACAATGCAAAGCTGAGGATCATTCATTTCACTAAATTTATTTAAAAAATAAGTCTTATTTTGAACTACATTTAAAATAGATTATTGAACTACTTTCTAGCCCACCGTGCAGAATTAATATATATATTTAACCTTTTGGTTTAATTATTTAAATGTAGATGTACTAACTGATAATTTTAACAATCCTACATATTAATAAATATTTTTTGAATTTTACTCTATTACTGAGTTAAATCAAAATAAAAGTACAGAGGTGTTTTGCTGTTAGGTTTTGAATATTAAAACATTATGCGGGTCTTTGTTGGAGCTAATTTTAAAAGACGTGAAAATTGATTTCGATTACCCAGGAACTTTCATACTAATTTGATAGGTTAAACGATGGGTTTATCTCAAAAACAGAGCAATACTGTTTAAGTAATAGATTCAAAATGAACAACGTATTGTTTATAAAAGGTAAAACCCACTATAGAACAATTATAAGCGTCACTTTCCAGTCAAGACTTGCATATAACACCGACTAACATAATAAGGAGCCGCGTACGCTCGACCGTCAGCATAAATGGCGTGGGAGCCATGTTCCAGAGCATTAGTTGTCAAAGTATCGTCGAGTTAATCAAAATTACAATTTAAAGATAGATTTCTCTTATGTTGACGTTACAAGTAATGTAAGCGTGTCATTAGGCATCAACAAAGTAGTAGGTAAGACCAGCTATGCGCTAAGTGAATTTACATCAAATTTTCACCAGGGAAATTTGTATCTTTAGGATATCCAGGGCTTTCAGTACAAATCAATCAAATTTTTTGTAAAAGAAATAACTGTAGTTATGGCACGAAATTCTGCATATGCTGTTAAGAAGTGAAAACTTGGATGAGAATTTCCAAAGGCCTAACAATTTTTGTAAAAATCACCTACACGCGTTAGACTGGGACATCCCTGTGACCAATGAATTATCAGCTCAACGTTTAAGTTATTTTTGCAAGAAATAGTACATGTACATGGGACCGTTTATGTAAAAGGGTTGTTAAAGAAAAACATCTCCCGCTACCTTCCAGCTAACGAAGTCAATCTAACCATTGTTTATTGCATTCGAAAAATTTTTTGAACTGCGCCAAGCAGCACGTTTGTATTATAACGAATACTATTTTTGGAATTTTTATATTAATTATATTGATATGATTCAGTTAAAATGGTTTTACAAAAGTGAGTAATCAACATTCATATTTGAGGAATTTAACGTTTCGAATTTTAGAACGTTAAGGATGTACCGTGGATGATTTGCTCATTGTCTTATGTATGTGGATAATCATTTAGCATGCGCCAAACAAAATGTTTTACTTACGATAGTTGCTGCCTGGAGCGATTACGCGATTACGGTCCGCTTGAAAAATGTTAGGCGAGCATTTTTCACAAAAATACACCCTTGTTCAGATGAGAGGTAAAATGGAGTTCCCGTGTGTAAGTGTTATCACGCATGTTAAAGATACCTACCTTGCTTGGAACAGCAAAGGTTCGGCAAAATTCCAAACTTTTCAGGTAAAAAATCTCGCTTCCTGGCCAATGTAGTACCTTCGGGTAGAGAATTGAAAAATCACATGTAAGGTTAATAGTATCTTGGAAAGTTGTACGGGAATTTTTTCAAAATGAGCAGTAAAACCGACGGAAATTTTTAATTCCAGTAAATACAATTTAACATTACTTGTATTGGGGAAAACGAAATTTCATTTTCAAATAAATCGACTGACCTGACCTCGTATAAATAATTATAATGAGGAGAGTCGGCAACGTTGATAAGCTTATAAGTGGGTTTGCATTAGTAAATCGTTACTTTAATAACTATGAAATGCATTCTCCTCGGTGATTCATTTAAAAACTGCCAAGTCTCGTAGAAATACCCAAGTTTTCACTTCTAAAGAATTAAATTTAGAGCTTGTCCGTATTTAAAAAATTAGACTTTAAATAATAATTAACCGCGCTCGTAAAATGAGAAACCAATGGTTAAATTTAATAACACTAAACATGTACTTTTGCTTGGTGATTCATTTAGAAAATATACAAATCTACCATTTCCAAAAAAATTACGTAGAAATTATTTAAAATTAAATTGCTTTATTAGTAGCTATCCTGTAGATAATAGCATGATATACCCCTAGCAAAAGTTGAAAGTGTATTTATTAAGTTTCCCTTCAAAAGGTTTAAATTAATTTACAAAAACCTAAATTGATTTTTAAGGTATGAAAGAAATCTATGTATAATTGGTTGTCTATAGAGCTTTTTTAAAGTTGATTTTATTTTGAAAATTCATTAGGTTTCTTAAAATTATCCCGCAGAAAAGAATTAAACATGTTTTAAGTCGGTTTCAAAGTTTTGGTGTTATTCTCAAAATAAGCGAATGGTTTGCATATTGCAGTAAATTTTAGACCGCTTTATAACATTTCTATAAATACATTAGCTAAAAATTTGGGTTGAGGGTTTGTGTTAATGTAGGGGGTAGTCGGGAAATTCCAGGTTAAAGCGTATATCTCTGGTAACCAAAAAGGATTAAAAGATCGAGTGAAAATTAGATAAACGAAAACGAGTTAAAAATAAACAAAAAAATTCAAAGGTGTGAGGTTTTAACAGGGTGTAACTTTGTAAGGAATAGCCCGATTTTAAAAATTCAAACGGAGTTAGATCGCCCGGGAATTTAGGGTTCAGGTCCAATTAACAGAACACTCAAAATAAAAGTGATTAGGATGGCGCTTGTAACGTAGTGATTGTGCAATGAGTTGCAAACATTTAGGTGCTGAGAGGCGCTGTCTCTGCATTGTGAGTTGCCCTACCTAAGTTATATGTGTATTGTGGATTGCCAACCTAGGTTAGATGACGGTGGCGGTAATGACAGATGTGTCGTAAGGAAAAATAATAACATCGTTAATGAGTTTTCTCATTATAAAGGGACTAGTGTTATGAGTTTTCCAATTAAAAGACGATTAGTGTTATTGCGTTATTAATGAGAAACCCATTATAAAACAATTAGTGCTAATGGGTTTTAACGTAAAAACCCATTAAAAAGTGATTAGTGCTAATAGATTTTAATGAGAAAACCCATTAAAGAACGATTAGTACTAATGGGTTTTCAATGAGAAATCCCATTAAAAAACGATTAGTGGAAGGAGGTGGAGGTGGAGGCACCAGGATGCACCAATCCTATTACTTTTTGTGTTAATTACAATTGCTTCCATAGATTTCTTATGATATTCACGTTTTTTAACTGTTAGCTGTTTAAACTAGCATCATTGGTAGCTGCACCACCTGATACGGCTTCTAGGACGCTTAGTCCTGCAAATATTGGAATCAATAGTGGCAATAGTACAATCTCTCTTCTTTCAAAAGGGGAGAATGAGCGCGCCTTTATAATTATTTTTCTTGTGTCCTGTTCTTTTCAGAGTGTTGCCGACTTGCATACCAACTTATAGCAGGCATTACAATTGTTTGATCTGACAATTTTAATTGCAGAGTACATTTAGTTAAGAAACCACGTAAGAGATTTATTTTCTTCTTTGCTCATATACACAATTTCTGTCCACATTTATTACTTTTGTTATAACCAACCTGCGGTACTTCTACTAAACTATGTGTGTTGTAGTAGCTACACGCCACGTTGTATCTCTGTTGTATTTTACAAACGACGTTGTACATAAATTTATGATTAGGAATAAAGACACTTACATCTTTTGCTTGTTAGTTGTTAAACGTCATATAAGATACTACACGAATGCTACCGTTGAAACCAACCTTGTAGGGATTTAGCGCGCATGTAATATATACTAAACAAAAATAATATAACATAGGTGAGTAACTCCACATTAGCAAACACAGAAATTTATTGTTCAAAACTCAATTTTGAGTTCTCGGTGTTGTAGGAAAATACTTTTAATTGTGGTAGCTTCGTTGCTCAGTGTTTCCAGAATGTAATTATATAAATATAACCAATTATTACTTTTTGCAACTTAAAACCATGGCACTAGGCGCCAATAAATTGTTAGAAGTGGACATGGCTGTTAAGACTTTGCTTTGCAGAAACCTCACGCCTCTCTGTACGCTCTATATAAAATTTGTAGTGCTTTATGAGTTTAGAATTGTTGGACTGTGTAAGTATAATATATTTCGGCGCTGCTTGTTTTCTCATGGTTTAGTAATTAGATTAGTTACGATGTATCCTATTTAGTTTTTGTTTGGAGTGCCTTAATGTGCACATTAATTCACTACACCTTTACGTACGCCACCTTTTTAGAAGTTTTGATGGTTAAGTTTAATGTTTGGGGAAATGTACAGCACAATAATCAACATTTATGAGTGACGTAAAAGTATTTTATAAACTCATATTTAGTAAGTCATTTTACTTAGCAAGAAAATTCATCGTCGTCTATGATGATTACTTTAAGAATGCTAGTTTACAGTTGCTATTTAATTCTTTAGGGATTTACTGTTTGTAAATAACGATGCGACCACTACATATAAAAGAAATATATACGATCCCTTGTGCAAACTTACGTAAACAACACCTAATCTGATAGTGCTACGGATTGTATAGCGAAATTATTTATATAATCATGTAGCAAAATAATTGTTAACTGCAAACCATACTTTCTGAATTATTATTAACAAACTATGTAAAATAATTGCGTTGTAAATTTCGATAACTAATTTGGAAGAGATGTGGACTGTATAAAATTTAAATTGATAATTTACAAACAACATAATTAATGTCTTTAAACAAATCGGTTAATCAAAGCGTTTACTATAAAGCACTTACCTTATTAATGATGCGGCCGTGCAGATGAAAAACGATGGAACAAATACGAGTCTCCCTTTGGCGGATGAGGTGGACCACATTTAACGATAGCGGTTTAGCAAAGCGGTTCATATACAATAGCGATGCGAACTGTTTTAACGACGAAACGAGACTCTCAACAAAGCGGTTCATACGTAATTAGTTCTACGTATAACGAGTACAAAATGCGATGCGGTCAGTTCGGAAGACGAAACTATATTCTTCTTCGTGTATTTTCCAATCGATACTTGTTTGCAGATGCGCACTAACACCCAGAGCTTTATCACTCCTGGCACTTGACGCGTGCTTAAGTAAACACCAGGGCTTTTGCAATAACAAATTAAAAATATACACGCGGCGAATTTAAAATAACCAACAAACTCAATGAAATAAAATTTAGGTATAATTATTTACTATAAACGGAACATACCCCCACCAAAATGCAAGGCATTTTAAAGAAAAAATAATTATAAGGCAGGTGGCGGGGGCTGAAATGACGAAGCGAAAAAAAGCAAAAAAGAAAAAAAGGATCTACAAAAACAAAAGAAAAAAAGGAGGGTAGAGCTTTGACACAGGACGTTTTAGCTCGCCATGAGCGGTTTTAAGTGTGACCACCCTACAACACCATCTGTCCCAGGATGCACAGACACAACACGTCCGAGGGACCAACGAAAGAGAGGAACATTAGCGACCTTAATTAGTACTAAGGTGCCCAAATCAACTTGAGGAGACGGGGTGTGCCACTTTGAGCGTTGTTGGCGCGAGTGTAAGTATTCTTTGGACCAACGGGATCAAAAATATTGGTGAATGCGCTGGAGCAGTTGCCAGCGAGAGGGCGGTTAAGCGGTAGGTGCGAAAGTGCGGGCTCTGGAATGGCGGTTAAAGGGGCCAAAGTTAAAAAATGACCGGGTGTAAGACAGCTCAAATCATTGGGGTCAATGCTCAAAGGTGTGAGGGGACATGAGTTCAAAATGGCCTCAATTTGGATAAAGACAGTGGCCAAAATACGACGGATAGATCGCCTTCCAGAAATAATTCAGAAGTGCCGACTGACGAAAAAATGGACCATTTGAGCACCTTCGTGGAAGTATTCTAAATGAAAGTAAATAACATACAGATCAGTGAATCGACTTTTGCGAGGTAACAAAAAGGGAAATTTACGATCAGAGGACAAAGGCGCGTGAGCCAGGTGACCTCCGACGCGCAAGATTCCATCACGAATAAAAGGGGACGATTTGCGAAAACTCGTTTTTAAAGGAGATCCAGAATGAATGGCTTCAAGTTCGACAGCGAAATAAGATTGTTGAGTATACACAAGCAAGGGGATCAAAGCATTGTGCAACTCAGAAGATGACAAAGGTCCGGAGTACCTTTCGAGTAGGTGACGTAGATTATGACGAAAGCGGAGAATCCAAGCAACAATGCGAGTAATAATAAATGGAAAAGAAGAGTGATTTTCTAGAATTGACTCAATCCAAGAGGATGTTAAGACAGCGGATAATACAATAGAGCGTTGTTCAGTGAGAACTTCAGAATATCTGAAGGCGGAATATGTTGACTGTAGTTTTCGACAGACCCATGCAAGGTTGGTGAAGCCGCCCACCATAGAGAACATTGGCACAAGTCTGTAGGGAGTAAACCACATGACCCTACATCGGCAGGGTTCTCGGTGGAGGGGAAGTGATGTCAAGAGGCGCGAGACGTGTTTTACTGAATGTAAGAAACACGATTGGCGACGAAAGTCTTCCAACGCTGCGGCGGGGAACGAATCCACGAAAGTACTACCATGGAGTCAGACCAACAATAAATTTTATGAAAAGTAAGGTTCGAATCAAAAGTTTTAAGGACAAAGGTTAATAATTTTGATGCCAATGTGACGGTCAACAATTCGAGACGGGGTAAAGAGATTGTACAAAGGGGTGCGACTTTAGACTTTGCGCACACTAGGCGGAAGAAGTAACAAAGCGAAAATAAACAACAGCACAGTAGCCACGTTCAGAAGCGTCAGCAAAGCAGTAAACTTCGCACGTAGTAAACTGTGGCGGGATAAGCAAGCGGGGTAAAGCGAAATCCGAAAGAAGCGGTAACTCATGCAAGTATCTCTCCCACAAACGGAGGAGGTCGGGGGGAGGGGGAGCATCCCATTCTAATTTTAACGACCACAAACGTTGAATTAAGTGTTTTACCAGAAAAGTAAGGGGGGATAAAAGTCCCATAGGGTCGAAAATACGAGCTAAGTTAGAAAGTAGGTTGCGTTTGGTACAGCAGGTACTTAGTGGCTAAACTAGAAAACAAAAATTATCTGAAGTGGGATTCCATTGAAGACCTAAAACTTTTAAGGGTTGAGTATCAGGATCCTCAAAGGAGCGGGGTTGCGCGAATTGCTGCGTAGCGGAAAGATCTTTTAATAATTCGGGATGGTTACTTGACCATTTATGAAGTTCGAAACTACCAAGTTGTAAAATAGTAATTAGTTGATCACGTAGAGCGAGGGTTGAGTCAATAGAATCTCCACCAGTAACGATGTCATCAATATAAGTATGGTGGCGAAGTGCGAAAGCGGCTAACGGATAAGAATTCCCTTCGTCCACGGCCAACTTCTGAAGCGTACGTATGGCAAGAAAGGGAGCACAATTGATTCCATACGTAACGGTATTTAATTTAAAATCCTGAATGGGCTCCTCAGGGGAGAAGCGCCAAACAATTCGTTGATAGTCACACTGAGCGGGATTTACAAGATCTGTACTTCTGACGAATATCGGCAGTGACAACATAAGGATGTAAACGAAATTGTAACAAAATTGCTGTATTATCGGGTTGCAACTTCGGCCCAATAAACAAGTGATCGTTTAAGTACGATTGAGACAAAGTTTTAGCGCAAGCGTTGAAAACAACTCGTAATTTCGTACTTACGCTTTCGGGTTTCACAACGCTCTGATGCGGGATGTAATAAGAAAAGTCCGAATGGGATCCAATAACAACGGATTGCATATGTTGAGAATCAAGATATTCACGCATGAACGAAACGTATTGTTCGTAAACACGAGGTTGCTTAAGTAGACGATTTTCTAAAGCGACAAATCGTTGTAAGACAAGATCACGACTACCTGGAAAAAATGGTTCTTGATCTCTAAACGGCAGTGAGACGACGTATCGACCTTGTTCATTGCGGCGAAACGTATCGACAAAATGTTTTTCAACAAGAGTTTCTTCAGGCGTGAAAGGTTGAGCGGCGGGGACAGCTTCGACTTCCCAGAATTTAGCGACAATATCTTCCAATGGGGAGTAGAATCTGCCATACAAAACAAGCTAGTTATTTCAGAAGCGGGCGAGGAAGGTATGTTTCCCATTAAAACATATACGAAAATGGTATTAATAGAAACAGGTTGTTCGCTATCACCCTGGATGCGACCGTCTAATAACACTTGGGGGAAAATATCCGCGCCAAGTAAGAAATCAATGGATCCAGATTGAGCAAAGAGCGGATCAGCTAGCTTGAGGTTAGTCAGATGATTAAAATGTTGTAAAGAAATATTAGAAGTAGGTAAATTCTCACAAATTTTGGGAAGTACAACAGTGGCGTAACTACACCCCTGCCAGCCCCCGCTATGCGGGGGGGCCCCAAGTGCAAGAAGGCCCAAACGATAATAAACTCAACTTATTCATCTTCAACGTATTTGGCAGGTAAGAAACGGTCAAGAAAATATTGCAGATAATTCAGAAACCGCAGGTTAACGAACGTTTTCTTGATGTTACTACTAGGAACTGCTGAAATACAAGAAATAATAATTAAGATAAATACTGAACACCACCTGCAGCCTGCATCCTTTCTTCTTTCTATCCGTTCTGTCCTATTTTGTAAGGGTTAATAAACAGATGAAAGAGACTGTAAACTTTAATAACAAAGATGTCTATATTATTCTTAAGTGATAAGTTGTATAAAGTGGTAAAGCATTATTAAACGACGTATAGTAGGGTTAGTTTGGTTTGTGGGATTTTAAATAGGAATAAAAGGGCTATTGTCTGTACAGTACAGATTCACAGGATGGCAGGTAGCTTAGTAACCTTCGCTTTCTAGAAATATAATACTAGAAAGAAATTCATTTTGTGGTTTCTAGTCAGCTGGTTGCAACGTATTTGCATTAGCTGCATTATATATAACGGAAAGGAAGTAAAAATCATTCCAGTACGTTTTACTCAATAGTGTTGTGTTCGTATTACAGGAGGTCTTTCATATTTAAACGTAAGTATTTATATCTATTTTTATTAAACTACTATTGATTTGATCATAGTTGAAGTCGCGCTGAGAAATACATATAAATAAATCTTTAAGCATTCAATAAAAATCATTTATATTTTGTTAATTAAAGCATTTAAAGCAAAGTATGTATGTGTTATTTGTAATTTCAAAAGGCTTTTAAATAATTATTACTTATCTAATTACATTATAATTAATTTCATTCAAAATTGCAGGAAATAATATACAATGAGCACTACAAGCGGCGCTGCAAAAAACGAAAAAGGAAACTATTGGAAGAATCAAAGAGCAAGATTCCAAAAATAAGTTCCTTTTACTTCTAAAGAGTCCGAAAACAAGAACAATCTATGAAAGAAATTGGGCTTTCGACAGTAGCATCTACTAGTTCCGCTACAGACGAACAGCAGTCGTCAACAATTTTAAAACTCTCACCCAGGGCGCAAGTACATCACATAATGACGGCCGCGATAGAAATTTGGAACTAGATACCACTACAATTACAGAGGTAAATGTGAGTAGTACTTTTCACTTAATGAACTATCTATGGATCTGACGAAAGAATATCCAACCGATTTTGCACATTTTTAAAAATCAATGTTTTACAACATGACAATTTAAGAAAAGAAATAATTAATTACGGATTGTGTAGACCAGATGGTGCGTTTCCTAAAGATAATAAAATAGAAGTTTTCAGTTCACTATTATTACTTAATAACTGCAAGCGAAAATAAAAGCAATACGTTAAACTTACCACACAATTCAAATGGGTGGTTGTGTTATTCTAAATTAAAAATTGTGTTTATTGTCAACCATGTTGGCTGTTTGCTTCAGTAAGGTCAAGTTGGACGACCGGAATTAATGATTGGCAGGGTTTATCAAAAAATTAAAGAGCATTTGCTTGCTCAATCTCATTTAACTTGTTGTTTTATTTACGATATGTGGAAAAAAATTATACCATAGATAAGAAAGATACTCTACTATTAAAACAAGAAACTGAATTTTGGAAAAATGTTTTACACAGACTTTTCAATGTTACTTTAACACTATCCCAGCGCATGCTGTCATTTCGAGGACATAGAAAAGTTTTCTGATTCAAAAGACAGTTACAACGGTAATTTCTTAAGTTTAGTTCATTTAATTAGTAACTATGATCCTATATTACAAAAGTGCTTGAACGACCCAAAGGTTCAATTAAATATCTTTCCCCAAAAATTCAAAACGATATTATTAATACTTTAAGCGCACACTTAAAAATATTTTATTAAATAAAATTAGATCCGCTCCTTTTTCTCAATCATAATAGACACTACACAGGATATAACTAAGATTGATCAATTAAGTAAAATTGTAAGATATATTGATTTTAAAAAGACAGCTTGGGAGAGGTAACCAAAATAGATATTTGTGAAACTTTTGTGGGTTTTACAAAAGTAGAGTCCCAATCTGCTGAAGGACTATGTAATACTATATTAAGCAATTTAACCAACATGCAATTAGATATAAATAAATGTAGAGGGCAGGGCTACGATGGAGCTAACGTTATGAGCGGTACGTATTCTGGCGTGCAAAGAGAATTTTAAACATAGAGCCTGCAGCCTTATATATGCACTGTAGTGCCCATAACTTAAATCTAGTCATAAATGATGCCGTTAAAGGTATAAAAGAAATAGAATCGTTTTTCTACTTTTAGAAAACATATATACATTTTTGCTAATAGTATAGTAAGATGGAATTGGCTTTCTGTTTTTAAAGAAAATTTCACACAATTGAAACGCTTAAATCCGACACGTTGGGCGGATCGAGTAAAATCTTTAGCTGCCATAAGAATTCGGTATAAAGATATAGTAATGTCTCTTAATAAAATTATTATGATATCAAAAAACAGATGAACGAAATGACGCAAAGCAAATATTAACTAGCATGGATAATTTTAATTTTATTTTTAAGTGTTTTTAAGTCAAATTCTAGAAGAGCTTAACAAGCTCTCACAAACTGCTCAGAGTGAAAAGGCGAATATTAATCAGATAACTCTCTTATTACAAAAACTTTAAAATTTTTCAAGGAAACAAGAAATAACTATTCCAACATCAAGGAGGAAGCAGCGAAAGTTGCAGGGCAATGGAATATTAAACCGGAATTTATAAAAAAGGCAACCAAAATAAAAATCATTACGATGAATTATCCAATGATTATCGATTTAATGATGAAGAATTTAAATTTAAAATAAATGTATTTTATCGCGTAATGGATATTATAATTTCACAGCTGTCGAATCGTTTTAAATCGCTTTTTCATGTAAACGAAAAGTTTAATTTCTTAGAACCTAATGTATTTTTGAATTTAACTGCAGACGATATTTTATCTAAGGCAAAACAATTGCAAAATTTTACTACAAAGATTTAAATGATGCTATAGGTATAGAACTTACTACACTCAAAAATAATAGACTTATTTGTGATGAATTAAAAATGTTAACGGTATCTTACAATTTTTAGAATATCTAGTACTTTCCAAATCTACAGGTTCTAGCAGTTTTCCAAACACCATAACAGCCTTAATGTTATACCTAACTTTACCCGTTAGCGTTGCAAGTGCGGAGAGATCTTTCTCAAAATTAAAATTATTAAAAATTATCTTAGGAACCGCACTTCACAAGATAGATTAGACGATTTATCCCTCTTAGCAGTAGAACATGACACTGCCAAAAATATGAATATAGAGGATACAATAAACGCGTTTGCAGCAAAACATGCAAGAAAAACAAAATTTTGAATTTGATTTGGAATGTCTGCTAGCTCATAGGTTTTTACTGTATCAAATTTTTAGGTGTAAATAATTTTGTGCGGCGTATAAATATGTAGATTTAATATTAATTAACTTATAAGTTTGAATTTATGTAATTTGGTTTTATAATTAATAAAGCACTTGATTAATATAGTATATGTATTTAATTCTATACTGCTTCCTTCTCTACATGTACTATAATTTAAAAATATGGCTAAATATAAGCCAGTAAAAGTAATACATTTTAAAGAGAGCCCACTTTAAAATTTTTGCGGGGGGCCCAAAAATCGTAGTTACGCCACTGAAGTACAACAGCTTGAAAATTAATAATCGGTAAAGAAACACCTATTGGTTTGAGCGCAACCAGTGCCATGCTGAGCAGCTGAACGCATGGAACCTAAACCACTAAGGAGAAGAGAATGTGGAGTAGTACTAAAACCTAAACGTTTCACACTACTTCGCAAAATAAAAGAAGTCATGCTGCCCGAATCGAGTAAACCGCGAAATTGCTGGAAAGAACCAGAGCAATCAGCAATTTCCACTTGAACAGTGGAAAGTAAAACAACGAAAGGTTTAGCTAAAGAATTAAACAAAACGACATTCGAAATTGACGGACCACTACAGCTAAACGAAGTCTATGATTCCTCAGAGGGACGAGGTGCGGAAGGCTTGTAGCGGTCTTGAATAGCGGGAATAGTGCGGGGTGATGCCTTAGAGGCGGCGGTGTCCGGGCTTAAGCGAGCCTGGTTACAAGCAGCGAAAGTGGGTTTAGACGAAACGCGATCGAAGTGCAATAACGAATGATGACGTTGATTGCATTGGCGGCATGAAAAGTAGACTTACATTTATTTAAAATGTGAGAACTACTAAGGCAATTAATACAGAGATGTTGGTTTTTGCAAAGTTGTAGCGCTCTTGAGACAAAGGTTTAACGAAATCATTACAGCGATAAAGATTGTGATCTTGGTTGCAAAGCGGACATTTATTAGAATTAGTTTTTGTCTGTACTAACATGGAAACGGCGGAGCGAGGTTTAGACGGGTTGCTGGAATGAATAATTTTGTTTAAATCAGTTTTATGATTTACCGACAAATTCGATAAGGATTTACACGTATTTTCCAGATAAGCAATTAACTTTTTATAAGATGGGATAGCAGTCGGATCTTGATGCAATTCAAAACCACGAGCAGTGTGTACATCCAATAAAATCATTTGTACAAAAATAAATCCCATTGCTCTACGGGCACATCAAATTTTTTAAGCGCTTGTAAATTATCCACAAAACTATCTACTAATTTTTGCAAACCGACGGGGTTATCGGAGTTTAATTTAGGAAATTTATCAATATTGTTCCATATAGCTGAGGTAATGTGACGAATATTACGATATTTTTCACGAAGTTTTATGTATGCAAGAGCGTAGTTGGCTTCAGTAAGGTCGAAGTTTTTAATGGTTAGGAGTGCGGAATTTTTTAGTGATGATTGAAGATATAAAAATTTATCTACGTCGGACAAATCGTTATTAAAATGAAAGAAACTATCAAAACGATCGATAAAACTTTCAAACAGAGAATTTTCCCCATCAAATATAGGCAGCGTCAGCGGGGGTAATAATACTTTTGACCTTAAGTTATTTAGCGGCGGCGGGGACACCTCAGCCTGAGGTAAAGATTGGCTGGTAAACAGCTTAAAATAAAGCGTTTTTATTTTAAAATAATTGTTGTCAAAACCTCTACGGATAGCATATTCGAATTCAAATTTTTCATCAGGGTCATCGGCAATCCAATTATGATGTGTAACGAAATTTTTCTTGACGGTTTCCAACGATTCATATTGAGCGCGAAATAAATGTAAAAGAGCGGGTTCGACTGTAGATTTTTGAGCAATCTCAAACATTTCTTCTAGGGAATTGATAGCGATATTACGTAAAAAACAAGTACGTTTTAACTTTTCTGCCATAAACCTATTGCACGGGAGATAAGAAATGGTGGTAAACTCAACGATTCAAATTATGCTAATTAGCTGTCACTGCTTTAACGAGCGGTATAATTAATTATGAGTTTGTTGTTTATTCCAAATCCGGCGAGAAGCATACCAAATGTAAAATAATTGCGGTGTAAATTTCGATAACTAATTTGGAAGAGATGTGGACTGTATAAAATTTAAATTGATAATTTACAAACAACATAATTAATGTCTTTAAACAAATCGGTTAATCAAAGCGTTTACTATAAAGCACTTACCTTATTAATGATGCGGCCGTGCAGATGAAAAAACGATGGAACAAATACGAGTCTACCTTTGGCGGATGAGGTGGACCACATTTAACGATAGCGGTTTAACAAAGCGGTTCATGTACAATAGCGATGCGAACTGTTTTAACGACGAAACGAGACTCCCAACAAAGCGGTTCATACGTAATAAGTTCTACGTATAACGAGTACAAAATGCGATGCGGTCAGTTCGGACGACGAAACTATATTTTTCTTCTTGGATTTTCCAATCGATGCTTGTTTGCAGATGTGCACTAACACCCAGAGCTTTATCACTCACGGCACTTGGCGCGTGCTTAAGTAAACACCCGGGGCTTTTGCAATAACAAATTTAAAATATACACACGGCGAATTTAAAATAACCATTAAACTCAATGAAATAAAATTTAGCTATTATTATTTACTATAAACGGAACAAACTACAAAATACAAAAAAAATGTTCATAGTTTTTAAGGCGATTAAACGTGGGATCAATGTGCAACCACCATTTCGAAGAGGAACCGCATCAATGTGACGAGGCGAGGTGGTGTAGAATGATTTTTTAGAAAAAAGGGGGGTAATCGTTTCAAATTTTCCGATATTGTGTTTGCCAAAACGTCTGAATAGGTGACAGATCAGTGATACTGGACGGTTATTTTAAACAGGAATATTGTTTTTTTATAACCATGCCATAACAGTTCCAGCGGAATAGCAAGCGGTACATACCGCCCTGTTGAAACATAAGGGAGCCTTGTAGTAGTTGAGGTTTGTCTATTAAAGAATGTTTTCTTATTTTGAGGTATTAGTAGTGCCATCAATAAAAGTACAGTCGAGCAGTCTCTTGGTGTAGCATATAATTCCAGACTATTACTGAGACTGGAAACATTATTTTTTGTAGGAAATAGTCGGTATGATGTTCTTCCCTTTTCCGACAGAAAATGTCAAATTTGGTTCTTCGCTCCAAATGACTCTATCTTATTGATCTATGTCCAGTTTGGCTTCCATTCACCTACCAATACCACATTCGGATCTATGTTGTAGTTGGAAGGAACACTACCTTAGTAATTAACGATATAAAAACAAAATTCTTCTTTCAGAACTCTTTAAAGCACCGAATCGTAGTTTTCTCAAGTGTGTTATGCATTTATCCCTTGATATGCGGAAACACATCTCCCCATAAACCGACCAGTTCTCCTGTGGATAAACGACGAGTTTTCTATTTATTATATTGCCCTACAGCAAAAAATGTTCAAAATTTCAGAAAAAGAATTATTAATGATTGTGAAGAAATTAGACAAGAGGAAGAAATAAATAGTTATTAAAGTTCGTAAGTGATTTCTTGAGAAGAACGCCATTTTACATACCGTTTTGATCCCAGAAAATGTAGCCAGTAATTCATAGCGGAAATCGATGAAGTACATCACTAAAATTCTACAATTCGAAAAAATACCGAAAACCTCGACTGTACTAACAAAAATGGTTGCCGAACAACTCAGTGGGAAGGGTAGTTTAAGTACTATCAGAGTGTCCCAAAATACTATCGTTTTGGAAATAGCAACCTTAATCGGGAATTTTCTTGGACCCACCAAATCTCAAAATACGAGGATTCCTATAGAAAACCTCCCAGAAGGAATAACAAGAAAATACCAAGCCCGAGATCCGGTAAGTGATTCTGGCCCAAAATTCATACGAGGAACAATCGATTGCACTTATTTAAAACAAACTCAAAGTAACTTAACGATAAAAACACTAATATAACTGCTGGCTGAAACAAAAGAGATTCTTAAAATCAAATAACTGTATATTAATCACCCCTCTAGTTAACTGCAATATCTTTTATTATATTAAAGCTGGAATGCATTACCTTTACATTAGTTGTAAAAATTCCCGTGTTTGAAACTCTTTAACCCAATCAAAATTACGCTTTAAGCACAAGTACATATAAATATATTCTTAAACAGAACCAAATATATCAAACATAACTTTTCTTAATGGAAAACGCTGTCGACAAACAAAACTACTTTCTAATCTCTTAAGGCAAATGACAAACACATACTATGGGGCACGTTTATAAATTTATACAGTCAATTTACAGTTACTGTAGGTGATAGTTTCGGAAGTTCAATTATAAATACCTGGGAAGATATTGGGCTTTACATTCCTTTTGGAAACAACTAATATCAATTACTTCCTGGACTCAATTCGTCGTAACCACATCCTACAGAAACTTCTGGGATTTAGTAAGAAATTAGATGTTGTTAATCACCATGTCCCTCTAACATGAAGTTGTTTACTGAAGGAAATTCAACCTGGTAGTATATAATTCTAATCACACTAATTAGTTCGATACGTCATTACTCAAAGGTTAACTGCGCCTACTCAAGTTTGCATGTTATGTTTTTTAATAGCCTTGACAAAATGCTCAACAAAAAATTATATTTCCTTTATAAAAAAAACTAAATCATCTTCAGCAGAAATGCCAATTAAATTTGCTTTTGTTGCGTTTCATTTAATGTATTTAAAATTATCTTACTGAAATATTATCTAGAACCAACACAAAAAATTTTCCATTTCCTGAATCAGGAACCTTTTTCGTTCCAAAACCAGGACGTCATAAGCACTAATGATATCGTTCTTAACCTTAAAACCGTCATAATGAATTTGGAAACCTTTAAGTATGAACAATGTAAGATTATAAAAATAATCCTTTTTAGATCAAGAACAAAAGTAAACTACAAATTACTATTTTTTAATGGAAATAACCCTAATCCTATTAGTGGGATTTACCAATACAGAAACTATTACAATGAAATATGATTATAAACATTTCAAAGGAATGTTAGAACTACTTTAAAAATGTCATAAAAAGTGTAGTGTTATCGATTCTAATAAATAATACTGAAAGGCTTTTGTTCTGTAGTGAGATTAAAAAACGCCAATGGACAAAATATTCTAGATACTGTTGTCGCTAGCTTCTTATCAAACTAGCTCTGAATATCACTTCGGCCTTTAAACTATGAGCAGGGGACATGGATCTGGGAGAGGCAAAGAAAACGAAAACGATAAAAAGGTAAACTCCACTGCACCTACATAAATTAAAATAAATAACTAACCTGGGAATGGTGCAGAAACCCTACGGTCACGTGCCGTATTGACAATCAGTAATGGGGATTATACATAAAACAAATACATTTTAGTGAATTGCAAACACGGGATATCACAACTTGCGTCTCAAAACTTAAAAATAAAACTAACAGTAAAACACTGAACTCGATAAAGGTACTGAATCCTTGTTCTATAAACTTTTAAATTGTTATTAAAATAATTATGCACCACTCTGTATAAGGTGGAACTACTACAAATATTAATGCCACTTTTATAAATTTGTGACGTCACTTCTATTTAACTTAAATCAGCAAACATATAGTTTGCTGATAAAAATTTCAAAGCCAGTTCATGCATATAATTTTAGATTACATATTCAACGACTTAGAATTAAACATCAAAGTGGTAAGTTAAATAATTGACCTTATTTTAGAACCCAAAGGAGATACAACTAAATATCTGATCCAACTACTTTCTTTATATATGTAGAAACTATTTATAATAGTGTTCAATATGTTAGAACATCTCATAACCACTGTTATTTAAACATCAGTATCTCAAAGTTTTAACAACTTACAACTTGAAAAGTTACTTTTTTTAACTATCTCAAAATTATTTCTACCACCAATATTTGGTGAAAATTCAACAAACAAAAAATTTTTTGCAAACCCAAAAAGCTAAGAAGATCGTAATTCTTAATATTTGACAGAAACTGGAAACTTTCAGAGGACTGATCATCAAGTGTTTCGAATACCTGTTAGATGTTGAAGTTCAACTTCCAGACGACATTCACCCATAAAAATCTAGATCTCTAAGGGCGTTTAAACTACTTTCCGATACTCTAAAATATACGCATAAATTCCAAATACTTTAAGTTGCGCATTGTTAAAAAGAATCGATTAGGTATGAAGACATGCTGTCTCAACTAAGGTTGCAAGTCGATACGCAAATCACATTTCGCCTTCAACATTCTGAAGCTCTTTCTAACCCGGCTAATCTGCGATAGATCGAGCATACAATAAAGCTTAGAGAAACAGTCGTCAACGTAGATTTTAAACAAAATGCATTGTCAAGTGTTACCTTTAGATCGCTAAAGATACACAACAAAACCCGTATAGAATACCCGTCACACATCCTATACATATTGTTAAATGTAAGACAATAAATGCTTTAAATTAAATGCAAATTATGAGGGAGTGACAACAATTATTATAAGAATGAAAGCGTCTGTATTTTGAAGATGCTTCAGTACCTACTTCTGAGCTATTGAATAAAAAAATGTTAAATTTCTTATTTGAATAGAAAACTTGCCTGTCTGTCAAACCATCATGCAATTCAATATTTGAATAATTAACATGATTATTCATCTAATTCGGTTTTGACTAAAATTGGCAACTCTGATAAAAGTATGTGTCAAAAGTTTTTCCATGTAGATATCTCGGTTTTACTAAGAAACATAGCATTTGCTTTCATGACATGCTTTGTTAAAATGTACAAAATTAGTAAACGGGAGTTGTTATTTATGCAATGCAACAATTTCTAAAGATGTTTTCCTCGAAAGTGGTTCATTTTAGAGAAATGCAACAAATAAACCTTTTTGTATATTTTGTATGACATTTTACTTTATGCGATCATAATTATTAAAAATAAAAGTTATAGGTCTTCAATTATTTGATAAGGGCGATTGTAAGCCTTTGGCATTTAAATGAAGCTCAAATTTCAAACAATTATACAAAAGAACATTAACAGGAAATGTTTCAAATTTGAAATGAATGTGTTAACATGCAAGTAAAATATTTAAAAATATTAATTTTAAAAATCTATTTTAAGGCTCTTTAGCTCTGTTATTTTGAGTTTCTGAGTAACTCATACACATATTAGAGACACTAATTTTTCTTGTAGAATCACCTACAGAATTTTTTGTATATCGTTTCCGAACACTCAGTATACTTTATATATCTATCAGGGTAGTGTTCAGTGCAATCAGAAAAGGTCAAATGCATTCTTATAGCTGAAACTAATTATCAAATTCACGCACTAGCTGAATACTAAGGGGATCACATTAAATATTATGTCGCACAATCTTATTGTGAAATGGTTGATTTCTCCTTAATCACAAAGCGATCTACAAATAGAACAATTTTAAAAGCAACGTATAATTTACTACTTCAGAGAAGTAATACCAAAAGCTGAACACCTGTGGGGTTCAAAATTTATAGACAGTTTCTACGTTTTATTACAAATGACTAGCGTGGAATATTTTCAGATGATGATAGTGAACAACATAATTTTGATTACAATTTTTAAAGTAAATAACTGCAGTTAACAGATAATATTGAAAGTAGCTATCGACCCTAGACTAGGAAATCAATCATTTTTGAAATCAAAATGCACATAATCTTGCCTATATTTCAGAAACTAAATCTGACCTAGGATTGCTTCAGACTTAATAATTGCCCTGAGCGTATTCTCACTATGGTTCGTTGACATGTAGTATATTATCTTGTATTTAACATGTTATAAAGTTATCGACATAGCTTGTTGTTTGTAGGTCATACGCTATGACCATCAAAAATCGTTTACATGAATGATTCAAATAGAATATTTGATTCACATAAACACATTATTGATTAAATAAACATAGTAGTTAGAATTGCTAAATTTTATATGCATTCGTATCCATCACGCAATTTCCTTCACTCTAATCTGCGGCAATAAATAGTAAGCTATACCATACATCCATACGCCTTCTCCATCGTTGGGCGTTGCGCCCTAAAAACATTCTAATATCGAATTCGTTGTCTTCTAATCATTTTTTCATCAATCAAAATATATAATCATGTAGTTCGTGCATTCAATCTTATATTTCTTAATACCAAAAGCAAAGGGCATCAACGATTATTCCATTTGCAACAAGTACTGTTATTTTTGTTTTTAGTTTCAGGTAACTATCTCAGCCTTCCATCTTGCGCCAATCGCTTGAAGTCAACATACCGAGAACACCTACGTCCTTTATAATTTGTGTAAGATATTGCAGCCGCTGTTGACCCGTGCAATTTTTTCCAACTAACTTTCCCTCCATTATTAGTGATATCAATCACAAATGTAGTAGGTCATGGACTACCAGTAGTTAATACCTTGTCTTTGCTGTATCTCTTCAAAGCGACCGCTTTTCGGCAGATTTGATTTAGCAACTCCTCATTTATATTTTTTCTATAGTTACCATGTACAAATTTCGTTAAAAATTACTTAGTTACCTTTAATTTAATTAATTTAATTTAATTTATATTAATCTTAGTTCCCCTATTCTACATTCCATATAACAAAATTCCTCGCCTTTGTCCTATCCATCCTACGTATTCAAATGTCAATTTTATTATCTGAACTGTATGTGCGTTCCTCTATTTTTATTTATTTTCATGATGTAACTCAGACTTAAATTTTTCATCCTAATTAATATGATATTCAGATTGAATGACCTATTGGATAAAAGTTTTATGTTATCTACAAATCTTGACATTGCTATTTTCACCTTCAATTATGTAGGTAGTTTAAAGTAGACTTAACATTCTTTGATCCTTGTATACCGGCTATTGTTCTCTAAACTCACGATTGGGTTTTCTTTGTGAAGGCGGCTTATTTATTCACAAATTGGCAGCGACGTTCGTAGAACTAACCTACAACATTAGAGGATAAAAGGAAAGGTAGCAATTGACAATTTTTTCACTGTATCGTCGCACTAACTTTCGCGTAGTATGTTCAATTAGGTAGTTTCAGACAATCTGCTCCATTAAATCGTTCGTTCACACGAACTCGCCAAATATCAGCAAAACCGTCGCACGTTCTTATCAGTTGCGTCAATGACAACACGTTCTTCAAAGTGTTTATGCGACAGATTATATAGAATAAGCTAGAGGTTATCACATGGGAATTCAACAACCGCATTCTTACGCGTGTTAACCTACTTATACTACTTAAATTGTGATGGAAAATGCACTTCCAATTTAGGAATGAAAATCCCCTAATTTTAATTATTAAAATAAAGCTTATAACGCCAAAAAGTGTAACAGGTTACCTTCCGCGTTCTTTAGTAGAATTACAAAAGCACACTTTTTGCAATGTTTGACGGTAAGCTTTCCAATTTCAGGTATAATATAAACGAGTCTAAGGGTATATTTCGTGCTATTCTTTGTGAACGTTTTGGGAAGTCCACAGGTAGGTTACCTGTCACAACTACTTTACCGAAATTCAAACGTTTTATTTTTCTTTCCAATGTAGATCTTAAAATCTTGCTCTTTTTTCATCCTCCTCGACTACTTCTAGTTCTAGTATGTCAACCTTTAGCTCATTTCTTTTACATGGTTCCAAATATTTGCCTTGGCCTTGCACTATATAGGTACTTAACTTTACTCAGTTTCCTATCATTCCACGCCCAGTACCTAGAGTGTTAGAAAGTTTATTCACATTATAGTTCCCCAGTTCCTATCTAACTCTAAATATGTTAAGCGATGATTATTTTCATTCAAACTCACAACGGTTACTTTACTTGCAAATTTGTACAACCTGCAGTTCCTATTAAAGTCCATTATTAGTTCAGATTGCCAATAACTTCTAATCAATGTACCTAATTACCTACAAATTTGTTACAGGCATTAGACGATGTTGATAGTTCTGAAAATTGTAAGGTTTAGAAACGTTTGTCATAGGTTCCTTCATGGTTTTAATATCTCAACAAAAACTCTACTCTAAGAGCATAGCACCGATTTTTCAGCTATTGCAGTACCATCTCGTTTATATTACCTTTGGAATTACAACTACTTGATGGTAATCCACCGGAAAAGTCGGTGAAGTACCCTTACCTTTGATTTTCCAATGCTCTATCCGAAAGTACTACATTTCGCGGTGAAGTACCCCGCTAAAAATGTGGTTTCCAAGAAGTAGTGAAAACCTCAACTGCACTAACAAAAATAGTTCGTAGTTAACTCGGAGAGACTAGTGATGTAAATGTTTCAAGAAAGTTCCAGAATGCTGCCATGTGTGAAATACGTCTTAATTACGAAGAATCTTGGACACCTCCCAATCTCGGGCTACGGTGATCTCTAGGGAAAAGTCCCAAAAAGGTTAACAAAAGCATGCCAAAAACTGAGATCGAAAAGTGATTCTGACCGAAAATTAACATGAGAAGTAATAAAGAACACTAATGCTAAAACCAGCTAGTAGTAAATAGTGTGGGTTCTGGCGCCTCCCGGAGGAGGTAAATGTACCCCAGTGACGTCACAGTGCAGGGTCATTGACCTTTGTGTGTGACGTCATGGATCGCACGTGTGTTGGGGTCATTTACCTTTGTGTTTTGACGTGGGTAATGGTCTAGGTGACGTCATCGGTTTCATTGACCGTGGCGTTCGAATTTAGTGGTTGTAGTTGAGTATTGGTCACTGACCTTTGCGTTCGGGTTTTTGTCGTGAAGAAAGTCGCTAAACTTTGTTTTGACGCACATTTTCGCGGATGATTCATGCTGCTTCAAGTCGGAGCGACTGACATGTCCATGGTGCGTTCGTTGACCTTTGGATACCCGCGTTTATGACGGATGAGTCGTCGCAACGGGACACTGTTTGGTTGGCGTCGTTGGCCTTCGGGCCCTTCTGTCGGATAACGTAAGCTGACACACGTAGGTTGGGGGAACGTAGTAATAGGATATAAGCTACTCTTGTTTGAATAGTCGCCATTTACTTTCACTCATATAATGTGGGTATATAAGTAAATGTCTTAAACATTAGTGTTAGTGTTGAGTCTGTAGCAAAATGTTGACGTGTAATCAATGAGGTGTTTCCTTTACTCGGCGTGACAAGCTATTACGTCACGAGCGTAAGCGTTGTCATATCAACGCACAAGGTAAGTATACATGTAGAGTGTGGTTGTTGAGTATTAATGTATGAACATTAGATCAGGTAGCAGGATCGTCCAGGTATTTGGATGGACAACCCGCTTCTAAAAGTAGATGCAGGAAAGATGTAAATAAGGTGGAAAAGAATATGACACAGAAAGTAACCGCAACACCGCTCAATGGTATCACAGTTAAAGTAACAACAGGTTTAATAACAGCTTTTTATTTGTATAACAGTATCTGCTATAACTCACAAGCTGTGTGAACCGTGTGATATGTACGTTACACGGAAAGCATTTGCTGGTCATCTGAAGATTTTGGTGCACAAAGCGAAAACTGTGTCGAAGTTGGAAGATGGGGTGGAATTGATGCGCAGCGTTTTCAAAAACACAATTGTAGAATATCGGGTTAAAAGTGCACAACATCATATAGTATACAATGAATTTTTTGATGAAGTAGCTGACAAAATCAAACAATTAATAGCACTTCAAGTGCAAAAGCATAAAATGATGAAGGTTAATTTAGAGTTGTTTGAACACTTTATCCAACAAACAAAAGAAGTCGGCGAGATCAAGTCGTTTAATACAGCATTCAAAGTTGTAGACGCAAAGTCGGACGTGAATAAGATATACAATGATTTTGTGGAAACTATTAAAAGTAAGGGTCGTAATTCCAGGAGCGGGATTCCGGTAGTGCATTACACAGGATTCTATTTAGTAGGGTTATGTAGAAACACGTACAGTTCTATGCATCGTGCTCATACCTTATTGACGATAACGCTGGGAACAGTCACTATTGTTCGATCAAAGATATTTCGCGATTGGTGGCGAGTCAATTATCCAGAGGTAAGAGCAAATTGTATTTACGTGATGGATGCTTTCAGGGGTGTAGAACTCAGTAGCAGTTGAACCGGCATCAAAAGCACGACTGTAGTTATGTGTACACCGAATTGCCTACTACCGAAACAAGCGTGGACAAATACGGAAATGTGACGTGTAAGAACATATTAAAATTCGAGAGGTTAGAAAAATAGATGAAAGTTCCCATTGTAGTATACGCTGACTTCGAATCCGTACAAGACCAATTTAAACGTGTCAACCGAATCTCCAAAGTCAGTTTACAAGTGAGACACATATTCACGAACCCCACTCGTGCGCCTACCTCATAAAATGTTCGTGTGACGACACCGCGTCCAAATTTGTTAGCTATAGGGGCAAAGAATGTGCTCGAAAATTTGTGCAAATGTTGTTTGACCACCGCCACGCCGGTGACTTAGGACAGGGACAAAACAAATGTTTTCAATTTTACACAAACAAAATACTGTAAGATATTATCACTATTAAAACAAATACTGTTTGAGCTGAGAGTTTGTTTGACAACTGACATGATAAAATTATTTAGGGAGCAATGTCCATGCGCGAGTGTCTTCTAAGTAGGGTAGAGTGATAAAAATCGATATTTGATAATGAATTAAGTTGCATTTGTATAGGTTTCGTAAGTATTAGATTTGCAAACGTCGAAACAGAATATTAAAGTAAGAATTCCCAATTCGGGCATTGAATAAATTGAATTTACGCACAAATACTCTCTATTCCTGGTAACGAAAAATCTCGCATATTTGACGCTTTTTCATGATTTTCCGGTGGGTGACCATCTTGAAAAAGTTATACGGAACGCAGTTTCAGAGACAAATAAGGACGGTTGTCTTTCAGAGACTACAAAAGCGCGTCATACGATAAGATCCGTAATTTTACTTTTGCACAGGGCGAGGTATTTTCATGCGTCTGAGGGTGGAATAATTGTCGTTATGGACGTTTAAAGGAATTGGAACTGGAATTGTTCATCCCCCATTAAGTTGAAATGTTGGGTTGTGTTGTAGCTATATCGTTCGAAAGATGGACAACTGAAGAATTATTATTAGCAAAATCGAAAGCTGCTGGGTATTGATATTCTGAACCAAATAATAGGTGGACCAAATTGTAAATACTATCATATGTTTATTTGTTTTACAATTGGTATGTGAGTGCTAGACGTAAACATGGTTGGTATTTTAGGACGTAGGACATTAATTGAACATAACAGTGATTAGTTTTACTCACGGAACGAGTGGTGATTAAATTTAAGTATAATGTGATTGGTTTAAAATATTAAGCAATGTGCAAGTGTTGATGCGAAAGTATTTTGGAAAGGACAATGAACAGATTATCAAAGTGGTATTTAATTGCTTTTTGTTTATTTGAGCGGACAACGGAAAGTATATTTGAGTAAAGTAAATGTGAAGTAAGAAAATTTAGGATACCGAAGCAAAAGAGTTTTATGCGGATAACCGTCTTCCATAAAGAAATACCTGTAAAAAAAATGGTTTTAACAAACCGATTTAAATTTCTTGTTCTAACGTACTGAGTAGTGACTACAACAGTTAAATTTATTTATTATTTTTTTTTCGATTGATATGGACCAAGTCGCTGAGACGCGTCGGAAAGATGGAAAATTAGAATGAACGACCACCGTTTTGTACACACACTATTTAATCAATTAATAATAATTATAAACAGATTACAGGAAAATATGCCGCAAAATCGGCGTATATGTCTTTATATTATTTCTGTGTTTAACAAGATAAATATGGTTGATTAAGTCCACACGGCGACGACTTAATTCTTACAACTACAATACATGTTATTTGCATTTAAAAATTGCATGTAACTTTCTGCTCACACACTACACAATTTAACTCGGATAAAATACAATAATTCATTGCATTTAGGAATTGAATTTATGTAATTCAATTTAAGTATTTGAATTTAAAGATTGGGACATTGGAAGCTCTATTTTGTACCACACACAACGAATAGACAGCTTTCACGACATAACGCCTTGTTATCGGAAAACAAAAGCAACTCTTAAGTGGGGCGCGTTCACAAGGACGCATCAAACAAAATTTGAATTAATATGAAGCCAGGGACGGCTTGAGAAATATTAGCAAAAAAGTTAAGTGAATTCTCAACAATAATATCAAAAGCATTTCAGTGACAGACGGTTTGGTGCCCCTCGATTTTGACGAAGGCAGAAAAACCTTTCAGGATAATAGGTGTTATTGAAAAGTGGGATTTTTATATCTAAGCCCGTCATTTATTATTTTTGTATTTCATGATTTTTTTCCTCATTTATCCATAGAAACCCACACAAGCACCACTGCAGTTAGCCGACGCATTCTTATATTGTTACGGGGTTCCCGCCCTTTCAAGGCATATCCAAATGTATTAAAACTTCAAGCACATTTTACCTTTACACAAGGTTGATCAAATATACTTCGCAAACCATATAATCGAGTATCTATTAGGTTTCTAGCATTAGAATTATGGTTCTATTCTCTCCAAACTCTTTCTCTTAAATAACGTAAAAAAATTTTGTATGAAATTTAGGGGGTGGGGTACATGTTTCCAGTACCCCCCATAGGAACTGATACGACATTCGAGATGTTTTGTTCATAAATAAATTTTAGAATTGAAGTTCAAGAACAGATCTTTCCAAAAAGCTTTGTGTTGTTTCTAACATTTCCCCATGTTGCATCTCATATGTTTGAGGCTTTTATTCTAAAGGAAATTAATGATACACATAGTTAGGGATGTAGTACTGCAGGTTTAAGCAGCAGTGCTGCTTAAGTACATTCATAAACAGTTTATAGACTACAGTTCACATATTTTCCATAAAATTTCCACATTGCAAATTAAACTTTAGTATCTCACTGCAACAGAAAAAAATGGTCATCATATCAGCTAAGCTTTTTTGTATGGATTTAAGCTTAATTATTAATTACCGATACCACGCCAATTTATATAACAATTTTTAAGCTAACATTCCGTTCGGTGTGAAATTCTAACAAATACCAAATTCTTGATTTATTTCCATGGAATTCGAGATATTTTGCCAATTACCTAACTGTTGAATATTTAGGTAGAATTAGGCCGTAGTTTTCTTGCTTCCGAAACTCAAATTGCTTAGAGAACTTTTTGCAGATAATGACTAAAGGGATTATTGTAAACCCGTTTACGGTCATTGAGCTGCAGGGCGTTCACTAAAACTTTAACTAATCTTCTAAAGTTTAAAACTTCTTTCTCGAGCTGCGCAATAAATTCGTTGTATAGATTTTGAAAGGTCTATTTTATAGTTGAAAGTTACCTTTCGTTACGTTGAATTACTCGAATAGGCGATTGGTGATTGCAAAAGCACATGCTAAAATGCACTGACTAAATCTGAAGGTTATATGCAAAGCCCAAATGATTATTTCAAATCCAGCAAGTGATTGAAAGATGAAAATATAAGGTCACTGACAAGACATAATTTTGAAGATGACTTTTTAATGCTTTTACAGTTCTAAATAAAAGGACTAATTTGGAGCATTTGGATATGCAAACAAAATTTGTTTTGAATAAGTAAAGTCTAATGCTGGCTATATACATGGTGATATACCAACAATCATCACATTTAATGTTTTCTAAACTGTATAGTTACATTAATGAAATAAAAATGCTTCAATTGAACGTTAAAAGCAGACATTTTTGTTAAAATTACATCACCCAGTTACGTATCTCTTCCAATTGAATTTGAATATTATGGAAATTATGAGGCAGTTAGAGAAGTTAATATAAAAGCCGAAACTTGATTAGAATGATTCACTCGAGATTCAAGATTCAAATTTATTCAGATATTCGCGATTCGTTTTAAGACGTCGAACATGATTGTTACTTTGAATCAAAGTATAAGCCATTCATACAGTATTTGACATTTAAAATGTAACTTGCAGTAAAGAATAATTCTTAGAACGTAACTCTGCATAAATATGGAACACAATTAATTTTTTAAAACACTACGAGAATTGAACATTCTTCGATACAATAGCTTTCTTAAGTTAATTAATTAAAAGTAAAAGAATATACACTTTGAAAATTTAACATTCTAAATGCAGATTTAAAAGAATACGGACAAACTGGTGAACTAGCATTTAACGCCAATATAAAATAGAATCAGGAAGTATTTAATCGTTAATTACGAATTCGATTAGCACTATTTTACCATTGAAAGCATTAAATTTTGAATCTTTGTTAATTGATCAAAAGAATTGTAAATTGTGTAATTTAAATTTATTATAAGTTATTTTATTATTTGTGTAAGGATAATTTACTGCAAATTTGAAGGTCGAAGTTCGAGGTATTTTGACATTTACTAAATAGACTATCTGTCACGGAGTTTTGACCAAACACACTTACAAGGCATGGGAATAAATGGTGGGTAGATTAACCGTCTATTTGTGTATACTTGAGTAAATATTAGGTAAAATTTTGATTATTTTCGTTACAAACTGGAACAGTGAATTGCTTTATAAACTTTTGTACGAAAGAAAAATTTTTTTGGCTGTATAGATGATTTCTAGAGATGTCTGTGTTTTATTTCATTTTGTAAATTCCATAATTTCCTTTGAGCTAGAAAGGCAAAAAAAAGTTGGAAAGGAAGTTAAGTTAGTAATTTGGAATAAACAATTTGCTTTACCGTGTTACAGCTTTTAGCGTCTAGTCAAAAGAAAGAGGGTAACACATCAAATTTAGCGGCGCTTCAACGCGAAGCCTTATTCAGCAAATTTAGCGATTCCCAGCAATATATATATATATATATATATATATATATATATTGCTGTGATAAGGGGTTGTTTAGGGGCGTATTGTATAGCAAGGGTCGTGCAGTAAACATAAATTGCAATAGGAAGCAGAAAACTGCATTTATTTAGCAGAAAATTAAGTAATTTAGATATTATGTAAATAGTAAGCATTAAACACCCTGTACATAGATCATAGTTAGCTTTAAACAATGCGAATAGGCATATCTTACAACAATAGTACTCATATTTAGCAGGAAAATAGGTAATTCATACATTAGGTAAATAAGAAGTATTCAACACTCGGTATATATATATCTTTATTAATATTAAGTAATGCGAATAAGAATATCTTTCAGTAAAAGTACGCTTATTCAGAGAAAATGATAGTAAATGTAATTAAACAAGCGTTAAGAAGTGTTCTAATTAGTTATAATACATACGAAGATAAGAGATAAAACCCAACAAAGCTTTACGCAATTACGCAGAAATAATAAACATTTTGATAAGAAAACGCACTTTCAAAAAATAAATAAACGAAAGTAAAATTGAAGTTACATCATGTATTTTTGTATAATATGGAAAACGCGATATCTAAACAAAACAACGTATAGTCAAGATAGCAAATAATATAAACTATTACATGGGAAACCGATATATTACATCAGAAACCACTTCAAGATGCACGGAATACAGAGACCTTATTGGATAAGATATCTACGAGACTTGTTAAAAACCCAGCCCACATGCAAGTCGGAAGAGCCTATATTTAACAGCGCGCAATGATAAGACAGTTCAGTTTAAACTCAAGCAGGGCAAGGCTGCGTTACTGTGAATCAAAAAGTCACGCGTAATTTTAAATATTTAATAAAATATATCGAGTGATAATAGTGCGACAATTATGAAGACTTCTTTTGCCGTTTAACGTGAGTAGAACTTGGGGTAGTTTATTTAAACTAATAATATAATAATAGGGCTAATGTGGTATAATTCTTAATTGGTGGATAATAATTCCTAATGTGATGAGAATAATTCCGAATGTGGATAGATATAATAATTCTAATGAATGGTAAATTTTTTTTATAATTCGAATGGATGGTATAATACTTTAAATGTGTGGATAGATATAATAATTCGAATGTGGGGATATTTTAAATGGATTAATATAATATTTCAAATCAGCGTTGACGATTTTGGTACAATTCTGGTACAATTTTGAGTTGCGAGAATCAATAAAAAAGCTGGAAGTAATTTATGGAAAACGAGGAGTTCAACTAAACAGAGCAGTGATAAATGAATGAGAACAACAAAGGGCTGTTGATACACAATCCGAAGAACAACCTGTAACAGGTCAGATCTAATTAGTTTTAAGATATTTTTTCTACTTAAATTTTAATCCTGAGTTTATTCAATTGATATAAAAAGTGTAATGAAGTCAGCAACAAACATTGCATACGTTAAAAGTACGTAATATAATAAAGGGATCTAGAGCGTTCGAGGTTTCTTAGGTAAAAAGGGTAGTTTTTGGTGACTTTAGATTGATTTCAAAGCATAAAGATTTTGGGGTAAATAACACTTATGATATTGATTGATTGAAGGGTGTATTTTAATAATTTCAAAACTTGTAAATAATATTTCTTTTCATTATATGAAATTAATTGACTTCGTTTTATAATTCAGACAAATAGGTAATCATAGAGAGGTGGAGAAAAAAAAATTGATCATCGTAACGTTGCGCACTCTGTGTAGAATAATAAAAGCTAGCCGTGGCATAATAGTAAAATTAGTGAGATTTAAATTTGATTAGAAAACACAGAGAGGTGGAGTTATAGAAAATGTCATAACACCGAGTACGGCGTTATCATATCAATATATATATATATATATATATATATATATATATATATATATATATATATATATATATATTTCGGTTCGTGTATTCTCTCTCCTTTTATTTACTTAATTTAAGTGTGCTTAATTTTAAAAGGTTTTAAATTCGTTAAAATATCAATTTTCCGTTCTAAGCTCCTAATTACCTACATTACATTTGATTCTCCAATGCTCCACCCGAAAGTACTTTTTTTACCTGGAAAATTTGTAAGTTTATCGAACCCTTGCTGTTTCAAGACAGGTAAGGATCTGTAACGTGCATGACAACACTCACACACGGGACCTCCATTTTACCTCTCATCCGAACAAGGGTGTATTTTTGTGAAAAATACTCGACTAACATTTTCAAGCGAACCGTGTTGGGATTTGAACCCGGAACCTTGGACATAGCAGTCACACCCATACGAACTACGCCACGGAGCCGCCCCTGATTACGTACAACCATAATTACACTAAAATGAAATCTGTTGTAAGGGTGACTACCGATTTTTTTTACTTGTACGTTGAATGTATGTGACTTCTAAATATAATGTTCACTGTAAAGATTTTATACCTTGGCTTTTTAAAACTCCAATCAACTCTCTCAGGGTAAATTTTAAATTAAACTGAAATGGTACTAGTTGTGGGTTCAATAACTAGTATCAAGTTGCAAGTATGTGGATACTAGCTCCTACTGTATTAAATCAGAATAAGCTTCTGAAAAACACAAATGCCGATAAGGTTAGTTCTACACCAAACTATATAGAACAGTAACCCTTGACCGATTTTCTAATTGTAAATGTTAGTGAATTATTAATTACAACATTGGGTGCTAAATTTTTAATTTTTAGATAGTAACTATGATAAATACCATTTTTACGACTCAAAAATGTATGTACAACTCTTCACAGGTTTTGTTGTTGGACCGCTTCCTGAATAATATACTTGACTTGAAGAGTATCTGTATGTGATTAATAGTTGGTTTTAGTTTTAGGTTTTAGAAACAACCAATGGAAATACAAGTTATAAATATAAATTAAATGTTGGATACTTTACAGTTTGTAGTACTTTTGATGAAACTATTGAGTTACCAAAACTGGTTCCAAGTATGATGATCAATTCCTACGATCAAAACACCGCATGTTTGATAACAGACAGCTGCGACCAGGTCACAATTATTGGAAAGCATAGAAAATTACATCAGAAACTACTTTGAATGCAAAGATTTGATTCGTTAAAATGAGCGACGAGTTTCTAGACCATACCCACTGACGGAGTAGGAGAGAAAAGATATATTAACAGGTACAGTGATAACGAGGTCAATTTTGAACTCAACAAAGGCCGAGGTGCGCCGCTATGAAATAAAGTGATACGTAATAATTTTAAAGTGAAAGATAGTATAAGTGCCAAGATGAAAATTATGATTGCCGATTAAACGGCTTCCGAGTCCGTGGAAAATAAATGTAACTTTGAGTCAGGGGACAATGATAATAAGAATTCAGTTCTAAAGCCGGGGAGAAAAATCCAAGCTCTGAGTCCGTGAAGAATAAATGTAACTTTGAGTCAGGGGACAATGATAATAAGAATTCTATTCTAAAGCCGGGGAGAAAAATCCAAGCTCTGAGTCCGTGAAGAATCAATGTAACTTCGAGTCAGGGGACAATGATAATAAGAATTCTATTCTAAAGCTGGGGGAGAATGATAAAATTTCTAAGTCAAGGGAAAATAAATGATGATAATCCAATTCTTAGTTTGGGGAAATTGATAACAAGTAAGGCGGTAACGTATCAAATTTTATTATTGGTCGACAAGGTAGGTTCAAGATAAAATCCAGTTAAGTTTCTGGAGGGAATTAATAGCAATATTAATAATACAGCCCAACGTCGGAGGAGATAATTACAATTCTTGTTTATACATAGCAATATTGATATGGTCGCCCAAACGATGGAGCGCGAATAATTTAGGAAATTTATAGCAATATTAGTATGGCTACCCAAGCTTGGGGCACGAATTAAAACACAATAAAATACAACCTGAGATTAAGAGGCACGAATTAAATCAAAAATAAATTTAAAAATACGATCGCGAGATTTATAATAAATTAATTAAACTAAATCGGACATTTAAAGAGTTTCAATTAGCGGAAAATAAAGGAATTGGTACAGTAATTGAAGATTTATTTAGTATTTAAAAGTTTAGCGTAAATATAATAATTTCAAAGTAGATAAAGGAATACGGGAATCAAGGGAAACTTTAAGACAACAAGGAGTGGAGATGGTATCCCAGGAGAGCGTGATAATTCAGGAAACCAGTTCCATTGAAGAAAGGCGAACTTCACAATAAACCAAAATGTTGGAGATCTTAATGGCATTAAACAATTAGATGGATAGGAGTGAGGAAGCCATAAAAATAATTACAACAAAAATGGATGAAAACAGCGAGAAATTGGGGAATGAAACTAAAATTCTTAGTAATGGTTTGAAAGAAACAAACCACACGATTGCTGAAATAAGGGAACAGATGCATGAAAGAATTGGGCGAGTTTCTGAGGAAATAGACGGTCTATGGGACCATATTACATTAGTTAAAGCGAAACAAGAAAAATACGAAAGCGAGTCCAACAATAAAATTATGAATTTAAATATTAAATTAGGTAAAATTAAAGAAAATTGCGAAACGGAGTTAAGATCAATAAATCAAGAGATAAATAATTTAAAAAGTAATCCAATAAATTTTAATAGAGAACCAATTAGGCTAGTTCAAACAAACCTTTCAATTGAACAGTTTACTAAATTTTACGGGGACGTAAAATTAAATCCGAAATTATGTCTGAAAAATTTTAAAATGTTGATACAGGGATCTACAGATGAATTATATAAATTAAATTTAATCAAAGTAATACTGAGGGGAAATTCTGAAAAATGGTACAATTTAGTTGAAAATGAAATAGAAACATTTGAACAATTTGAAAGCAAATTTATACGTCAATTCTGGAGTGACAATCAGCAAGATAGGATTCGGAATGACCTAAGTATGGGAAGATATAATTCAGATAAAGGAATGACGCGAGAATCATATGCGATTGAGAAATTTACTGTAGCAAAGCAATTGGATCCCCCTTTAGAAGATAAAGATACTATAAGATATTTAGCAGGTCATTTTAACGCTGAAGTCAAGCGATACATAACGACGCAGAATATAGTAGAATGGGGTTTAAATTTATTGGTTATTTGCAGAGATATGGTGATTTGGAATTTGATTATAAAATAGAAAATAATGTTAGGGATCGACGCACGAATTTTATAAGCAATAAGGAGACTCGGAATAATTATCAAAGAAACAATTATAATTATGATCGCGGAAGAAATTTTAATAGGGGGAACTATGGCAATTTTAATAAAGATTTTAGGCAAAAAAGGAATACTGGTCAGATACCAGGGCAACGAATGGAGAGAACGAATCATGAAGGAAATTATAATAGTAGAGAAATAAATAGGCAGGAAAATGATGATCGACGGACGCAAGCAAGGGATATTAATAGCACGCAAATAAGGAATACAAATCGCACAGATACATGGATAACGAGTCAGACAGGACCTTCAACGCGAAATCAGGATTTTTGAGTACGGACGAACCAAGGAAAATTCTACGAATTAACGGATATGAACACCAGCGCGAGTTTATTAAACATGAAATGGATAATAGATTAGGAAGATTTGAAAGGAACTTCCTTCTAAAATATAATAAAGATGCATGCAAAGAACATTTACACTTAGAATATCCGTTAAACGTTCATCCTCCTTGATAACGGTCTTAAATTATTGATATCTACACTACAGAAAAGCGAAACCTTTTCGGACTCCTATACCTACACTCTAAACTAAATAAGATGCATGTGTTTACACTCCACGTTAAGGATCTACATTTCTTACACCTACTATTTGTAATTGGTATTTACACTTATTCTAAAATGAAGCAAATTAACTTAGAAATCTATTTTAAACATGCAAATTTTTACACTATAATTATGGAAAACGTTTTAAAATTTTAAGTGAATTGTATATACAGGCGGTACCCTGTTATAAATAATTGGCTGACTTATCTACTCTATTTCATCCTATAAAAACACAGATATATATGAATGAAAACTTTAAGAATGTAGCTCAAATTGAAGCAAAAGTTATATATCAGATAATTAAAGACTAAATTGCTCTGTATCTAGTCATTAAAACTATAGGGCAAACAAAAATAGAAATCTACTATGAAAATTTAATAGCTTTGCAATTAAATATCGCGCAGTCAAAACTAGAAAAGTTTCTTCAAGAGTCACGATTATTGAGGTGTGATGGTGAAATAAAATTTAAAATTACGACAGAATTTGACAACACAAGAAAAACCGTCAGTTGCAATGAAAGAAACCTGATGAATAACCTCAAACGCTCTATGACAAATTTAAAATTAATGTGTATTACTCACTAATAAATATTGCATGGAATTTGGTAAACGTATAACCTTCACAATAATCAAAATAAAGGACTAGAAAGATTTACGACTTAGAACTTCTTTTGAAAGTCGGCGGTAATGCAGCTTATTAGTACAATGGAATACAATACAAGCACATACAGACATATTTTAAAAGAGAATATTAGAACTAAAAATATTCTGGATATTCTAATAATGTACTGTCTCCAATAAAGTGATTTTTCCGAACTTTGCGATCGTTTTAAGAATACTATTGACTCTTCGCGTTAGAGTAACGACAGATGAGCATCTATCTTCCAAACTCAAATTTATTAAAGCCTATTTACGAAGAAGCTTTTCAGGATCAGAGTTAAATAATTTTGTATTGATAACTACTGTAAACGTGTTACAGTATTCTGCGCAAACACAAAAGAAAACAGCAAGAGGAAGTAAAGAAATCATTTACACCAAATATTGCAACAAAACGGAGACAGAATGGTACAATTCGGGCTAGCTCAAGAACGTCGTAGAGGGGCGTAGGTGAAATAGAAAGAACACATTGGAAACCTCTGTAAAACTATATTGTTAACATCCAATCTCGAAAGACTATTTACAAAACAATAAAACAAATAAGTTGCGTAATCGTTTGTTACGTGCTAGTAAACAAAGCGTCATAAACATATAAAATTGGTAAGCAAAATAAATATAACATCTTATAATCTAAATACTTACTTAATGGTTCACCTTAAATACATACAAAAGAAAATAAGACATAAACTATACAGTACATCAGGAAAAGAAATATGCATAAGTTATCTAAACATGCTGCTTTGTGAAGTGCACCTCCTCAAGAAATAGTATAACCTTAAGATTATACACTATAACTTAAATTAATCAAACATTAATCTACTTTTAAATTGATGGGTTAGTTCTTTTCGTTAATGTTTATACAAAAAGACAAAAGAAACAGTAAAACGGACTCTAACACAAACTTCGTATAATTAAATTTTTAATTTAAATAATTATTATTACATCGTCGCTCGTGCATTGTGAATGTGTTTGGTAACGTGGTGTTGGTAATTTATTGGATATTCATAAGTAACAGCAAATAAAATGTCTATCCTCCACAGCAGCATAAAAGAATTACGAAAATAGAAAACTGTACCTTCAACTAGTTGGCTTCGTGTCATGTTGTGGATGGAAAAATGGGACTGCATTTCTTGATTGGCTGCATGCTGAAACCACCAACTACACTTATACTAAGAAAGCACTTTTAGTAGCGCGACTTTACAACATGTATCCTTGGTAAGAGGATGTTGTATTCAATCTTCTTTCAAAGCACGGTCTCTATTTTATAAGGACAGAATCATGTATGAGGGTAGGGTATTTGGCTTTCAAAGATATCGCCGAAAAATCAAGTCTGTAGAATTCCCGGACAAAAGCTGCCCAAATACAAACTATAACAGCTTGCCAAAAAGCAGATAACGCAATTATCAAAAGATTTTCAGACAAAGGAAAACAATCTTGTTACTTTGTAACATCTTAACAGCTGCAGAATACCAGATAACAAGTCCATTGTAAGCAGGTGGTAAGTGGTCTTATCTTTTAGAGGAAAGCTGTGCATTTACATGCAGCTTTTAATTAAAATGTAATTACTGCAAGTGCTAGGAAATATTGCAACTACTTTATAACGTAATGTTTCCTAAGCAGCTGTTTGATTTTATAAAGCAAACTTTTACATAGAGTAATTACTTGAAAAATTTTATTAAATAACACTAATTCAAATGGCGGGAAATCGAGCTTGTTGAGGAATTTTAGGGTATTTTAAAAATAAATGCAGAAAAAATTGTTTGCAGGGTTTTGAACGTAACAAACGATGTACGTGAAAGTACTGATACAAAAGTAATACAAATAATTTTGATAATATGAAAACAAGGAAACGTGTTTATAATTGTTTACCTAAATTATAATTAATAATTATCTATACTTAAAATAAACATGTAGAAAATTTAATAATCTAATAGCGACCTGAATGGTGGATAAATACTACTATTTTTTTTATCGATTCCCATTAAACACACACACACACGCACACACACACACACACACACACACATCTTAATAAAAACATGATTAAATTTTCGCTTGCTTGGGGAGTGCTTATTTCCCCTTTGTTCAATCCAACAACGGTGTTGATCAATATATTTCTATCGTTCAGACAAATCCAATTACTTTGGCAACACATCCTAGGTACTAATACTTCAATTATGATTTAATTATCTAAAATATGAATCATTATGTGTTGTTAAGTAGATTTTTAAGCCTCTTACTGTTCAAGCACAGAATATATATACAATCCTTATGAATAAAATCCAATTTCATTCGGTTTTGACACATTCTGTGCAATGGAATTTATGGTCTGTGAAGTAAGGTTGTTGAACTGGATTGCGGTTATTTATAAATTCTTCTAAATTTTACAACATTTATTACTATGTTTAATCACACTATACATAAAACTATTAAATGAAGAATATCTCGCTGGGCATATGACATCTTAGTATTCTTCTCAGTTAGGTTAATGTTTAAATTGTAGCGGTTTTTACAGACTATATGTTGATTTAGCATTACAAAATTTTTTGTCGACACTCATAAATATATTAATCTGTAAGTACTAAACAGGCATAAATCAAAAAATGCGAAAGTTACGACTATAAAACGTCTTCTGGGGGTTCTTAACAATGGACGGATTTGAGCTTATATAGGATAAATAAATATATGACTATTATCACAAATCCTTATTGTCCATAGAGAATTACCCTTTCTAATACTAATAATGTCTATAAAAAATTGTTGTCGCTCACATAATTTTACAATGTGCCTTGTATTATTGGGGTATTAAATAGGAATTTATTTACAAAACCGACTACTATATCCAGAAACCTATACCGAACCGTGATTTACATAGATCATATACATAGGGACGTTTCCTAAAATGCGATCGTCAAAAGAAATTGATAACTTCAGGCTACCTGAAAGCACGAATATTTTTCTTTCGGTCTATCACTCATCCATCGCTCGTGACATTTAGTGCTCCATGAAAAAAATTAACACAGCGAGACTTTTCAAAAAATTCTGTTGTAAGAGCCTTTGTTCAAATCACTTTTTGGTAAAAATACTAATACTATTTCTTTATCTTGTCGTTCAGGATTCGTTAGCATACCTTAGAGTTTCGATTTTTAAAAAGGACGGGAGATTTCACAGTTTGCTCTAGGTATTAAGTATACTTTTTAGCAGGCGTTTTCGAAGAATTCTATATTTCAAAGTTCTATCAGAGAGTCTATCCTGCACAAGTGATTTGAGATGAGTATGCGCAAACGCATGCGCGAATGTAAACAACGACCGGTTATTTCCATTCGTTTTGAATATTTTGTAGTGATTTCTAACCTAAATTACCATCTTAGTTTATTGACATTTGTATTTAAGTTATTTATGATTGATTTTTACGAAAACACTAAACGCCTGTTACATTTTTACTTTTATTTGTGAGATCTGAAATATGGCGGATGAATTGAATCAAATGATATTAGTTAGTCTTTTGGGATATATAGAGCAAGTACCGAGGCGTCGCCACCGAAATCGAGGAAATACTTTGTATGATTTAACAGAAACACAATTTATTAAACTGTTTCGCCCTTCTATGGAGTTAGTACGTTTTTTAATTAATCTTATATCTAACTATATACAACCTGCACATCGTGCCACGGATTCTGAAACAGTAGATTTTTTTTTATATATTTGTAGATTTTAATATTTCTACGCTTTGTGGCTAGTAGTAGCTAGCAGTTGGATATTGATTGTAATTATAATTTTTCGGTAGCACAATCATCAGTATTACGTTGTGTTGAAAAAGTTGTTAACGCCATACGTGAAATGCGAGCATTGTCGAGGATATACGCCAAGGCCAAATCCTACAGATGAACAATACGTTCAGCGCCCGACAGCGTCAGGAGATTATTAGAGCAGATGATAGAAATTGTGTGCACAAGCCAGCACTAGACGTCCCACGGCTAGAATGTGCAAAATACATCGATGTCTCCCATGTCCTGTCCGTTCAGGTGCGTTCCCGCTGCCACTTCCGATCAGGCGTCGCCGTGGATCAATGCAGTAAGCGTAAGACTACGGATCCCAAGGTCCCGGGTTCAAATCCCGACACGGCCGACTGCTTGAAAAATGGCAGGTGAGCATTTTTCACAAAAATTACGCCCTCGTTCGGATGAGAGGTTAAATGGAGGTCCTGTGTGTGAGTGTTGTCACGCACGTTAAAGATCCCTACCTTGCCTGGAACGGCAAGGGTTCGGCAAAATTCTAAATTTCCAGGCAACAAAAAACTCGCCTCCTGGCCAATGTAGTACCTACAGGTGGTGCATTGGTAATGTAAATGAACTGCCACTTCCGATCACGATGACCCTACCAAAATACTTGCAAAAACTGGTCAAAAATTGCTCAATATAAACGGATCTGTAGATAGTAACTGACCACCGTTTTAACTTTTTAGTTTATTTATTGTGATATATTTTCATGTCACCTCGTTTGGTTCGCTATTTTGAGACTCTTCTTACGGCAATTCGTGCGGACAAGAAAAAGTAAAGTACAGTAAGCAAAGTAACAGTAGCCCGCACCGAGTACTACAACAAAACAAAGAAGAATCGAAAGAATTATGTCGTGCTAGGTAAAAGCGTCTTAGAGTGGGGTGGATCACACAAAGAAAAATTGAAAACCTTAAGGAATGAATTTTATTTACAAACTTTTAGTTAAAACTATAATACAACAAGAACGTCTACGATCCCTTTAATTAGAAAAACATATTATAAAGGAAAAGGGAAACCAACTCGTATAGAACAAAACATTATTTACAAAATATCCTAAAAGATTTTCACAGTACCAAAAATCAACACAAAGATAGTCATTACATTCCTGACTTATTTTACATTAATTTGTAGCTTCAATATTGATATTTACCTGAAACAGCAATTAAGAGAAATTATGTAGTGAGTTGTTTTAGTTACCTTCAACCTTCCTACATACTTAATTACATCAATCAATAAGAGTTGGCGATAAGCAGAAGCGCTCCTCTCTCTACCACTGAAACATATTAGAAAAAATCCGATACACCTAAACAGTGTTATATACTTGAATTTACATTTACAGATTCAGAAGAAGCAACAGTGCACGGAGCAACGCTTTACTTCCCTTATCCGGTAGCCAACAGCACCTAACTACCTAACTACCTAAACCATACAGACTACGCAGCGACAAGTTGAATCACTCCAAAACAAATTAGTAACAATTGCAGTACATAATTTAGTTGTGGGAAAGCTCCATCTCTCAAAGAGTGCTGTCACGCACGTTAAAGATCCCTACCTTACTTGGAACAGCAAGGGTTCGGCAAAATTCAAAATTTTTCAGGTAAAAAAACTCGCTTCCTGGCCAATGTAGTACTTTCGGGTGGAGCATTGGAAAATCACATGTAAGGTATGCGTGTGACTACTATGCCCAAGATCCCGGGTTCACATCCCGACACGGTGAGCTTGAAAAATGTTAGGCGAGCATTATCCACAAAAATACGCCTTCGTTCGGATGAGACGTAAAATGCAGGTCCCGTGTCTGAGTGTTGTCACGCACGTTAAAGATCCCTACCTTGCTTGGAACAGCAAGGGTTCGACAAAATTACAAATTTTCCAGGTAAAAAAAACTCGCATCCTGACCAATGTAGTACCTTCAGGTGGACCATTGGAAAATCACATGTAAGGTAAGCATACGCTGGCGGCTCAGTGGTGTAGTTGGGATGCGTATGACTACCATGCCCAAGGTCCCGGCTTGAAATCCCGACACACTCCGCTTGAAAAATGTTAGGCGAGCATTTTTCACAAAAATACGCCCTCGTTCGGATGAGAGTAAAATGGAGATCCCGTGTGTGAGTGTTGCCACGCACGTTATAGATCCCTACCTAACTTGCAACAGCAAGGGTTTGGCAAAATTCAAAATTTCCAGGTAAAAACAAAAATCACTTCCTGGCCAATGTAGTACCTTTGGGTGGAGCATTAGAAAATCAAATGTAGGAGGGGTGTGACTACTATGCCCAAGGACTCGGGTTTAAATCTCAACACGGTTCGCTTAAAAATACTCCCTCGTTCGGACGAGAGGTAAAATAAAGGTCCCATGTGTGAGCGTTGTCACGCACGTTAAAAATCCCTACCTTGCTTGGAACAGAAAGGGTGTAACTTTATTTTTCTTTATTGGACGCCAGTGAACAAAAATCTTCCGACATAGCTAGGGGGTCTATTCCTGGGTAGAGCAATAAGAAGTGGGGTGTAAGTCGAATTTTGTTTGCAAACCAAAGCTAAACTAAGTTAAACAGGCGCCACTAAGTCCTAAGATAATCACGATAATAGCAAAGCACAATTCTAAGGGCGGACGTGGAAACCCAAAGATAAAACGATCGCCTTCGTTAACAAAAACCTGTCTTATGAAAATAAGACACAGCTCCTGTAAGAAATTACAAAGATTAAATAAATAAAAATGTAGAACACCATTTGTGTCCTATAAAAGTATCAAAAAAAATAATAAAAATGTACATCCAATATGATATTGGCACAAAATTATTACTCAAATATTCTACCTTTATGTTATCAGATTTGAAGGCATTTGACCAAAATAAAAGTCTCAAAGTTTAACGAATTGTTTACTAAAAAAAAACTCTCTTTTAAAATTTCAAAACTTTTTAACAGGTAAAAAAAATTTCATCAATAACATCTATAACAAAGTCAAGATTTTGCCTTTTTAAAACAAAAGACTACTCTTCAAACATAAACTTGCTTTAAACATTTGATTAAAATAATTTGTAACCACAATACACTGAATTAACGCTTCTAACCTGGGCAGATCTTTTCAGGTAGATTACAGTTTCTAAATTATTACGCAGCGTCTATTCAAACTTTCATATTTAGATTTTATAATTTATCTGTAAATAAAAACTAATTACAAGATTGAGGAATGTTCAATTTAAATTTTATGACAGCTGCACGAAGCATCTGCTTTCACGACAACATCTGTCAACTGTGCTACAACACAAAAAAATATGACGTCGAAAATATACCTTGAAATCTATCTGAGGTTCAAATGGAACAAAGCTTGTAATTATATAAACCTAACAAAATTTCGTTCTACGGCTTGTAAAACCAGTTCAACAATAATTGAGAATTAAACAGATTATATGTTCGTAAACATAATACCAACTTTTCGTATTTTTTATATGATAGTCTGTTTATCAAATTTTTACTACATTCAAAACACATGCAAAAATTTCTTATATGTAATAACGAACCGAACTGCCTCTGTTTCTGCAAGACAAATCTGGATGAATATTCATAAGCTCCAAACAATGTTACAAGCCATTTCTAACTTGGGACGACTGCAATCAAAACCAACATCTTCACTCGTACTTTATCTATCATTCTTCGATGGCGAATTCCTCGTTGACGCGCTAAATAAATGAAACCAAATTAAATTAGTTCGTAAAATGTATAATTTACCAACCGTTAGTAGAAGTTATCAAAGTGGTTTTAGGTCTAGCACGACCTGACCCGCTTACATAAGCATGCCTCTAGCCGAGAATACATCTTGATAAGGCGGTTGCTAGCGGGCGACTAACTCGACAAAGCGAGAACCGAATAATAGCAACGTTCGAGGTGGGAAAATACGAAAGAAACAGCTAGAGATGCTTGACGAAGTAACTTTATGTCACACAGATATTTTAATATAAGAAGATTAATAAAGAATAAGGCACGCTTAGCGCATTATCGTCGTAATTCAATGCGAATAATTATTGCCCAAATTAAACATGTTACAAGGGTTCGGCAAATTTCAAAATTTCTAGGTAAAAAACTCGCTTCCTGGCCAATATAGTACCTTCGGGTGAAACATTGAAAAATCAAATGTAAGGTAAGCATACGCTTTTAAGTGGGGTGACGATTTGTAGACAAAATAAAATTTACTTAAAGGGCCGAATCAATAAATTATAAATAAAATAGTAGGCGTCACTATACCCTATCGTATGATGGAGCTCTAAACATTACACTTGAAGGTGGGTATGGAAACCCTCAAAAACCACAAACTTCATGAGCATGAAATTCGTAACTATTTAATCAAACAACACATCACCCGCGTAAGAGCTGCTTTACGATGCGTAGAGTTGATCAAGTAACATAACATTAACAAATAGATAGAAACCAGACTCATTGGATTCTTTTTGCTCAAACACTGCATTAACCAATATACGAATATTGTACTAAATCACTCGGTTCGATTCTTGACTCTCATATAATGTACAACATATTTCTAAATGAGTGTGCTCAATTATCAACACCCTAAATTTAGTAATTGGTAATAAAAGATAACTTCAAAAACTGTGAAGATTTTTTTTTTTAGTTACTTTTCAATTCAATACATTGTATTATACCTATATTCAAAATATGAGAAACTAGAAAATATCCTTTACTTAAAACAATAATAACTTTCAATTCTTAAAAATGCAAGACTTAGTATGTTCAGGTATTAGATTTTAATTTACATCCAGAAAAATTCTGTCTTTACTAAGATCGACTACCAAAAACTTTTAGATATATACAGACGATCAACTAATTTGATAATTCAAACAAGTGTAAGTAGCACTGAAACATAAGATGGAAATTTTATGTAAGGTTAAAAACCCTTAGGTACCAACATGCTTCTCAAACGAATTTATTAATTCACAGCAGATTAAACTTTAGTCTGTTAACATGTTTAATTACAAAATACAAGATTTTAATGCAGAAATATTAACTAATGAACTACAAACATAAACAGCAAAAATACTTACTACTTATATAGTTAAATTAATACAACCTTCGTTGTAGTTACTATGTACCAAGCCCACACATAACATTAGAAATCAGCTGTTGATTACTCCGAGGTCATTGCACGTAAAACCATGTGAATAGGAAACTAAAGGTGGAAGCTATCAGCTGTTGCTTCTTAATAAACATTAAACGATTCTACATTTGAAGACACAAAAATTATCAACTAATATTTGGACACTGTTTTTCTTCAAGTCAAATCACCGTCAGTATGTAAAGATAGGATTTTCAGTCATTCCAGCGAACATAAAATAAATACTTCCTTGATTCATTCTACACGGCTCTTTCTTAGCTACAATCCTTAGTGCTTTCTTAAGAGCTCTTCACAGTAGCGGCCATCTTGAAATTTCTAAAGATCCAAATTTCTTTCCTATTAGGCACCCAAATTAAAAACGGTTTTAATAAAAGTTACTTATTAAATAATTGTTAATGTGGAAGTCATTTAGATTTTTCAACTGAAAAAAATTTTTTTTTGGTTGATTTAAACAAAATCAGTAACTTTCCCAAATGTGTGAATAATTTTTATGAATTTTGATCAATTCACTTTATTTATCGAAAAAATCAAATATTAGTATTTTTTTGGAAAAATGTACCTGCAATGTGCTGCCGTGGAAAAATTCAGAACTTCCATGTTACGCACTATTGAAAAACAAAAATGGTTTGAAAACATGCTATACAAAACAAAACAAACATACAAGAAACGCTATACTATTGAGATCAAACTATCATTATAAGAGTGTTCGACTATAGTCGTAATTGCTCGCAAATCTATTTATAACTTTCATTATGGATATTATTTAAGCCTCAGCATTTATTGAAATGAGTTGTTCTTCATAACCTTGGATTTATCTAAATTTTTGTGGGCTTCCTATTTAGTGAGTAAGTAATTGATATTCCCCCAGTTTTAAGGTAAATAATAATGAAGGACTGCATTGCAATAGTGTTCTACATTTTTTTTTAAATTTTGAAATAATATACTATATAGTTGATGAAAAACTGGCTTGTAATATGGTGAAAGAATGGGTGGAGCGTAATGTAAAAAAGAATAAACACAGAACTGTTTAATTTTTATGTCGAAGTTTTGGGATAAATTTAAAAACGACCGTCTCACGCCAGTAATGCCGTGGCTGCAATGATAGATTAGGCGACTGTTAGAAATAGACATTATTATTAAAAAACACAAATCACTTAACACGCATATCAGAACAGTTGTTCTAAAACTATTGCATACTATTCTGATATGCGTGTTAAGTGATTTGTGTTTTTTAATAATAATATCTATTTCTAACAGAAACCTAATCTGTCATTGCAGCCACGGCATTATTGGCGTGAGACGGTGTATTGAAAAAGCCACAGTAATATTTCGCTCATATTTAGGCTTGTGTAGTAATAAGGAATAATGTGATAACAATTCTTACGGTTAAATAAAATATGACAAGCTGCTTGAAAAACGTAAATAAATAAAAGCAAAACAAACTTTGGACTACTTAAAAATGCAAGACCTGCATTTTTATTCTACTAGAGGAATGTCTACTGTGTCCGATTCAGTACACTTTGTATTATTTCGTCGTTAGAAAGTGATAAAGGAAACGAAAGTGTGATAAGAAAAGAAAACAAACCAATATTTGTAGCTTTTCACAAACTGTAATCAAAACCCACTTGACACTTTACCTAATCATTTTTTATTAGAGATACGTTTAAACCGTTATTCTGTTTTTTTCATTTATTGGCCAATTAATTAATTTAAAAGCTTTTTCAATTTTTCTTTACAATAGATATCGGAATTTCAAACGATTTCACTGATTATAAATGTTAATGAATATGTATAATTAAAATATCTGTGAGGTTAATGACTAGACTAATAAATTCCACAACACTGCCATCTATATGTGCTCCCTGGCACTTCATAAACCAAGTAGGCGGAGTATTAAACTCCATATCCTTTTCTAATGAATATCTGCATCTCGACATTTTGTCCCGCCCTATGTTACCTCGCCCCAACCCGCGCTTCTACAGCAGATGGTAGGTAACCTGCCGTGATGAGCTCTTAACTACAACCTATTTGCTTTCACTAGAACGAAGGAAATAATTTTTGATAGGTTAAGATGAGCTTCACTTAATATGAATGAAATAAATACAATAATATGTCCGACGAACGAGTACTATTGATGCACTTCATAACAAAACAATGTCAAGGAATCAATACTTTAACTAAATTGCTAAGAGGGACATCGGTGACATACTCTCTGCGGCGGCTCCGTAGCGTAGTAGTATGTGTGTGACTACTACGCCCAAGGTCCCGGGTTCGAATCCCGACACGGTCCGCTTGAAGAATGTTAGGCGAGCATTTTTCACAAAAATACACCCACGTACGGATGAGAGGTAAAATGGAGGTCCCGTGTTGGAGTGTTGTCACGCACGTTAAAGATTCCTACCTTGTTTGGAACAGCAAGGGTTCGGCAAAATTCCAAATTTTTCAGGTAAAAAAACTCGCTTCCTGGCCAATGTAGTACCTTCGGGTGGAGCAGTGGAAAATCACATGTAAGGACATACACTCTGCGTGATAAGAAAATGCCCACTGTCAGGAAACCCTGTATAACAGGTTGCCGAACAAGAAAAATCAACACTTCCTATTGGTGCATTCCAATACTACGTTGCAAAAACAAGGTTACAGCAAACTTTTCTCTATAGATTTATAGAATATTTGCTTGATAAAACGAGAGTCAACTTCGTTTCTGAAAGACCATATTGGCGATTATTCTACATAAACATTGTACAGTTATTTCAAAACAAAATGTAGATAAAATAAATCTTACATTTCATAAGGTGTAGGATTTATTATTTTGAGAAACGATTACCATGAATATTTTACGAGGTAATGGGATTTATTAACACTAAGATACTATTTCATTATCTCAAAATGCCTGTGCGAACTTTAGATCGTCACAGTTGTAAGAGTGATAGCGAGTAAAAATTATATTCTGATCTATGTATTGATTATTTTATAAGTGAAAAGTTCGTTGTTAATGCAATGAATATTTATTTAGTGCTATTTTCAAACTAACAGCTACAAGAATTTACAATAAATGGTGTAAGCAGTGAAAGTAGTCAATGCTTTAGAAATTTATTAATAAGGACTTACAGAGAAAATAAGATCCAATTATGGAGTCTCAAGAAATAATACAATATAAATATAAGTATTATAGTATTCGTTCGTAGAATAATAAAAATGCCTGTACGTCAAGTACTTTTTTCGGACACTTCAGAGATATAAAGATTGTTAATTTAATACCATTTTTCAGTAATATTTCAATGTTACATTCGGAAATTTTATATTGTGAAGGGTTTTTGTGATCTTTAAATAAAAATTTACAATGCTAACTATCGTTTTCTAAAGGAGTTCTTACTTTTACGAATGTAACATAAGTCCGCCATGAATTGAACTTTATGTTGTATAACTCCATAAAGTGCATTCAACACTTAAGCCTGGTTTAATTGGATGTTGGAAGTTTTTGACATTGTTTTGAACAGATTGGTCTAAAATCTAGTAACATAGCAAAAGAAATATAGTTATTCGTCATTGTAAATCGAGATCTTAAAACCGTAGATCGATTTAAATGTAAAATTAGTACAGAGGGTGAATTGTAGACTAGAAGTTTGCTACGTACAGCGACATAGTTTAAACACAAACCAAAAGAAAAAAAAAGAAGGAGCGGGCTCAATCGGTGAGTGGGCGGGGTACTATACCTACAAAAATAACGGAAGGCCTGAAATAAAAATACACGCACTACCCAACAACAAAACATAAAAAAACTCAAATTAAAAAACATGTTACTCAAGAACAGTAGTACCAAAAACAAATGAAAACAAAAATAATGAATAATCATAATATGCATCTATCAGAAGAACAAAAAAAAATCAATTCTTAACATGGCGAGCTGCCGTTTTTATCATCTTAAATCTAAAATTAAACATATAAAATCGCTACAATAACTACAATAAGTATCAATAATCAGTGTCATTCCACGTACAGATGATAATCATTTTAAAATGGCAAGATGTAATAATCCAACAAAACTGAAATATACTGGTTCAACCAGTTCATAGAGCCCATACAAAGAAATAGTGGATTAACACACCCACATGTCGAATATGTTGGACCTATTACGCCCTCTGTAGGGCAGCAGCGGGGCAGCAAGGCCTAGGACCGCGCAATTTGAGCCATATAAAAATGAGGCGGCAATCGCCTTATCATTAGGTCTAAGGTAGCAGGTAGTCCTATTCACCGGAAGAAGCACGCTGTATTGCGTGCGCGAAATTCCCACGAAGAAAACGGAAACAACGAAAATATCATATTTTCGTCGAGTATAAAGAAGAGAAAGTGAATATTCATTTATTTAACTAAATAATCAGAGCTCCAAGTACTATTGTTGTTATCGAAACGTGATTAGGAAACTTGAAAACACGGTCTTATCGGAAAGTTCAGTACATCATTTCAACGATTCTTTAGATGGAAATCACATAAGAATCCATTATACGCGGTCGTAATGTATAACAAGTTAACGGATACCTAAAACAAGGTATTGACAATTTAATTTTAGCATAAACTTTACGTTTCAAAATAAATAAGTTTAAAATGAAATTTGTAGAAAGCGTACTTATTGTAAACAGAATGTTGTCGGCGTATGTAAGAGTAAAAGCGAAATCGATGTAAATGAAATAACCAAATACCGCCGAAAATGAGCGTAACAAGTTGTTTAGTAATATTGGTATTAACAGTTCTTCGATCAGGTTCTTCTTATGCATATATCACAGTATACCTTATTAATTCCAGTAAGTAATTCACAAACAAAGAAAAGCTTTAAACAAGATTGCACATAACGTTCGGTTTCTTTTTGCTGGTATTTTAGTATTGTCACGTTTATTTCATATAACATTTGTTACGTAGTCTTTATTTATTTTTCAATTTGGTTTCGTATCAAGATTTCTGTTATAAGCGTCATCTATTTCCTTATTATCATTAAGAAAGGAACATTCATTAACGTGTAGTATGTATGGATAATTTATCTAAATCATGGTTGTATTCGTAGTTAATTTCTTTAAAGGAACTATTGCGTCCGTGAAGTGGTTTATCCATGTCAGTGTTTGTTTCGTTATTCGCTGGGTTATTGTCCGACTGATTCATATTTTGTTGAACTGTTTTCTTTAACTTCATTAGTTAAGTCGATTATAAAAGTTCTGTTATTATTAGGTACTATTTGTTTAGAACCCTTTTGTTTTGTTTACTTTTTAGTCGTATGTTTTTCTTTTACATTTGATGTTGTAGTGATATATTTTGATCCAATTCTTATTTTTTTGTAGCGTGATATTTGTTGAATTTGTTTTTTGGGTATCGGTAAACTCAAATCAAGAAAGAGTTCGTTTTTATATGAAATGTGTTTGCAATCTTGACACTGCAAAGCACTAAGATACCTCGAAAAACTTGTTCAATGAGTAAAAGTAATTCAGATAATTGTTGTCCGTAGAATTTTATAATTTTATTCTTGTCGGTTTCAAAAGATGATATATTGTTGTGTTCGAGTTCTATTTTTTTTTCAATTGCTGCTTGATATCTTATCAAATCTTCTTCACGCACTGCTTCTAATAAATGCCGTAAAAATTCATGTGGGTCATGTTGCTGACTTTCCGTAAGTTGTGGCATTTTTTCCGAAAAGCTTGAAAGCAGTTTATTGGGGTTTTATACTTCTGGTTTACCATTTTGTAATTCTTGTAATGTGTGTATTGAACTACGTGTTAAAGGTTGCCATTGTTCTAAAATTCCGTCTATTGAATCTAATATCAATAGGGATGTACTCGGGCCGAGCCGGGCCGGGCTTTTAATAAGCCCGGTCCGGCTCGACGCAGAAAAGTAACCGGCCCGGCCCGAAGCCCGACCCGAAATAAAAATTGACGGCCCGAAATTCCGGGCCTGCTCGACTTTTATTTAGCGAATGAGAAGATATTTTTTTCTGTTGTGTTCAACAAGTAACTATCACTTTTGTTTAATTTAAGAGTATAATGATTTTGAATTACAATCAAGATACTTGTGGAACATATCGTAGTATATCATTTGATTTTTGATTCTGTTACGTACCTAGACGTAACCGGAAGAAAAGTAAGTACCAGGCTAACTATTAAACGCGGAAAGTGGGGGGATTCGCCTACATACCAAAAAGAAACAAAAACACATTGCCCACGATTATCTATTAACAAATAAAAATAAATAACGGATTCTGTACAAAGAAGCAAGAGCAATAAATTAAGCTTTACTATTTCAAAGCAAATAGTTAGATGATATGAACAATTTAGTACATTAGATACGAAGTGTGCATCTCGTATTTACACAAAATAAAATTAATCAGTAGTAAATAAACCTGCTAGAGCTTTTGTCAAGCGTTTTTAAAGTTTCACCTAATACTTTTTGTAAAATAACTAATTAGTAGGAAAGAATTAACGTATGGGAGCTTTTGTCAGATATCTTTTAAATCGTACATAGTACCGTTTGTAAAACATACTAATCAATACAAAGGAATTAGCGTGTGTCTGTCCAATATTTTTAACACAGGTACATCACACATGTAGAGCGATAATAAGCGTGTGTCTGTCCAATATTTTTAACACAGGTACATCACACATGTAGAGCGATAATATCGATTAGCAGCAACGAACAATAGTTCTACAATGTGACATTTCTTGTCATATAACTACACCAAACGTTGATACGGAATATCTCATTGACACACACAAAAGAAAACGAGTTGCATACCTGCAGGTGTCCGGATACTTAGCTTGAAAACCGTCGGGGGTGAGTCAACACAGAAACGCCGTGGTATTCAGGATCCATTTACCCTGGCATCTTACTACAGCAACGACCTACGGACAAAAGCAGTTGGTCTACAGAAAGGAAGAACCCATTTGGCCTCCAGCTAAAAAAGCAATCCACGCAAGACACCTCCTAGTTGTCGAACAGAAAATAAACAGACGTGCATTGCTTTTGAAATACTGTGACTAATAACGTAAAAAATATGGCGACGCACAAGCTGTAGAAGCAAATTTAACAATGGTTCAAATAATTAAAACTGGAAAACCCGGGTTTTATCAGATAGTGTGCGACCTTATTTCAACAAGTCTTTGCATTGAAACAATAGAGAAAATCGTTATAGGCGGTCGTAATGTCTACCAAGATAACGGGTATCTGAAACAGGATATAACTATTTAGTTGTTGCATAAACTTGTTGTTTCAAAGCAACTAGATTTAAGTTGAGGAATTTATTCGAGAGCGTGTTTATTATTAACTATGTTGAAGGATTTAACAGTAGAAACAGAATTTATTCAAGTGGGTATTGAATTAATAAAAGAGAAAAATAGGGTAATTAATTTAGCTGAAAATAAACGTAACAATTCTTTAAAAAATCCTAGAAATAGGTAACAAAGGTATAAAATGTTTAGCAATTTTCAATTTTATAAAATTGTACGCTTAACGTACCTTATAACCTTTATAATAAATTTGCGTCCGCTTTATTTTGTCGTTCCTACTTCAAAGAATTGTACTAAAATTACTTACTTGAAATTAGAGAGTTGTTGCAAACTCATTCCAAGCAGACTTTATTAAAAGAACCTTCAAATAAAGTATCCTTTTTTAAAAGTTTGCATCCAATCTAAAAGAGTGTTACTGCAAGTGTTTTTTCCTTACTCTTTATTCTGACACATATGTTTAGTATTCTATATCTATAGGTTATGTTTTAAAAATGAATAAAGAATTAATCTCTTTTGTGATGAGGTGACCTATAATACATGTTTAACTATATTGGAAAAAATCAAAGAAATTGTATTCACACAAAGATGAACCTTTTTTTATTATTTGAGTCTTTTATTTCCCACTGATTCGATAACATTTGTATGTGTTGTCAAAGTGTTTTCACGGAATACTTTTCGAGACACTGTTTTTACTCCTTTCCAAGCATATAGCATATCTGTTTTCAAAAGGATTTTTACAGTTTACTTCTAGGAAAAGCATTACAAAACAGCATCCTTGTATTTAGAGCGTTGACATTTTATATCTTTTTCGTGTTATAAACTTGGACATTATATTTCTAAATTTAATTATGGAAACAACACTACAATAACTTTCGCTATATTTATACAAAAAGCAGACAATTAAATGTAAGTTTGTGCGTTAGGCATTTGGCATATGTCAAAATTAAGGCGCCTTAAATAAAAGCATTCCCTGCCTGTATTTAAATTAAATAAAGGTGTCCTGTATTTTAATAAAGTACAAACATTAAAGGTGTAATTGCGCATGTGTAATGTCAAATAAGGGAAAACTTTATTAAAAAATTGGTAAAATGAACGTTGCAATAACTCTCTAGTGTTTTAGGCGGTAGACATAAATTATACACGCGATTGATAATATCGATGTTCGCCGCATGATTGAAATTTGAAGTATACACATAATATAAATCGTGCAAACTTTTGAATTATGAATAAATCACCTAGTTTGATATACCTGGGCATTTTTAACTTGTCTAAAGTACAACATGAAGAACATTAAATAGGACTAGAAAAAAATATTCGGTATAAGAAGTGAGTTATAATATCACGTCTCCTTTACACTAAACAAAACGAAAAACTGATTATTAATGGGTTCATGAAGACACTACGTAAAAATATAATTAAGTACGTTTACTTACTCAATGTGAGATAGAAGTCAAGGGACGGTGGAGTATCTACTCGTGCGTTTTTCGGCCCGAAAAGTTCGGGCCGGTTCGAGTCGTTTGGCCCGGCCCGGCCCGAAAAAAGATAGGCCCGGCCCGAATAAAGTAGTCAACGGCCCGGCCCGGATTCGAGCCCGAAATCGGGCCGGGCTCGGGCCAGGCCGGCCCGAAAGCCCGAGCCCGAGTCCATCCCTAAATATCAATGCGCCTTTATCATCTGGATTTATCATTCCACCAGGTAGTTGAAAATATTGTTCAGGTTTAGAAGTTTTGCGTAGTAATTAAAATAATTACGGTTTTTGTTCAAAAATTTACATAATTAAATTAAAAAAAAACAAGATGTCAATTAAAGAATTTTGATTGAAAAAAAGTATTGTTTAAATTAGTTAAACGACGTGTCCTTGGGAATAAGTTTTTTTTAAGTTTCGAGTAGATGAATTGTTTCTATTGTATTAAAATTCTTGGCCTCGTTTGTATTATTCTTGATTTTGCTAGAATAGATAAATTTTTTAAAAATTCAATAACTTCGAATAGCTTTTTCGTGTATGTAATATTTACTTCAGCATCGGAATTTTAATACCACAAAGACTAAATAGATGTATTAACACATAATGGGTGGCAACCAGATCGGAGAATGGTAAAATCCTGAGATATATGTATGTTTATTTTTGTAACGTCCGCAAGTTTGGTGTCCACATTTTAGACATAGCCATAAGGAAATGTTAACATCTTGATCATCGACTGCTTCTAAATTATTAGAATGTGAAATTCTGCATTCCTTACAGTGATAATTGACGTAATTTTTTTGTAAAACTTTTTAATTTGAGCTAAATATATTGTTTGATTATTGTGTGTACATTCGGTCATATTTTGGTTTAAATGACTGAACTCCAGTTGAATCGTCAGAACTATTAACGTTTGGTGCTTTTTCATTTTTATTTTTGTTTATCAAATGTCACAAGAAAAGAAAAAGTTAAAAGTAATCGAAGCACCAAAATCTTAAACTTACTAAAAGAAAAGTATAGCAAGACTTTACAAACAATCCCAGTATTACAAAGTTTTTGTTTCTATTCCTGTCTTCTTTAAATAGTGAACAAGAGATTGACACAAAGGAAAGCAAACATTCAACGTCCTCAATTGTCAATAAAGACTATATTTACAATAGAAACGAGTAGCATGTTGAAATTTGCTACGTATATCAACGTAGTCTAAACCAAACAAAAGGGGAAAAAACCAAAGAAGGAAGGGCCGGGCTCAATCGGCGAGTGGGCGGGGAATGATAAATATATATATATATATATATATATATATATATTTATATACATATATATATATATATATATATATATTGAAATTAATAAGATTAAATAATAACTTATACTTTTTAAGTAAAGCCCAAATGATCATTTCAAATCGAGCTAGTAATTGAAAGAAGGAAAATATAAGGCCTTGGACAGGATTTGAACCTGCATCTCAGTTTTGCCGGAACTGTGCGTTAACCAATTACGCTACCGAGGCCGATGGCTATAATTGGAAAATTTACAAATCTAAATCGTGTACAGTACCATATATAAACCTAACTTTCAATTACGTTTAGCATTTTTGTCAATCATATCTGAAATTGTCAAGTTTTTGACTTATGTCAGATATAGACAGGAAGCACCGCTCAAAATCACGGCTATATGCCAAGTATTAATATATAGAAATATTATAAGTAGTTTTTTACACAAGGTAAGTTGATAAATACTTACGTATTGAAATTAATAAGATGAAATAATAACTTATACTTTTTAAGTAAAGCCCAAATGATCATTTCAAATCGAGCTAGTAATTGAAAGAAGGAAAATATAAGGCCTTGGACAGGATTTGAACCTGCATCTCAGTTTTGCCAGAACATAACATAACATAACATAACATAACATTTATTAACATGGTTTAAAGTAGAGCTATATATGTACATGTCATAACAATATAACAATTAATATATTTGATTTTTTGTGTGTTCGTATAATGCTCCTGTCTCACCGGACGTATCATTTTTTTTTTCTTCTGCTTTGGTCTTGTAGTTCTTGTCTTTTTACTATTTATAATTTCTAATTATTTTAGGTAATTGCGTTGAAGACTTTTGCCAGTGGGTGGTCATTGAGCAGGAAAACTTTATGAAAAAACCTGCTTTTAGATATTGCTTTTAACGTTGTTAATCTCTTTTTTCTGAGAATATTGAGAGGTTTTGGTAGGTTAGTCGGTGTTTTATGCGAAACGGTGCGTTGTTGCTTCTAATTGCGGTGATCTTGTTTAATAATTGGTTCGTGTTAAGTCTTGTTCTGTAAAATGTTTCGGATGTCCTATTGATAAATGCCCTGATGGTTTCTATACCTGTGTCTTCGTGTAGCTCCTGTATTCTGGTGTATCTTCCTTTTCCTGTGATCTGTCTTAAGCATTTGTTCTGGAATCTTTGCAGGGCTATTAGGGCCGTATTGCTTACGTTGCACCATACTGGGGCGGCGTATGTGATCGCGGGTCTAATTATAGTTGTGTATATTAATTTTTTATTTTTCGCGGAAAGCTTGCTGTCTTTTGCGAGTAGGGGGTATAACGCATTATTGTATGTATATCCCTTGTTGATAGCTTTTTTGATGTGCTGATGGAAATTTAATCTTTTATCAACGTGCACTCCTAGGTATTTAACGCTCTCTTTTAGCTTGATGTCCGTATTATACATTTTGATGGGCTTGAAGATTCTTGTATTTGTGTATTTTTTACTGAATATTATCGCTTCCATTTTGTCAGGATTTACCTTGATTTTCCATTTATTATAGTAAGGTTCTAAAATATTTAGGTGAAACTGAGCTTGCTGACTGCTTACGATTGCTAAGTCTGAATGGGCGTACACGGCTGTATCGTCAGCGAAGAGAGAGGTTCTTGTTTTCAGGAATTCTGGTAAGTCTTGTATATATATGTTAAATATTTTCGGTCCAAGGATTGATCCTTGCGGGACACCTGCTGTGATTGTTTTCATTTTGGATAGTCCTTGGCCTACTTTCACTATCATTTTCCTGTTGTTGAGATAAGAGTTTAACAGTCTTATTAGATATATTGGCATCTTCAGTTTGATCAGTTTTAGTATTAAGCCGGTGGTCCAGACTTTATCGAAAGCCTTCTGAATATCTAGCAGAACCATAGTTGTCACTTTCTTATTATTAAAGTTTATTATAATATCGTTAACGATACGTACCACTTGTTGCACTGTGTTGTGTTGCGCTTTGAAGCCGAACTGTGCAATTTGCGAAGTTGCAATTTCTGGTTCCAAGTCGTTTATACGTTTCAATATCACTTTTTCTGCTATCTTGCTGAATGTTGATAAAAGACTGATTGGGCGGTATCCGTTCGGGTCTTTGGAGTCCTTTCCTACTTTTTAACCGCTACTACAATGGCTGTTTGCCAGATTGGTGGGAAATGCTGGAGTTTTAGTATACTGTTAGTGATGTGTGTAAATTGTACGATAGCTTTACTGGATAAGTTCTTGATGACTATGTTTTGTAGATTGTCGTTACCGGGAGCTTTGTCTTTTGGCAGTTTTCTGATGATGTCTTTTATTTCTCGTGAGGTGGAAATTATACGGCTCAACTGTTCTGGTGTAAGTTTGTAATTTTCTGTTTCTTGTAGAAATTGATTCACAATTTCGGCAATTTCGGTATGAATTTTCTCGTTTGGGTCTAGTGTGTGAGCTTTTGTGAATTCTTCTGCTAGTATGTTAGCCTTTTCGTAGTCGGTGATGTATTCTGCGTTGTTTGTTTTTATTGTAGGAATGGGATCGTACGTCTTTTTTAATGATTTTGTCATTTTCCATAGGCTGTTGTCTTGCGGCAAGAGGCTTTGAAGTTTTTGCGTCCACTTAAAGTTGCGATATTCTAGGATTAGGGATTTTATAGTTTTGTTTAGGTTAATTAGCTGCTCCTTCTTGTCACTGTCCGCCGTTCTCTGCCATTCTTTTCTCAGTTTATTCCTGTCTTTGATAATGTCTAATATTTCTGCGGGCAACGTGTCCCTAGATGGATCTATTTCAATTATGGTGCTATGTCTTTCAGTAACCTTAGTTATTAAGTTTGTAAACCAGTTGACGCAATTTTCGAGACTTTCCTTATCGTTTAACTCACTATTTATGACTATTTTTTGATCCAGTTCTGCTCTGAACTTTTTCCAGTTCGTATATTTAAACGATCTTATCTTATTCTTAGCACTATGGTTTATCTTATGAACTTGACTAAAAGTGATAGGGTTGTGATCAGAGTCTAATTCCACCAGGGATTTTGGTTGTACAACTTGATTGATATTTTTAACTACAATAATGTCTATGGTGGTGGGGGTGGTACCATTCCAAGGAAAATGTGTGGGAGTGTCAGGGAAGAGTACTTCCAATCGATTGTTGTTTACATATTCTCTTAGAGTGGTACCGTTACGGTTATTTCTGTGGCAGTTCCACGTATAATGTCTAGCATTGAGATCACCAACTAGAATAACTTTTCTGCTTATACTAAATAAATTGTTTAAATCACTAACACTAAACTTATTGCGAGGGGAGTTGTAGTCACTTATAATATGTACATTGTTTGTAAGCTTAATACACAACGCTTCGATGTTGTTATCTACTAAATTAATCTCCGTGTACGGTACACTATTTTTTGTGATTATGGCTACACCTCCTTGTCCTGTATCATTAACACCGTCTTTGCGAATAACTGTATAACCCCTAATCCTAATCTTTTGAGCACTTTTTAACTTCGTTTCGTTAACTAACACTATATCTATGTGATTTGTCTTTATGAATTCTATTAACTGCGCTAGTTTATTACGGAGTCCGTTTGCGTTCCACTGCGCTATGGTTAGTTTATAATCCATAATTATTAAGTTTGGTAACAAAATTGTTGAACGCAACAAATTTTTCGTACGCAGTGTTGCATGTGCTTAGTATGCTGTTGAGATCTGACTGCTTTCAGCATTGAGCTTAAATTGATTAGGGAATTTAACTTGCCCATTTCATGTATGAGTTCGTGGAATTCTTCGCTCTGTGCATTTTCTGCACTGTGTGTGCTTTTTGTTGGTTGCTGTACAACAGGATGTTTAGTCCATGGATTCTTTTCGGGGATTGGAGCGGCCACGAACATTCTTGGAAATTCCTGATGACTTCTCAGGTCCGGAGCTTGTTTCGGCGCGGTGTTTGCAGTTTGTAACTTTGTTGTATTTTCAGAGATTTTTTGTATGAGTTTTAAATAAACCGGGCATTCTTCGCTGCTCGCAGGATGAGGTCCTTTGCAGTTTGCGCACGTTGCCGGGGTGTCTTTTGGTTTCTTACACTGGTAAGTCCAATGATCTTCAGAGCACTTCACGCATTTGATATCTCCTCTACAGTTTCCTGTTGCGTGTGAAAATTGCTGGCATCGCCTGCATTGCGTTATGCGTTTTTTATTATATTGTCTTTCCCAAGTTATGCGCGTATAAGCTAAGCTTTTGACTTCCTGTTGCAAACGTTTGAGCGTGACACTGTTCGTGGTGATTATGAGATATAACGGTACTTTTTTGGTCTTCATCGTGTATACATTTACTACGGGTATGCTTTTTGTTTCAAGTTCTTTAACGATTTCCTCATTAGTCACGTCATGACTTAGACCACGTATTACAAATGCGTGTGTTTTCTCGTCACTGTCTGCGTATATATGGAATTTGCAGTTATCTTGTTCCATGTGTTTAATGAACTCTTTTCGCTCGTTGCGGTCTGTTATGAATATATTTGTGTTGGCTGTTGTATATTTCACAGTAAATCCTTTGCTGACTTTGCTATTAATATTATTTATGAGTTCTTTATGGCTTTTTACTATACCATGCACTACTATGGGGGGCGGTGCTTTACTTTTAGGAGGAATATTCACTGTTTTTGGAGCGTGTGAAATTTCGTCTTCGGTGTCGCTAAGGATTTCCATGTCTGATTCTGAGTCACAATTAGCATCGTTCTGTAATGGGGTAAATCTATTGTTCACCGAAGTAAGTGATTCCAGGCTTGAAGCTTTTTGTGTAAGTTTAGTTATTTTTCTAGGGCGCTCAAATCCGTCCGGATCGACATTCTTATTTTTATTAATTTTGTCCATTACTGTAGCAGCTGGTTTAAAATTGTTCATAAATGTAGAAAGGCCCGCCCTTTCACTATTCGTGTTGACATCGACATTCTTTGCTTCGGGAGTTTGAGTAGCATCGGTCATTAACTCGACCCCGACGTTGTCCGTGTTTACCTGTGATGCGATTTCCGTTGGAATGCAGGCGTTGGTATCTGGCTCAAGTGTAAGGGTTTCCTTTACAATTTTATTTTTAAGCTTAACTAAAGCTTTCAAGTTTAATATTTCTTGATCGAATTCAAGATTTTCAATTCGCTTCTTTTTGCGCACACTGCATAATTTTTGCGAATTCATAAAAAGCAAACACTAAGCACTATATTTATGCGTCCTTGTCGCGATGAATGATTTAAACTTAACCTACGAAAGTTTTCTACTATTAATTATTAATTACTTTACATATTAGAATATAACCGCTAACAATTCACTACGCGCACTAACAACTAAAATTCCGGAACACATTTACAAATATTTAGTATGAAATTGCGTAAATTACAGTTTAGTGTTAAAAACCTGAAACCAAACGGATCGAAAAGCTTTCGCATACGTCTGCACTCTCCGAGATCGCAACTGAAACTAGTTTTGCCGGAACTGTGCGTTAACCAATTACGCTACCGAGGCCGATGGCTATAATTGGAAAATTTACAAATCTAAATCGTGTACAGTACCATATATAAACCTAACTTTCAATTACGTTTAGCATTTTTGTCAATCATATCTGAAATTGTCAAGTTTTTGACTTATGTCAGATATAGACAGGAAGCACCGCTCAAAATCACGGCTATAAGCCAAGTATTAATATATAGAAATATTATAAGTAGTTTTTTACCCAAGGTAAGTTGATAAATACTTACGTATTGAAATTAATAAGATGAAATAATAACTTATACTTTTTAAGTAAAGCCCAAATGATCATTTCAAATCGAGCTAGTAATTATATATATATATATATATATATATATATATATATATATATATATATATATTAATTAAACTAAATGACATTTTAAATGAGCATAACTTAGTAGTATAACAAGTCAACAAAAAAAAAACCCAAAAGGAATAAAAAAAACAATAACCCCTCCCTTTACATACATTAAGAAGATCCAAGTAGTAAACCACCCTTAAAATGGTGAGCTGCAGTTTTTAGGACAAGGCCCTCTGAAATAATAACAAACCAACAAATTCAACACTAAAAACCATAGCTTTAAGTTCTTCTCGTATACCTCAAATTACATATATAACACGTCGGCGCTACAATGTCTTAATTAAGAGCAAAAATATAAGGAAAAACCAACTGTGTTAAATCACCATCGTGAGTATGGAATTAACTAGGTGGAATGGTCCTCGTACGTAAAATTTTAATATTAACTAGCCCTTCCCGTAAAGATAATCATGCTCCCAAGAACAACAAAGAAAAACCCACCAAGTTTAGGCGTCAAATCGACCTTGATACACATATTGTTGTGAACATTTCACAAGGGTCAATGCCACAATAAAAAAAAATCGTAAATTAACACCCACCGACGTGTCCAAGGAGCAGGCGGTGTGTTGGTGTCCCCCATAACAGCAGGAGCGGTAATCCGAGGGGGCTTTAGGGCCACCAGAAGAAGCTATGATAATTTTAGGCGAATTAGTTTATGGTCGCCGTAAAGTATAGGTTTGTAAAACCATCATTACCTACCACGCTGTATTGCGTGCGCGAACTTCCCTCACAGAAAAACAGAAACAACCAAAAATATACCAAATGTTTTCGTTGTGTTATTCGAAAAGAAAGTGAATATTAATTTTGTTTAATTAAATAATCAGAGCTCAAAGTAATATTGGTGTTATCAAACGTGATTAGCAAACTTGGAAACGCGGTTTTATCGAATAGTTCAATACCTTATTTCAACGAGTTTCCGATAGAAACAATAGAGAAAGTAATAACACGTTATCGCTAGGTATAACAAGTTCACGGATACCTCAAACATGGTATAAACTATTTAATTTATAGGATAAACGTTTCGTTCTAAAGCAAATAGATTTGAGTTTAAAATTATTAGAAATCGGGCTTATTATAGGAAGGGGTGTTGTTGGAGGATCTGGGCAGAATCTAAATAAATGAATAATGAAGTAAAAGGATGTAGGTTTTTAATTCATCGATAGTAAATGATCGTAACAAATTGCAAATATTAGGGCATTATCAGAAATTTTTAATGATCTAGCACTTTAGCTTAAAACTTTACATCCATGATCTGTTCACGAATTAATAGAATATGGCCCTAGTCACTAGCACAACAAAAAGAACGTAAATTTTCAATCATTATTTCAAAAAATTCCACCGAATTATATTCTGAAACAAGAAACTCGAGCAATGTTTTTGTTACAAAGTTTTTGAAAATTTTAAATTGAAATCATTCGTCTTATTAACGAAAGGGGCTAATAATGACCGGTAACATCTAAGGGAATATTTAAATATTCATTAAATAAGTAAATTATACTTGGACAATGTTATAAAACTGCAAAATTTTTGCAAATCGTGCAACACAAATCAAATAACTGATTACCAAACTCAAACCCTAATTATATTTTTACTAAATGATGGTGAGTTAAAGAAAACATGTAACACCATAGCTTTGAAGCCATTATCGGCTATAAGATTGGCTTAGTGGAATAGCACCTTTACGGTACTAAGTTCAAGAAGGTTTATGTTCAATATGAAATTTGTGAATAAAATTTTGATAATAATACAAAGATTATGCCCACATTATTGGCTAAAAAATTAAGAAACTTCGAATTCGTGTGCATTTTAATGCTTTGATATGTTTTAAGGAATGCCAATTTCGTAAACAAAATTATGCAAATTCCAAATTTTGACACATTACAGTGTTGTAAACATTTAAACAATTTGAGCAGAATTTTGAAAATGCACGGTGTTGATAACGATTTGATGATTTATTAATTGCAAAGAAAATTGTAATTAGTTTAAACATTAAAGAAAAATTCCAAAGCAAATGGGTTAAAAGCATGCCGAGTGAAGGAGCAATTTGCTTATGAGCATGTCGATGAACCTACCGAAGATGAAACTAAGAAGTTTAAAGTCGAATGTTTATTTAATATTTTCGATGAAATCATAAGAGCGGTTGATCAAAGTTTGATATACTTATTCCAATTCAAATTATTTTGAATTTTTATGGAAACTCGATAAATTTTAAAATTATTCTGAAAACAAGCATTTGGAATTTAGCCAAAAGTTAAAACTCAGTTGATTGATACCAATATTATTGTGAGGATATAACTGCAACACAACTTGTAAAAAAATTGCACTTATTACAAGTTATTGAAGGAAACGTGTTTACGTTACCCGTAAAAAGGTAAATTATGTGACAATGAACACTTTGATTAACCCTTCAAAATACATGTTACGACAGAGAGTTTGTTTTCTAAACCTAAAATAGTTAAAAAGTATTAAGATGTCGATAGAAATTGTAGTGACAAGTGGCCGTATTTTGTATTTTGTATATAGTAGTCTGGATTGCTGAAATAATAATAGCCTTGAGTGGATTCTTGAGTAATTGGGAGGTTGAGACACAACCAAATAATATTTAATTTTAGAAACTTGTTTAAAATTCGCGGGCTTAGTTTAACTTTGAACATAGAATGCACTTCCGGTAATAAATACCTAAAGCAAAAGGCAGTTTAAAAGTATTATGATACTGGAAGAAAAATAAAATATTTTGCGACAACTAAAAAGTATTTTCAGCAAATCTCCCTGTATATTTGGCTCATTTACGGTAAGTTAGGTTTTTGTTGGCGCCTAAGATTCGGATATAACCAGATTTTAGCGTCTTGTTTAGGGTCCGCCAATGTGTCATAGAATCACCTGATACGACAATATAAAAATAAAATCGCGGATCAGAAAGAGAAGTCATTGTCGTTAGTTATTTGACGATAGAACTGTAATGTGTTACAGAAAAAAGTGCCGTGGTTTAAAAGAAGACCGCCTTATATATATATATATATATATATATATATATATATATAGTTGTGATATAGTTGCAATAACTCAGTGCCCCCATTTTGTGAAATAAAAACGTTAAAATTTTCTTTTTGTCAATTTTTAATTTTAATTTTGAATACCTCGGCTAGCTCAGTTTTAACCACGCACGGAGCTTGCGACAATACGACAACAAAGCCTTTAAATTTATCTTCTACCTCTACTTCCTGTTTCTTTAAACCAAAACACCATTAAGCACAATTACTATAATATTCTCAAAAATATTTACAATGTATAAAATGTTTAAGAATTCTCTAAATAGAACTTTCTTTTAATAATTGAAAAAAAATTCTTTCAATAATTATCATTCCCAAAATTAATCAAAAATCCAGCAAAAATCATCCTTATTATTATTATATGAAGTCCCATGAACGTTCATTAAACTTCTTTTAAAATTTAGGTAATTTATAACGTGTATTAAAAAAACGATCTTTGTTGACCCTCACATAAAATTTTCATGAAAGCAACTTCTAAATTATTCAAATTAGAAATATACAACGAAATATTCACAAATAAAAATAATAAAACATTCAGATTGACTAACCTGTTTTTCAAGCTCAAATCAGTCCATGTACCAACTGCTGCAGTATTCACTTAGTGTTTTAATAGTCCCAACGTTGAATCCAGATCTGCTTTAGATATGGTCTGCATGTTTCTTAGCATGGCCTTAAATTATTCTAGCGTCCTTTGTTAAACTTCCTGGTCAGAGCCAGTAATTAATAATTGAATTAAATGCTTGTTGAATTTCCTCATTGGATCCAGTAATTATTAAGTCCTTTTTATTAATGTTAATATTAGAATTTAAATTAACACAACCTTTAGCTACTTACGTTTTTAAAGAGTTTAAACGACGAACTTGTTCAATTTTTCACAATTACCATTGCACTATTTATTACTTCACCATAAATCACTTCTAATTCTTTCACGTAAATATTTTCTTTTAAGTGATGTGGAATAAACCTTAGTTCATGTTGAACTGAAATGTTTACAAATCCGGTCGTATTTAAAAGGATCGCCTACCTATTGACAAGCGCAGAGTTCAACGATTACGCTATTGTACGTGATTCTTACATACCAGGTTTTGGGAATTTCTATGCATTTTTGCCGTCTACACAAAATTGGTGCGCTGCTTTCAGCACGTAATATTTCAGGGTAATGCATTGGTTCTATTGAATTTTCTCATTTCAAGCTCACGTAGATTGTTGTTTATACAATAAATTTGATGAACTTTGCTTTTATCACCATGCCGTGTTTATTTGTAATCTATCAGGTGTTGAATTTTACTTTCTGGTCACGTATTCTTAATATAATTTATGTATTAAATTATATGCGTTTTCTATTACGCATTTTTAAACCTGCTTGTTCAATTGAGATTCTTAGCGTAATGATGATGCATTCATTTTTCATGCGTATTGTGTTTCAACTTCCGTTCACATTGTCTTATTGCCAAATCGTTTATTTAATCAAATCTTCTAAAATATCTTTCATCTCTTAAATTAATTATGACTCTGGTTTATATACAGGGTGTTGTCATTTACTTTCCCGCCTAACCGTTGTATTTCTTATTTTCTTCGTAGAAATGTCTAGTTTTCTGCACCCTCATGTTGTTTTAATAAAGTGCACTATACTAGTGGTCCTATCTACCCCTAAATGACCTTACAACACAGCAAGTATGAGACGTTCTGATTTTCCAAAACCCAAACATTTTATAAAATTATAAAATAGTTATAAAAATTTCTATATCCACCTTGTATCGTGATATTATTCTATTTGTTTATAAATTTTTTATACAAGCGAAATAAGTGAAATCAAACACATTTAGTCAGTACTTTAATTTTCGTTAACGTATAAAAAAACCCATCTAACAAAATTCAAATAAATCGATTTACGTGGTTGAAGGTCGAACATAATTCTATCGTACCTTCTGTTTACGTAAAAATTATGCGCAAAGTCACGAGTTCTGCGACAGGCTACTCCGACTCTTCCCAAACATTCGCTGGTAGAACTTCGTGCAATAGAGATGTGGAAAGTTTTAAATGTCGGAGATTTTCGCGTAGCACTTTATCAGCATTAGCCTTTCAACACTTGCTTCGATCTGGTGGATTCAACAATGTTCGTATTGTTAAATTTAGGGTTCTAAAAATTTATTTCTTTTTACTTTTCTAGCGCAACAAAGATACAACTAAGATTCAACAAATATGCAACAAAGATAAAATAGAAAAAATAAAAAGTTTAGCAACAAATTTATACGATGCTTTAAAAAATACTTTAGAAGTAAAATTAACAAAAGAAAAACAAACTAAACTTCTGGTTCTGCTTAATGTAAAATTGCCATAACTACGTAAATCTGATGAGTTCGTTTGTTGAGTATTAAGTTTGAAATGCAACATCTAAAACGTCGTGTAGGCCATTACTAGAAAATCGACAGAAAATGATTCCAGTTACCCTCGAAGACCTCCTGTAGTTTGATCAACTACCAACCGGAGTAAACCTGTTTTTAGAGGAAATTTACCGGCCATTTAGTTGTTTGCGTTACAAAGCCGTTTTGCTATTGGATGTTGTTGGTAATTATGAAAGTGACTTTTGCATTTAGTGGGGAAGTCTACTTTTTATTGAGTGACAAACTATTTGTTTTGTTCCCCGTGACTAGAAAAATTTTAAGAGTTAATGTTTTTCTGGAAATTGAAGTTTGACGCTAATATGTTATTTATAATTTGTTTTTCGAAATACAATTAGTTACTTTGAACAAGAGTTATAAATTTAACTGATTAAATATGCACTTAAAGATTGTAAATCTATATCATATCTGGTATCGGTAATAAACTGACTTATGTTTGTGGTTTACTAAGTTAACTAAAGTTATTTGAATATGACACAGAACAAATAATTGAACAGTTTCTGTTAATATTTATTTTTTCTCATATGACAATAATATTTGATATCAATACACGTATAAATTTGGCTATATGAAATTCTCATTTCTGTTAGCATTTTAAGACCCCCTTTTAAAAGTAGGACATCGTGTTTACTCAGTGATTAATTTTACAATTTGTTTATGCTAAAAACTGAGCAGAGTCACATTTGCACACTGAGAAAAGGATTTTGTTGCTTCAACTGAAAATTAGTTGATTTAATTAGAATTTTGGTTTGTATATAAACAATGATCTATATGCATTAAATAGAACATAATAAAATGTTGGAAAACCGATTTTGAAGCAAACAAACCTAAATTTGCATCACAATAATTATGGCATTTACTCAAATCGCTATTAATGTAACTTGAATGTTAGGTATCGTTACTTCAATTGCTTGTAGGTTTGATTTGAAATATTTAATACTTTTATCAAATAAACTGTTATGTTAAATCAACACGTTGAATATCCCACTTACATATAAAAATCATTGAAGCAAATATTTGAAAGGGTTTGTAGCATTAAAACAAACTATTCAAATTTTTCAACTAACCAAAAAGCGTCATTGGTTTAACTAACCCATATGTTGAGCAGATAATAATTATTAAGCTAAGTGGCTAATACGGGTTCAAGTAATAACATATTTTTGGTTTAATCAAACTTTTATTGTGTTGAATTGAAACATTTAGCTGTCAACTCAATCATTTCGTTGCGTTGTACATTGTTTAGAAATAGAATTAGTTTAAACATCCAAGGTAGTTTGATTCAATATTCAGCTTGATCGATTCCGGCTTAATGAAGTTATTTTAACCATTTCTTTTAATACAACTTGGCGATCAACAAATGAGTTTGTTCATCCTTAACAGATTTTAAAAAAATATTGATTTAAAATAACTTCATTCAGTCACATTATCAAGTTGTATATTGAATCAAATCTCACCTTGAATGTTACATTAACCCTAGTTCATCCTGCATAATTTTCAGTTTAGCTTCCACTTCAATTTTATAAATCTGACACTGATTATTGAAAGTTTGTTTATTCCTTGAGGTTGCCATCGATCTTTGAAGTTATACGTTCGCTTATATAGTTGAATGCTAAAAACAACGGCATTTAGTTATGGGCAATAAGACTAATTTATAGAAATGTACTTACGTGTTTTTAGACGAAAAGATTTTGTTTAAACATAGTACAGCATACTAAATTTATCTTCCATGTATTTTTACAGTTAGTTGAAATACTTTTATGGAAACTAACATAATAAACAATGCGAAGTAACGCTTGACGCCATGTTGACGTGTCGCAGTCGAACGTTGGCAGTATATTAAAGATATAATGTAAGCGCGCTGAACATTCAATACGCAACATCGGAGACGTACTAAATAGCGTTGCGTTCAACAAATAACCCGACGTTTGATTTGGCAATCGTAGTTTATTTAAATCAACAAGCTAGAGTACGTTTGTTTCAATGTTCAGTTTGTCACAAAACGTGTTCATTTGACACTTTTTTCAGCATTCATTTAACTAAAATGGATTTTTTTCAACATTAATGTAGTATTGGACTAAAATATGAAATTTGTTGACAATATTAGTTTGTATTAAATACGACTGATGTTGAATGAAATTCACTTTTGCATTCTTTTATTAACCAACTGTTATAATGCATTCAAACAAACAAATTTAAGTCAACTAATTTTTGATGTTAGTTAACCATCTACAAGCGGTTCAGTGAATATAGTTTCGTTTAGAACGACTAAAAAATACTTGATCAAATGCTTTACTCTTAAAAACAACAGAATTGGTTGTATCAACCAAATCACTTTTCTCAGTGCACAAGTAGTGTGATGGTGTGAGCTCCAAATCTAACAGAAAACTAAGCTTAATATTTCTTTAATACTTTTAGCATATTTTTTTGCAAAGAAACGCAAACTACTGTTTTGTGTTATTTGTTTAACCTCGTGTTTTATTACAGATACAGTTACAGATACCATCTACGGGTAAAAATTACATTCTTCTTAATCTTCTTTGGGAATTAAACCACTCATAGTTTTTAAAATCAACTTTATTTACGTTTCGATCCAAGACCTAGAATCGTTGTCAAAATATTTTTTTTTATTATTTTGACAACGATCCTAGGTCATGGATCGAAACGTAAATAAAGTTGATTTTAAAAACTATGAGTGGTTTAATTCCCAAAGAAGATTACGAAAAATGCAAAACAAACCACAACAAACATACAGCGAGTATTTAAAAATTACATCTTATGATTGCCTTTTGTGGGAAGTTGACATAGTATTGGGTACCCACTTTTCACTAGCAACCAACAAAACAACACCACCAGAAAAAAAAGTTATACAAAATGGCGCCCAACGTGATATACACATATTGGCACCGCAACCATGGAGCTATACAAATGACACCCATAACTTGAGGCCTATTTTATAAAAAAATACGTAAGAACACGGCAACGTGTGGAAATACACAAATAACGCAGCAAAGTATGGGACTCATTTCTTTTTGTTTACTTTAATCTCGTTATAGAACAGTTTGTTCCTATTTGTTCCCAATAATAAAAATTTTTCAAAATATTTGTTGGTATCTCGAACTGACACATAACTATTTTGTCTTTTACATTCAGTTCTGTTCCGTGCTGTTTTCTGGTAAGCCCGGACAGTTATATCCATTTCTAGAAACAATTCACGAGTTAGCATATTCGCGTAAAGTCACGTATGAAACCTTATTATGTTCCGCAGTAAAATTTTTCTGCAACAACGCACTTATTTGGTACCGTTGTGTCAAGAGTACATTATCAAATTGGAACTCTTTAGTTTCTCATATGAAGCAAGATTTCCATCCAGTGCACCCAGAAAATGAAATATGGGATACCATTGATAGTAGAAAACAGAAGAAAGGTGAACCCGTTGTATTATTTTTAGCTCACATGGATAGTCTTTTTGATCGATTAACAAATTCTCCGGCAGACATCACGAAAGTGAGATTGTAAGGAAAAATTTTACGTTCTGAGTACATTAATCAGTTTGCATTATGTGAAATACCGGACGTGTAGATATTATATAAGTTATGCAAAAAGTTAGAGAAGCATCTGTAATCATTTTCTTCGAATAATCACACCAAGGGAATCCAAAAATTCCCTACAACCTCTCATATATATATATATATATATATATATATATATATATATATATATAGCAGACCTGAAACCCACAACTCCTAATATATATATATATATATATATATATATATATACTACTTTCCTCTAAAAGAAAATAATATGCCTGCTCTACCATACAGGCGGCAGAGCCTCGATAGATTACGAGGGGTTCCTGTTTGATAGTCAAGCCCAGGGTAAAAAGGATGTTGAATGGCTTTGAGAAAAAAGTGTCCCTCTAAAGAGTTCTTCCAGCCAGCTAAGTTTCTTCAACTTTGGGCAGAGCTATGAGCTAGGGTCGTAGGATGGTATACGATGAAACAAAAGAAATTTTATTGGACGCCACCGTATCTTAATGAGTGTTTTATAAGGAATTATTCGAAGATCAGATACGGAAATCTTCGAGAAAAAAATTTTTTACGTCAAGCAACATAAACAAAATACTTACTGTGGTCTCTGCAACCTGGAATAGGAACGACGATCTCGTGCTATCTGAAAATTTAATCACACCTAAACATTTTCAAACTAGGGCTTCATTAGAGCCTAGTCACTTTATCACAAATAATTATATGTAAATCCACTCGTCAAAAATTATACTTTCAAGAAAAACTTTTAACTTTAACACCAATAATACCTTTCTTCAGTACTAAAGTTTCTTAATAATAAACAGTTTGCTTCTGTAGGATAATTACTGTTGGCTTCAAAGAAAAAAAATTTTGAGACAAGTTAATATTTTTTCTATAAATTTTTTTTAAAAAAAATATTTATATATACATTGTTTATACAACTTATTTATACGGAGACTTTCGAAACAGTTCCGTTTTCACTATTTAATATTGATCTCTAAGCATTCTTGGAATATTGTTTTATTAACTGCATAAATTATTTCAGTTTACTTTAAAAAGATGTTACTTTTACTTCATGTTACAGTGACTTCATGCTACTAGAATAGGATCCTTTTCAGTTCACAAAAAAATTACAAATTCAAAAATAATTTCTCTGGTTATGGTTGTACATTTTTAATAGCTATCTTTAATAAAATCAAAGGTCAAAGAAAAGTACTTGTTGTCGACATTGAATTATACTTCAGATGTATTAACACAATGCGTTATACACAATAATTCGGCAAACAATTCTTATCATATCACATGTTCAATAAAGCAAACCTTTCAATACAACTTTGTAACTTCAAACATAATCTTACAGAAAGATCTTAAAAATGTTAAGGTCAATTATGCCTTATTCAAATACTAAATTTTTTAATTAAATTTTTAAATGAAATAAATTAATTGAACTATCAACTTTAGCAAAATTTCGAGAATTAATTTTAAACAAACTTATGAATAACTGCTTCGAAAATTTATCTGAGCATTTTAATTGAAAGTTTCTTGAAAAAATATAAGTATAAAAATGAAGGATGACTCACCGCTGGCCATCTGCTTGGCGGCCGGCTTTCCTTTTTTTTTAAAAAACAATTTTTAAACATCTGCGTCCTTACTCTTATAGTTGAGCGTGGCTGACGCAGGGGTCCGGATTTAATCTTCATACAAACCAATCACGTGTGCGGATTTTTACATTCCTGCCTAGTAGCAATTGAAGCTGCTTCTCTAGTGCTTGCATTATGTTTAACGATTGTTTTCTTTATAATACTTAAATTTCCATAACTTCATTACTTGTAACTTGAATTTAATATTTTAAAATTCGGAATTATAATTATCTTCATATTTAATGATGGGTAGTTTAATCCTTAAAACTCTAAACTAAAACAAAGAAGAACTTGCGCGTAGAAATATATCTACAACCATTTTAGGTCGATGCTATTACAGAAACTCACTTATGGTACATGTTGACTCCACTTAACCAATTGTTCGGGCGGTATGTTTAATCAAAAACCTGCAAGCCCAAGATAATACTGGTCTACGGACTACATCTGATACCAAAATGGCTTATTCCACGAGGCAATTTTAGTTATACAAGCATGCGCGGGGAACGAGGATATTGAAACAAGATACAAACAACTTGAAGTTCACTTAATGTATACTTTTGCTATTCTAATGTAGATGGCGTACTATGTATGAATTTATAATAAAAGGTTTCAATAGAAATTTAACATTTATTGATTAGGTGTATTGAACAAAATTGTTTATTTAAATAACAGAAAATCGTAATTGTTACAATATATATATATATATATATATATACATATATATATATATATATAATATATATATTGTTATGGATTCAAAGGGTTAAATTTGGGGTAATCAATGCAACTTCAAACACCCTGTATAAAGAAACAAACAAATTAATTACGCACAAAATTTATTTAATTTATTTAATCTAAACGGACAAGTATTGACGTAATTTTATAATTAATGATTGAAAAGTTAGAAGTACATAAAGAAAACCAGTTTGAAAAACAAATAGAAACGCATAATTAATTTAATTTATTTTAATTCAACATATAAAAGCATTAGAAAACACACCAGGGTAAAAAAAATCGATAATCCCAAGGCAAAAGGTTTCGTGGTAACAAACAAGGACGTCCGTTGTATTAAATACCGTGAAATATAGACTCCAAGAATTGTTGTTTTAAACGGTTTATAATTAAGAACACCTGCATGTATAAAAGGTTACCTTCTATGAAATTATCAGCATAATAAAGCGGGCTTCATAGAAAATAGTGGTCAACCGTCAGTGGCTTCGAATAACAAGCTAACGAAGTTTCTTAAAGAGTAGGTGAGATGCACGATCAGTAATATGCTACAGATAGAAACGGATATAAAAGCATTGGTTTCAAAACGCACGTACTTAATCCACGTAGAGTGATGAGACGCTGCCAGCAATATCGATTTTCTACAACTCAAGTGGGGTTTGGATCGCGACATCAAATATGCATAAAACAGAGATAAAAATATTGCAGGCGGAGTTTCATGACGACACAGAACAGAATCATTGGTTGAAATGGATAGTTTTGCAAACGAACAAACATGTGACAGGTGGAAGCGAATTTCGGATTATATGGCGTATCCACGAGGTGAATTTCTGGAAGCTTTAAGTCAGTTATATCAAAATTTGCAGAAGTGTTATTTTAAAATAAGTTCTTCGCATGAAGTGTGGCCTAGAGGTGGCATGTTTAAAGATATAAATATTCTGAGAGAATGGGCTCTCCCTCTTTGTATTTTCGTCGCTTTTAACTACTTACAACGATAGACATACGTTATAGTAGAGTTTTTGTGAGTATTAAATATATTCATTATACCGTAAGTGTACTGCTAGCACTTATAAATTGGTAGTTATGCCCTTCTAGTTATTAACGTACAGATACGAGTAGTGTAGTGAAAATCAAATTAACAGAGGTCCAATCACTACCACACCAAACCAGTAAATCAATAAATAGACGCATAATATATGTGAGTTTGTATGCTGTTATTGAATGGTATTTTGAAGCAATGCTTGGTGATTATTGGGATTTTCTATGAATATGTGGAGGAGCAGAGCGCATAATCACGAAGCCGAGGGGTTCTAGAAATCATCGTCTGAAGAGACAGAGGCTTGAAGCATTCTCCGGGTAACTTATTTGAATTTTCTGTTATCTGGTAAACTTTTGGTATTATTTTGGTGATGTGTGAGTGAATATTGAAGTTCTTTATAGTTATTAACGCAAGATACGTGTACTGGAGAATATTGGGGTTATTTAAATTATTGAAAAAGAGTGTATTGAAAACTTATTGAATTTTGTTATGAATATAAATTGGATTGTTAGGGGTGCATGGGTTTATTAGTTTTGTAGCAATTTTATGCAAGGTAAAAAACATACATTAATAAACTGGGTTATTATGAGCTCACCTTACTTCAGTGTGCAATAAATATAGGGTATTGTTTAGGGCCCATCTACTCATATTGTATTAAATGTGTTTGCAAATAATGATTTAAAACAAGGACTTTAAACATATCACTTATTGAGTTGTAATTAGAGTACCAAACTGTTTATACCGGTGAATAATTTGTTTGTAAATAGCGGTAAATAAAGATTGTATGATTGTTGTATTATTTGGTGATTTTATTGAATGGTGTGCGAGTGGGAAGGAAGAATGATTGTAAATTTAGGTATCCGAGAAGAAGCACAGCTGAGCTAGCCAGGGAAGCTGCTGAAGAGATTCTTGTTGCAGCGGAAGTCAAGCGGGTAAAAAAATTTTTTTTGTTGAAATTTTTAAATTTTTGAAAATCAGTGTTGACACTGGCGATGTCAACCCCTAAGTCCACGATCCACAGCAATCTTATGACGGCCCAACGTTGGGGCTCGAATGGTTTTTAGGGAGATCCAGAGACTAAGTCCCGGATCCACAGCAATATATATATATATATATATATATATATTTATATATATATTGTATATATATGTATATATGTATATATATATATATTATATATATATATATATATATATATATAAAAGTAGTCGTTTTTCTCCACAAGTCCAAGTATTGGAAAATTGTTCTTCTAATACGGACAATAAAATTTACTGAATGTACCGAAGACGAACGGAAAGTTTGTAGAAACTGTTCACGTTTAGACATACCTTTAGAAGTTGTAGGTTTTCTAAAAATTTATTCTGTTATGGTTGTGACCAAAAAGGTGTCATTAAACCAAATTGTTTTAGGTGTTCAGAAAACACGTAGAGACATTCACATTAACCGACAGTCTGTCTTATCATTAAAAACTAATTCAAGAAAAATCAGGAATAAATTATTTTGTGTTGATGATTGGTCTAATTTGATGTACACTATTAAAATTTTTTATTTATCATCTGTGAGGAACCAAGCGGACGTTTAATTTGAAAAGAAACCTTGCGATAATCGTCAGTATGTTGCAGTGCAGTTATTTGGTAAAAATATGTGTGGATTGTTGGATTCTGGATGTACCACTACTGTAGTTGGGTCTTTCGCCCTACCTATGTTAGAGAAATTAAAGTAAAAAAATTTTCATGCTAATCGCCCAGGTGTATCTACAGCAGATGATTCAATTAAAGTAATAGTAACTGTGGATAAGAGTTTATATTTGTATAACGGTTCAGACTTGTAGAGGTTTTTCACTGTGTTAAATTTTTCTATTTGTTGAGATTGGATAAGTTTTCACAATTTGGTTGAGGATTAGTTGATTAGATTTCTATATTTTATATTCAGTTAGTGTTATAGTTGGAACATGAACTTCAGATTAGAGAAATAGAAAGTCATAGACCGGTAGCGGATAACAGAAAAATGATGGTTCGCTTATTATGAAAAGAAGTTAACAAACCTGGTTATCTATTTAATCTCTCGAGATATGAGGTCATGCTTTGTTAAATTGGTACATTAAATTTTACTGTGGTTATAACGTTTGAGGATTGCTCTTGTGCAGAATGCACGGTTTTGTTTTGCTAGCAGTTTTTTGATTTATATCAGCATTGCAACGCATCCTATTTAGTTCTGTTTAGTCTAGGCGAGACTTCTCGTCTTGGTCGCTCAGCAGTGCGTTAGTCTAGACGAGGCGCGTGAAAAGTTGGTCGCTTAGCAATACGTAAGTCTAGACGAGACTCGAACCGAGCTTGTTGCTCTAGCATTTTTGCATCACTTTTTTGAGATCAGTGATGATGTATTTTTTTTGTTTATTAGTCTAGGTGAGGCTCGTAGAGGAGTCTGTCATTCTAGCAAATTTGTGCGTTGTAGGGAACTTTTATTTGTTTCGATAGTTTAGTTATGAGTAGAGCAAGAGTGTACCAGAGCATTGAGTTGTGGTTAGCCATAGTAGTGGTATGGAACCACTGGAGAACATAGAAATCACTCCAGGTACTCATTCTTTATATGTTTCTGATATACGGGGTTTGTTCAAAATATTTAAAGATGTACGTGCTAATGTACATTTAGCATATGAGCGCTCCAGTCGCAATTATAATCTACGAAGAAGAAAAGTATCTTTCATGGTTGACGATAAGGTGTGGAGAGCCAACAAAGTACTCTCTCACGCTGGAAATCAATTTTTTGCAAAGTTAGAATCAAAATTTGTACTCAGTATCGAATTTAGCGTATGAGTTGCAGAACGAAGATGGTTTTAGAGTTAGTATATGGCATGTGAAAGATTTAAAACTTTTTAAGGCTATAGGTGATCCTATAGATATTCGTGAAGACTGAAATGTTTATACGAAGTATATGTATTTTTTTTTGAGCTGTTGCGTTCAACCTGAATTGTTTTTGAATTTTACTTAATGTTACGTGTTTGTTTGAATCCTAGGTATTTGCAGGCTATGTTGTTGAGGTATGTTCCGTGCCCTTGGTTGCAGCATTCCTTTTTTGTGCTCGCCGAAAAAAACTTTTTTATCATTTTATGAAAGAAGTTTAGTTTTCTTAACAGTATGTTTTGGATACTAAGTTGTATCGAACATAGCTGTGACTGAAAGGTTGCTAAGTAAAGCTACGCTTTCATTTAATATGGATGCTTTTGTTTTTGAGAAACTTATTGTAACATCTTGTGTGGACGCAAAATATTTTTTTGTTAGTCGCAGTAGTATGAAGTTGATTTGTGCTGTTTAGATATTTGGGTTTGGTGGCCCAAAATCGAGTTTTGTGGATAAGTAGTATTAAGATTTGAGATTAGAGATAATAGATTGGAGAAAGTTAGCTTTAAAAAAATTAAAACTCTAATCGTCAGTAAAGGAGTGAAATATAACTATAAAGTTGTAAAAATAGTCATTGTTTTGTGATGACTTAAATATTTTTTTGCGCATATTTAGTATCCACCTTTATACAATTGCACATTAACTCCCTCCCCGTCATAGTTTCTGGTTATTGTGTAAATATTTTGTGGTTTAACAGTGCATATTATTTTTATAAATAGTATCAGGCATTAGTGAAGCCCTTTTGTGAAGTATATACAATCTCTTCGGAGTGTCCGACAATTTCGTTTTTGACCTTTCCCTGATATATGACTTTCTCGATTGTGACCTCCTAGTTTTATCTCCATATTGAATGTATTGTACGCGTAGATACTAACACACTCCAGAATTTTCAAACGTGTTTATATATTTTTGGTAGTTGTATTGGTTGACAAGATATTCATTAGTTATTAGAAACTAGCTCTGGTAATGTTATGGGTTAGAATGTACTCTTAAGTCTAATTTCTGGATTGAAGTCGAAAAGTTAAAAGACAAACTGTTCGCTTTTATCTTTCCTTTTGTTGTTCCTAAATTTTTTTTCTTTTGGAAAGAGCGTTCTAATTTTCCAAACCCAAACATTTTATAAAATTATAAATTAGATACAATAATTTCTGTATCCACCGTGTATCGTGATATTATTCTATTTGTATACCAATCTTTTATATAAGTGAAATAAATGAAGTCAAACACATTTAGTCAGTATTTTAGTTCTCGTTAACCTATAAAAGAAACACATCTAACAAAATTCAAATAATCGATTAACGTGGTTGAAGGTTGAACATAATTCTATCGTATCTTCTGTTTACGTCCAAATCATGGGCAAAGTTACGAGATCAGCAACAGGCTACTCCAACGCCTCCCAGACCTTCGCTGGTAGAGCTTCATGCAGTACGGATGTCAGTCAATAGATCAATGCCTCAGAAATGTTTTGTTTTAATATGTTGTAACTGTATACTTCTAAAATTATATTTGAAATAAGAAAGTAAAAAATAATTTTGGATGTGTTGTTCATTTATTTGACGCAGCTTCAGAGCGCTCCTTAATCCCCCTTGTAGTGAACTAATCCAAACAGATAATATCAATTCGTACTCCTTTGCTTGGATACCTAAAAAAGCATATAGGAAACAGTATAGTTTTATATTTAACCTCAGCCTCATCAACGTCATGTAAAATCGAGCATTTCACGGGAAGACTACCCTTAATGATTTACTATTTTGGGATAGCGGTTAGAAAAAATTTAATTTGATAGCGCTCGTAAATGACGCAGACGATAATATGTAAGCGCAAAGAATTTTTCTAGCTGTTCTGTGCCTAAAAACAAGCTCAAAAATGAAACAATAATTATATAAATGAAAGCATGGTTTGTACAACACTCGTAAGAAAGCTATTACAGTACTTTTTTTATTAAACTCGATCACCAGGGATTAACACCCATGATTATGGCAGAAATCTGGAAATTATTTCAAGTTGGAAAGCGACCATGAGCTTCCGTAGAACTTTCAAGTAATTCAGTACATAGCGTTTCTTGCTCAGCGTCAGTGAACTATTAAATTTATGAATTTTTTATTTGATTAACGAAAAACCTCCTGGTTGTGGTTTCAAGAAAAAGTGCTATCTAATAATCGATTAATAGCAGTTAATAACAATGACAAAAGGAGTACACAATCATAACTGTACTCTTGAGTTTTGAGTAGAAACCGGAAACAATAAATTTTCCTGGTTAAATGGTAGTCTATTCATTATTACATGTAATTAACCTCAAATAGGGGACAATTATTTCCCCGTACAAATTTCAAAACGAACCCCTAGAACACTTCCAATAACTCTAAAACAATAGCTTCTATAATCAGTAGTAAAATGGTTTGGGGTTATTGGACTGCACTAAAAACACTTTCTATAGTCCATTCGCTTTAACTTTAGGATGACGTCAAATGTAGTAATGAAGCGTTGTAAACTGTATGCAATTGAATACCTAAAATTGCGCTTACAATATACCGTCATTTAACACAATAAAGTTGGCAGTTCTGTACGGTTTACTTCCAATTCCTCTTGCAAGTCGAAACATTTGTCGTTCGACACTTGCCAATGGAAATATCCGTGTATCTTTTATTAAATATATTAGAATTTAAACATTAACAATGTAGCATTTTATCCAGTTGTGATCAAGAAAAGATATACAATAGTATTCTTAAAGAAGTTTACTCAAAATATTCTAATACATTCTTATATGCACAATCACCTAATATTGCATCGATAAACAATCAGCTTAAAATCAAATAATTCATAATACTATTGTAATAATTTGAAAAGACAACCAATTGTAATGTAGATTAAAAATACAATTAGTGGCAGTACACCTACAATGTGATATTATCGGAGGCTTTCACGGCTGGAGTCATTATAAATATTTATAGTTCCTGGTTGGGACCGTGTCATTTTATAAACAATGGTCGACGTTTCACCCACTTTTATAATAGGCTTCGTCAAGACAAGAAAAGAAAATAAATAATAAAAATAAAAATAATAATAGAGATAAGAATCATAATATTAAGTAGACATGTTAAAGTGTAAAGAGAATGTAAAATTACTTCTGAACTAGCAGACTCACCAGCCCATTTAAGCCTAAAGGTGTCTTGTGGCAAAGTAACCGGTGAAAGTAGCAAAAGTGGTAGTTTATGTAGGACGAGAACTTGATGCATGAGTGATCATGAATAGAGAGGAGTGTCGTAGCGGATCAGTGTACGCCACGGTTCTGCTTTTGTGAATATAGGCTCGTTTTCCAAATGGTGGAAAGTTAGTAGCCATCGTCTTGGTTTTTAGTGATTTCTACGGATTCTCGGATTTTTCTATTGTAGAAAATGGCAATAAGTTTCGTCTTGTCAAAGTTAATGGTATGGCTTGCTTCATGTTTGTGTTCGGCCACCGCTGAGCGATTGTTCTGGCTTGTTCTTAAGCATCGCTTATGCTCGTTTAGTCTAGTCTGTACTGACCGTCCTGTTTCACCTATGCATACTAAACCGCAGCTGCAAGGTATGCTATATACGCCTGGGACTTTAAGACTCTTTCCGGAATCTTTTGGGGTTGGTAGTATTTGTGAAATTTTATTAGTGGCTTATACATTGTTTTGATGTTGTTTATGTACAATTTTTCCAATTCGGTCTGGTACTTTGTTTGAGGGTTCGTGTTGGATGCAGATGCCGGTTTATTACTCTACCGATGTCTGAGTTACGTTAGCCGTTTTTTTTTATAAGACTAGTATTTAGATACGTCAGTTCATTAGATAAATGTTCTGGTTGTGAAACCTCAATTGCACCGTGGACTAGAGAGTTAATTACCGATGATTTTTGTGGCGGATGATTATCTGACGATGCATGTAGATATCTGTCGGTGTGGGGGCTCGATAAACGGAATAACCTACTCGTCCGTTGTGTTGGTGTTCCACCAGAACGTCGAGGAATTGCAGAGTTCCGTTCTTTTCAATTGCTATAGTGAACTTAATATCTTTATGGTGATTGTTTATGTGATATAGGAAATTATTGAGCGTTTAGCGTCCATGGGGTCAGATTACAAAAATGTCACCTACATAAAGTACCCAAGTTTTTGGTTTAAAGTCTGTGGATTCTAGAGCCATAGATTCCAAAGGTTCCATGAATATATTGGTCACAATAGGGGATAGAGGTGAGCCCATGGGTGTGCCAGAAGTTTGTTTGCAAAATTGTCCGTCGAAGACAAAATAGGTATAAGTTAATCATTTTACAATGAGCGTGGCCAGGTACTCAAGTTCGTTTTCCTGAGGTAGGAGTTGTTCAATAATGAAGCCAGTGTTTATGACAAGTACGTTTGTGAATAGGAATATTACGTCAAAACTGACTAGTATATCATTAGGGCCTGGCTCAATATTTCCAATTAGTTCCATAAAATGAGTGAAGTTTAAAACATTAGTAGAGATGTTAGCGGAATAGGACGAGAATGTCAACCTAATTCGCTTTGAAACAACTAAATGTCTCCGACATGCCAAAACTCCCAACAAAAACGTGACAAAGCAAGAAATTACCCCCTTAAAACATCTACGAACGAAACAAAAAGGTAATGCGACTGTAATTCTAAACCGTACAGAATACAAAGAAAAGATTAACCAATTATTACAAGACGGTTCCTACACTCCTATACCTTAAGACCCTACTTCAAAGCTTGAACGGTAAAAATCTCAGCATTTAGCAAATCCTTTAATATTCCCGAAGCTAACCAAAAACGCCTACTACCTTGCGAATCTAATCCACCTCGCTTGTACGGCCTTTCAAGAGTTCATAAATCTGATGTCTCTCTCCATCCGATAGTGAGCACAATTGACTTGCCAACCTACCATCTGGCAAAATGCCAAGCAAAGTTCCTAAAACCCTATTCCGGTAACACCCCTACTAATGTTGTAAACTCCACTCATTTTATAGAACTAATTGCAAATACTGAAC